>JAJJWW010007422.1:0-414827 GCA_023531295.1 Papaver armeniacum
AAAGTATGCGTACGTATATGCATACTGGCGGAAAGCTCACATCCGTGAATTTCTGTTGAGTTTGAAAACAAAAACAAACTCAAATCCGCTTACTTAAGTACGCATACCTTTACTCATACTTAAGTGGTTACTTTCTAAAATCGGTCATGTACATGAACCTAAACATTTATAACATAAGGAATGCAATCTTTGCGAACCGTGGATATAATGTTCATGTATTGATTCGAGTGAATCAAACCGATTTTGCTTCAATTGTGTTCTTGTATACTTCTATGAGAATATAGCAATTGAACGGTTCTCCAACTAGTTTCATTTGAGTAATTTGAACTAGTTGTGGTTAAGATGAATAAGGTTGATATGAGAGTGATCATATGGCTAACCTCGGTTAACTATTTGTGAACCAACATGGTGTACATGTTTAGATACGGTTACATAAACCTAAATGAGGGTACATTTCATTTGTGTGTAACAAGCTAAGTTGGATCTAACGGTTGAAAGATATTAGCTTGGTTTGAATCATGTTTTTCATCTAACGTTGAATATTGAATGCTTTGTTACCAAGGTAACTTGGATTGCAAACCCTGATTTGAAAATTATATAAAGGAGAACTCTAGTAACTGGGAAAACTAATCCCCACACCTCCTGTGTGTTACTAGTTGCATAACTAGATTCGATTCTCCTTTAACCTTAGGTTTCTATCGAGACCATGTAGGTTAACGACTTCAAAGACTTCATTGGGATTATGAAGCTAGACCCAACTATTTTCTTTGTAGTTGCGTGTTCCGATCTTGCCCGATTCTATCGTATTGAGTACAATTGAAATAATTAACTCGAGATTAATTTCTCCGATAGGCAAGATAAAAGTAATCACAAACATCTTCGTCTCATCGTTTGTGATTCCACAATATCTAGTTTCGCCATCATACGATTTAGATTATTGTGAGGTGATTGATAATACTAGGCTGTTCTTCGGGAATATAAGTCCAGTTTATCAATTGGTTCCTGTTCACCTTGATTTATCTAAAGACGGAACAAAAACTCTTGGGTATTTCTGTGGGAGACAGATTTATTTAATCCTATAGACTTTTCTGTGTGAGACAAATTTGTTTATCAAGTCTTCGACTTTGGTTCGTAGCAACTCTTGGTTGTGGGTGAGATCAACTAAGGGAATCAAGTGCGTAGTATCCTGCTGGGATAAGAGACGTAAGGAACGCAACTGTACCTTGAGTCAGTGTGAGATTGATTAGGGTTCAACTACAGTCCAGTCCGAAGTTAATTGGTAGTAGGCTAGAGTCTGTAGCGACTTAATACAGTGTGGTGTTCAATCTGGACTAGGTCCCGGGGTTTTTATGCATTTGCGGTTTCCTCGTTAAAAAAATTCTGGTGTCTGGGTTATTTCTTGTCCGCGTTATATTTTGTTATATAATTGAAATATCACAGGTTGTGCGTTAAGATCAATCAATTAGAATATCCAACCTTTGGTTGTTGATTTACATTGATTGACACTTGAACATTGGTCTTTGGTACCGTTCAAGTTGTTTCACATAATAATCATGCTCACGGAGTTATATCTGTTTGATTTGCTAATTACATTGTGAAACAGAGATATTAAAACTCTTTGATATACTTTACTCTAGATTGAGTCTGACTGTCTAGTTGATTCTCTAGAAAGTGTATTAGAGTAAGTCCTCTCAGATTGCCAAACGAATTGTTGGGTGTGGTTGTTAGACCCCCGTATTTTCTGTATCGATCTCGTATCTATAGACGATCACACGAAGTGTGAACCGAATTGTCGTATTGTCTCGACTCTGTCCATAGACATTCGGTAGAGGAATTATAGGTTGATAAATAAAAGATTGTGGTGTATTTGGGTACCCTCGTCTTTTCAAGCTCCTTTTAGATTATGTTTGAACCTTCATCTTCTACCAAGAGCGATCTCATAGGGTTTTTAAAGAAAATAGCCTTAGTTCAAAATTATTAAATATTTCTAAAAAGGGGTATATTGGTAATACAAGGAGGTAGGTCGGTTTTCCGCACCTAATACATGCCCAGAAATAAGTAATTAAAAATTTCTCTTCTCAATTCTATCCCAAAAAGGAATCTCCCAAGCAAAGAGGAATTTGAGCTAAAAGAGGAAATCAGAGGTATTTGTCTCAAATAAGGAAACATAGGCTTTTTCAACTTTCAAAACTCATCTAAATGTTCCCAAGCCCTTTCCACACCGTGACACAACTCCGTAGATGGGTGGGATGTCACTTACTCTCTTTCTTTCTCTTGAGAGCACGACGTTGAACAAAATTATGGTTTTCACGAAAATATCCCTAATTTCAAGCGGATTTCTATTAAAAAGAAAGGGACGAAGTTACCCTATTTTTGCTCGGACGAACCCATGTACATGCCTCTCAAGGTTCTCTCCTTCTCATACAACAATGAAGAAAAGCTCATAAGGATTTTTGACGAAAATACCCTTAATTCAAAATTTCAAGCATTTTACGAGGGAGAATGCTCTAGTTATGTCAACAGCTGACCAATCCCTCATTTACACACACCAACGGCCTCATGCACTTGGACATTAATTCCTCTTAGTGTTTAAAAAAATAGAATTGAAATAGGGTACAGAAAGACAAAATTTTGGAGAAAGTAAAGGGAATTTGGTTCAAAAATGAAAACTTAACTCAACAACTTTCAAAAAAATTACAGGCACACCTGCCTCTCTATCTATATTTATCTCTCAAGCCGAGACCATCCATATAAGAATCTCATGTAAAAGTAATCTGGCTCATAAGGGTTTTAAACCAAATTAAATACCCTTAGTTTCAAAATTTGGTGTTTTCTCGAAAAAAGAGGTGTTTGATTAGTACATTGAATGGAAAAACATCTCATCACACAAGATGCCGACCCTACAAGACAGACTCAGGCCTATCAAGCCTAATCAAGCGTCTCTAGCATATCTAATGAGGTCTGGAAAAAAAAAGGGCTTGGGTTCAATACAAACATGGAGTCTGATTTTGTGCGGGACAAGGACTTAACAACTTCAAAAGGGAGTGTCTATCTGATGTAGTTTTTATAGTGATAAGAAAAGATTCGTTTCTCAGACTTGCGAAGGATGATTATTAGACTTAAATTTTAACACTAAAATAGAAAACTCACAAACAAAAATAACAAACTTAGACAAAAATGATATCAAGATTAAAAGAATACTACGGCTAAGATTCCACTATTTTCAAAATTCAAAGTGATTATGCAATTCCTGCGTTCAATTTGATTCTATAATATTGCAACAAGTAGATTTTCATATTAACAACTGTAAATCAAAATCATAGAACATCAAAAACCCTAGGCTAAGCATGATGTATCAAAAGAAATCACATTCGCTTAACAAAAAATCATTAAATCAATTTTCAATCAAGGAAAATGTTAGAGCATAGCTCGGTTGAACTCACCAAGCATTGGTATGTCAAGTTTGTTTGTCATATTTTAGTGTGTCAAAACTCATCTAAAGTCGCTTGATTAAATACTTGAGTCAACTTCGTTTAGGTTAGACTAGGAATGTTGAGACATACAAGTATTACTCCGAAGACCTGAAGAATGAGAAGAAGTAGCGAACTACAACGACGACATCATCCTTCCACTTGAGGTTAGTAATATTGACTTGAACTATTTCATTCCTAACGTATCTTTCAAGTCGTGCTATATTGAAAACATAACTGCGAAGCTGTATATATTGTACATATTGTATATTACTCTAGTGATGTGATATGATCATAATTGTATGATAATAGTATTAGGGAATTAGACTACAAAGTATAACACTTATCTTTTGAACTTCGTAGATATGACATCAACATAATCGTGTATATATTGTTATGATTATGTGAATGGGTTATGGTGAAGATTTCATCCTAGGAAATAATGTTTTACATTTGTTTAAAGTAAGTACATTCATGAACTTGTTTCGTGAATCGAAAGGAAATCTTTAGGCTTATTGGTACGACTATTCATTGCAAACCTTTGGATGACCAATATGTGTGAGATGATAGAACCGATCTTAAATTATGTTATGTATCTTGGTATAACTGATCACAATGCCTGACTTATGATTTGGCAAGACCGGTTTTTATTAATTGGTATAACCGATCCTAAGTAATCACCATGTGTTGATATGATCGATATTTGTAATTGGTGTGACCGATCCTAGTAATTGGTGTAACCGATCACAGAGTGTTGTGTAGTCGATCCTTGTAATTGGTAACCGGTCCTGGTAACTGGTGTAACCGATCCTAGTAACTGGTGTGACCAATCACAAGCAATACCATGTGTAGATGAAACCGATCAATTGCATCACAACTTTGACAATAATACTATGGTGATATGTATCACTCCCCCTTAGTCAATACTTCATCACACAATGAAAATCACTCTCCCTTACATAATGATCCATAAACCATATGTATGTAGTGTGAACTACCAAATAATTCTCCCTTTTTTTCAATATAAATTGGCAAAGGTACGAAAACTAGGCGTTCATTCTCTTCTTGTTGTCTTAGCTCAAATGGCAGAGCGCATGGTTTCAAACATGTATTCATGACCGTTCTATGTTTCATGTAATTTGTTAATGTCCAAAGAAATCCTTATTTTCTCGTAAAAGTAAGGTCGCTCTTGTTGTTCTTTCGGGAATGACATATTATGGGGGAGAGTTCTTAATTGAACACAAATCCTAGTGACTGGTGTGACCGATCACAAGTATGTCCATAATTAGGTATAACCGGTCGTAGTGACTTGTAGAACCGATTTAACATATGTGATTTGATATTTAATCAATCACATAGTAGTCTTGGAATACAGGGAAACCAATTCTAAACTTGTTTGGAAGTGTGGTATGACCGATTCCAAGAATGTAAATCCATGTGAATATGAAATAAGGATTTACAGTGAAAAGATGTCAACATACTTTGAACACGTACAATAAGTCTTATCATTTATTCAAAGATATTCCTTAGTACTCAAGGAGATCCTGTGCCGAAATAAATTAAGAATCTTTTAATTAAGGTTGTTAGTTTTATATGCATTAATTACCAGCAATTAATGTGTAGCTCTAGAAAATAAAAGTTAGTAAATGTGCATTTACTAATTGTAGATTTTCTATTGAGAGATTTCAAAAATATTGGACAATCATTTATTGGAATTAGGAAAACCGAATATTGCTATTCATTGCATATCTTAAGAATATTTTCGGTTTTGGAAATTCCTTGGTGTCCAAACATTATTTGTCAATAAATATCTAAGTTTACATTTCTAGAAAACTATCCTAAGAGCCAGGCAAACTTCATTTCTTGTTTTTTTTGGTGGAGCCGTCTATTCGGAGAGTAAAGTATCCTAATTAGGTGAAATCTCTTATGACCGCTAGTTTAAAGACTTCTGTGGGATTAATAAGCTCTACGAGTACCGTTGGTGGGAAACTATATAATTACAGTGTTATTAGTTTTCGATTGATTTTATTGACTAACTTTTGTTGAAACTTTGATTGCACCTAGTTTGTTAATTGAGAATATTCTCCTCTGTTATAAGATTCACTCAAACTAGATCGAAGTATCGACGGGATCTTTAGAACTGTTTATAGATCTAAAGACATCTTGTGATAATCCATTTTTAACAGACTCCATTCTGTGTGTGATTGATCACAAGAGATTCAAGTGGTGTTGTGCAGGTTTATTGAAGATTAAAGAAGAATAAGATTTCTTATTAGTTCTCATATCTTGCGTGTTAGAGCACTGCTTGGTCGAACTCGCAAGCGTTGCTATCTCAAGCTTATTTGTCAAGTTTAGTTGTCAAAACTATAAGTCTTGATTTCTAGTCTACTTATAACTATGTCTCGAATTAGGATAGAATGTGTAGTTGAGCTTTAGACTTCACGACGTTGATCGATTGAAGACGAAGAACTACTAAGGGGACCTTGTGGAACTTTATCAACAAAAGGTATGTGGAGACTTGAGGTGTGGGGATTAGGTTTCCCAGTTGCTAGAGTTCTCCTTTATATAGTCTCCAAATCAGGGTTTGTAATCAATGTTACCTTGGTAACAAAGCATTCAATATTCACCATTAGATGAAAACCCGATTAGATTCAAGCTAATATATTTCAACCGTTAGCGAACTTAGATTGTCATACACAAATGAAATGTAAAAACATTTAGATAAAGGTAACCATACCTAAACGTGTACACTTAGTTTGTTCAACAATAGTTAACCGAGGTTAGCCATATGAACACTTTCATGTCAACCATATTCATCTTCTCCACAACTAGTTCAAATGACTCAAATGAAACTAGTTAGAGATTTGTTCAATTGTTTATATTCTCATAGAAGTATACAAGACACAATTGAAGCAAAATCGATTTTGATTCACTCGAATCATTTCATGAACATTATAGCCACGGTTTGCAAAAGATTGCATTCCTTAATATATAAATGTATTAGTTTATGAACAAATCGATTTTAGAACATAACCTACTCAAGTATGCAAACTGTTACGCATACTTAAGTAACCGGACTGAGTTTGGTTTCGTCAGTACGCGAACGTGTACGCATACTAGTACACTTCCAAACTCCAGCAGAAATTCATGGGACTTGAACTTACGCCAGTACGCGTACGTGTACGCATACTTAGTTCCCGGACTTTCATTCACCAACTAGTACGCGTACGTGTACGCATACCATGGTTCCCGGACTTGGACTTTACACAAATGTGAATACACACACTATGTTTATATCCAATCATGGTTACATGTTCTAAACTCTCATTTCAATCATCGAAACATTCTTAGAAGATGACAATAGATGTATCACATAACTATTAGCTCCAAAGCAATTTTCAAGTGATCCAATGATCAATACGAAACATTCCGAGTCTACACCAAATGATTGTATCACACAAATCATGTAAGATATTACAAGGCGATTTATGATCATCTTTTGACTTTCGTCAAGAATAAAAGATGAAATTGGTTAAAGCGAAAGCTAATCAACACATATTTTGAAAAATAGATAAACGAGATAAACACAACTCGAAATATCAAATGTGTATAATTGAAGTCTATATATCAATTCGAATTTTGTCTCAAATAGGAAATATAGTAGATAGATATTTGAGTGAAAAATGAGTTCAGTTTCCACATACCATTTATTGATGAGGTTCCACAAGTTCCCTTGAGTAGTTCTTCGTCTTCATTCGATGAATGCCATGAAGTCTAAAGCTCAACTACACTTTCTATCCTAATCCGAGACTTATCTATAAGTAGACTAGAAATCAAGACTTATAGTTTTGGCAACTAAACTTGACAAACAAGCTTGAGATAGCAACACTTGCGAGTTCGACCGAGTAGTGCTCTAACCAAATGAAGGTACATTTCATTTGTGTGTAACAAGCCAAGACCATCTAACAGTTGAAAGATATTGGCTTGAATCTAATCAGGCTTCCATCTAACGTTGAATATTGATTGCTTTGTCCCAAAGTTATCAAACCCTGATTTGAAGACTATACAAGGGAGAAGTCTAGCAACTGGGAAACCTAATCCCCACACATCCTGTGTGATACTAGTTGCGACTAGAGTCGATTCCCCTTTAACCTAGGTTTTTCCAAAAACCATTATAGGCTAACGACTTAAAGACTTCATTGGGATTCTGAAGCCAGACCCAACTATTTTCTCTGTAGTTGCGTGTTCTGATCTTACTTTGTTCTATCCTATTGAGTACTATCTTCTCTAAGATTTGCTCGAGATTTAATCTCTGATAGGTAAGATAAAAAGTAGTCACAAACATCTTCGTCCCATCGGTTTTGATTCCACAATATCTTGTTCCGCTACCATATGGTTAAGATTATTGTGAGGTGATTGATATTACTTGGCTGTTCTTCGGGAATATAAGTCCGGTGTATCAATTGGTTCTTGTTCACCTTGATTTATCAAAAGACGGAGCAAAACTCGTAAGTATTTCTTTGGGAGACAGATTTATCTATTCAATAGACTTTTCTGTGTGAGACAGATTTGTTTATCAAGTCTTCTACTTTGGGTCGTAACAACTCTTAGTTGTGGGTGACATCAGCTAAGGGAATCAAGTTCGTAGAGTCCAGCTGGGATTCAGAGACGTAGGGAACGCGATTGTACCTTGATCAGTGTGAGATTGGTTAGGGCTCAACTACATTCCATTCTGAAGTCAACTTTCACTAGGCTAGAGTCCGTAGCGAATTAATACAATGTGGTGTTCAAATATGGACTAGGTCCCGGGGTTTTCAGCATTTGCGGTTTCCTCGTTAACAAAATTTATGGTGTATGTGTTATTTCTTTTCCGCATTATATTTGTTTATATAATTGAAATATCACAGGTTGTGCGTAGTTCAATCAATTAGATAATCCAACCTTTGGTTGTTGATAGAAATTTATTGGCACTTGAACATTGGTCTTTGGTACCGTTCAAGTTGTGTCTCATAATAATCAGGCTCGCGGATTCTATCTGTTTGATTTGCTTATTATATTGAGAAACAAAGATATAACTCTTGGATATATTTCCATTGATTGAGTCTAACTGTCTAGTTGATTCTCTTGGAATTATATTGGAGTTAGTCCATACAAATTGCCTAAACAAAATATTGGGTGTAGTTTTTAGACCCTCGCTTTTTCATTGCGATTGTGCAGAAACCTTGATCGGCTGGGATCCGGCTAGAATCAGATTTATTCGATTGCTTAGTTGCGTGAGATCGGCATAAACTAATAGTTCTCTTTGAGATCTATTTTGATTGTTGCAAATCCGAATCTTATTACTTCTGTAATAGAGATTGGATTGATCTAACCATGCAAATGAGTTTATTAGATTAAACGGAAGAGCCTTTGCGTATGACCTAAGATATTTTTATCTTAAAGAATCAATAGAGTTGTTACCAAATAGATTCGTTGTTCCTTTGTTGTTTGGAATACGGTCAAAAGGAATTGTACCAATGTGTGACTCATCGAAGTCGGAACGCAGGGATACTGAGGAAACTAAGTGAACTAGGGGTAGTTGCTTGGTCCCAACTATACAAAGTTGGTTTAGATTTTGTATAGCGTCTTAGTTCTGAGAGTATTCAATTCTGGACTAGGTCCCGGGGTTTTTCTGTATTTGCAGTTTCCTCGTTAACAAAATCTTGTTGTGTCTTTTACTTTGATTTCCGCATTATAATTGTTATTATAATAAAGTAAAATACACATACATTAACTCCGCATTACTTGATAGTGATCCTATAGAGTTTGGTTAAGTCCGAACGTATTATCAAGTAATCACACTTTGGTTGTCGTATTGTCTTGATCTCGTGTCCATAAACGACCACACAAAGTGTGAATACCGAAGTTGTTGTATTGTCTCCACTTTGTCCATAGACGATCACACTTGGTAAGAGGACTTATAGGTTGAAACAAAAATATTGTGGTGTATTTGGGTACCCTCGTCTTTTCAGAAAATAATCATAAAAAATAATTACAATAATTAAATAAATAATAGTATACCATTTTTTTATTGGAAATATAGCTTTCTATATCACCCCAGCAAAGGGGTTTAGCTCTTCATATTAATCACTTTCTCAAAATAATGGTTTAAAGCTCAAAAGTGTATGAAAAGAGGTAAAAATGCTAATACATCGAGTTTGCAACGGATATAGGTGTTGTAGACTCAATGTAACAAAAGGAGACGATAAAAGCTATGTGTCGCAGAAGAAACATTGTTAAAGGAAAAGATGACAGTTTTGTAAACGACGATTCTTCTTAGTTTTTAGTTCTTCATGTCCTCCCTCCGGCACCAACAAAAATAATTCCCACAACTTTGATTTCTCTGCTCTGCTCTCTTCTAAACTTCCCTTAAAATACTCTGGGACTCAGACCACCCTTTTATACACCACAACAATCCTATAAACTCGATTAAATCTCTTCTTTCTTCAAAAGAAAGTCTCGGAATTTTCCACTCTCCTACTTCTTCGGTACTCGTATCTGAGTTTTAAAGATCATTCCAAACCCTTCACGTGATAGAAACAAATCTCCCAGGATATATTCATTCCTTATCTCCCCATGCAACTTCCAAAAAAAGAACCAACCAAAACCGTGAAAGTTTTTCTCCACTGTTTTGCTTAAATCAAAAATCTAGCCAAATCCAGCCCAATCAAACACCCATACCAGCATTCTATATCCATAACAGGTCTAATCCATGAGAATCAACGATTGAATCTCATTAAATCATGTCCAAATCTCGTACCATAAATCTGCCTGAAACTGCACATATTTTCCCGCCAATTTTAAAACTCAAATTTTGGAAGAAGACTGATCTCCCCCTATCCGCTGCTGGTGATCCTTAACTCAAATTTGGGAAGATGATGTGTATATTTCTTAACTGTTGTTATTAACCATTGTTTCCAAAAGACAAATAGCATGCGGTTTATGTTTTCTAAAAATATTTAGCATATGCATCCATTTTTTATCAGAACAACAACCATTCATATTCCAAGATACAAACTTCGTGATTGAAAAATAAGCAGATGAAAGCAAGAAAAACTAAGAAAATAAGTTTTAAAAGTTAGAAGAGAACTTACAAGGTCATGAGCTGAAGAAGGTTCAGCATCCATAGGGTCCACAACATCCACCATCATGAGATTTACCTCCCTATCAAAATCTTCATCAGTAACCACTGGTTCCGGAGGGAGAGTAGAGATTGGAGTTGGTTCAAGAACAACTTCTTTATCAATAAAGTCTTCAACTATTGGAGAAATCATAGGAATATTCTCAGTTACATGATTTACAAACACATCAGAAGTATAGTTCATCTCAGTTGAAGTATTAAAAACTACTCCAGAACTCGTAAAAACTGTCTGAGAGAAAGAAGTACATGAGGCGGACCAAACCATACTAGACTCAAATTTTTCAGCAAAAAGAGCTTTCAGACAGACCCGGATTGAAAGAACAACGAGTTGGTGGAGAAAATACAGGATATGATGACACAGTTATCACCATCTTCAGTAAACTTGAAATAAAAGACTAGGTCCCTCTGTACTAAGCAGATAACCACCAAGATTAATATAAATAGTACATATAATATAAATCATCCTTCAATTTAAACTTCCCAGAACATATTACATAGGATCTAAAGAATAGGTAATCATGATAAAACAGTATAAACTCATTCTCAATATCAATTTGGATCAAGAAATATGAAAACTGGCTCTTTGAATCCATAAAAAACTTCATCAAATTATAAAAAACACCAATAAGATAATAATCCCTACCTAAGTAGGATCTCAAAATGCTGAAAAGCATATCACAATTGACTATTCTTCTTTGATAAAACTGATAATTACCTAAAGCCCCAAATTCAGTTGAAGATTAAATCAGAATCCATTTCAGTTGTAGACAAAAACCCCAAACTCCAAAAATTTGATTCTATACATATCTCATGATGATGGAAAACCGGGTCCCTATGCACGCTATCTCCTTCAGCTCATGACCCAATCTGAAAAGCAAATTAGGGAAAAAACTTTAAAATCAGATAAAACAACACTTCAAAGAAGAGAATCAAAAGAAAATCAAGTTAATAAACTATTTTAAACATTCTACAGAGAAACAAAAAGAATAATTGAAAAGCAAACTTGAAAAGATTAAACCATCAAAAGATTTTTACAATTTTTTTTAGAAAATTAGGTTTATAAAAAATTTAAAGTGCTGAAAGTAATAGAAGCAAATTAAAGATAAAATTGCTAGCAAATAGTTTAGAGAGTATCGCTAATGATCATCAAGGAGTTATTGAATTGCAGAATCCTAGCCAAATCGATCGGAGAAGATGAACAACAAAAGAGTTGACTAGGTCGACATCGCACGAGCAATCGCCTTGACAATCGCCTCCAGAAGTTTAACTGATCTACAAGGTTAATCCGTAGTAGCTTAAACTAGAATAATTAACTCACTTATCATTACACTAACTTAATTAGAAAGGGTAATTTTGGTACTAAAATAAATATATGGATAAGGGGTGACTCAAATTTACTTCAAATATTTACCCAAAAAAGAAATAGAAGTCCCCTCCAAAATGGAGTAGTACCCAAAAGAGGTGGAAAAAAATGTGAGTGAAAGATCCCACTGAATCGAATTTGGTCCATGAATCTAAGAAATAGTGAGAATGGGCTAGATATTTAGCTGCTAGATTGGCCATCCACGTCAGATAGGGCAACCTCCTAACCCCTATGCGATGGCCAATCTAGCAGCGAAACACCTAACGATTCGGTGTTAAACGCCTAACGATTCGGCGTTACCAATTCTCTCTCATTCTTTTCCTCTTTTTCTTCTCTCTCTCCTTCTTTTTCTTCTCTCTACACTTCTCTCTCCCTCTTTTTCTTCTCTCTCTCATTCTTTTACTCTTTCTCTCTCCAGAAAAAATTATATAACGCCGAACCATTCAGTGTTTAGGTCACTTTTTGAGCGCCGCACTATTCAGCGTTTCAATCTCGCTGATAGTTGGATTGCGAGCAAATGCTAAGAGAGAGAAGTAGCCAGATTGAATGTTAACTTTTTTCCCACACTTTTTTCATGATTTGCAACACTTTTTGGCCAATCTAGCAGTCCAATGACTCCAATCTAGCCCATAGGACTTAGGCTTAGTCCTATGGGCTAGATATCTAGCTGCTAGATTGGCCATCCACGTCAGCTTGGGCAACCTCCTAAGTCCTATGGGCTAGATATCTAGCCGCTAGTTTGGCCATCCACGTCATCTATGAGCGCCGAACGGTTCGGCGCTTAAATCTCAGCCGTTAGATTTTTATGATTTTTGTGAGCGCCGAACGGTTCGGCGTTTTGGTCACTTTTTGAGCGCCGAACGATTCGGCGTTTTTCTGAGCGCCGAACGGTTCGGCGTTTTGGTCACTTTTTGAGCGCCGAACGGTTCGGCGTTTCAATCTCGCTGATAGTGCGACCGCGAGCAAATGCTAGGAGAGAGAAGTAGCCAGAAAGAGTGTTAACTTTTTTCATGATTTGCAACACTTTTTGGCCAATCTAGCGGTCCAATCTAGCCCATAGGACTTATCCTTAGCGGCTTAGCCTAACAGGATAAAAAGTCCGTATGTGTAGCATCTCCCTATTGGGCCACATTTTATGGAGCCCCTATTATGCTTCCGAGAGTGGGAACCAATAGTCGAGCGTCGCAGCGGTGATTGAGCAGCATCACGTCAAGTGGCAACAAGGACCCATTGTCCTGTAAAACACGCGTCATATATGTTAGGCATTTTGGATAAATTCAGGTGTATTATTTTTGTCTTATGCTGATTCTGTTTTCTCTTTTTACTGCTGCATTGCCATAACAGCCAGAGACAGTCAGTGTACGTCCATACACCACCACCACCCCACTATTTCCCTCTTTCATTTTCTTCTCCTCCTCCTCTTCAACCCTAGAGACACCAAAAATTCTGAAGCTGCTTTTATCTTCTTCTTCTTATTTCTGCAAGTAAAATACTACACATTTTTTCTTCTTTGCTCATTCACTTATGTAGTCTACATTCTTTTGTTTTTACAAATTTTTTGTGTAGATTCTATTGCTGTGTCGTTAGAGATTTCTAGGTTGATATCAGGCTTAGCTAGTATTTGTATCTTGCTTCTATTTTTACATTTTCTTGTCTACAACATTCTTAGCTAGCTAGTACTACTCATTTTCATGTTTCTGCCATGATTACTGCAATGGAATTGTTGTTGTTGTTGTGCATACTCGAAAACCCGGGTTCTTGAAATAGTAAATTAATGGGTTTTTGTTGATGTATTGTTATTATTACAGAGAATGGGGCATTGATTGTGTATACTCATTGCAGATTCAATCAATATGGATGATGCAGGAAGAAAAAGAGGACGGCACAACTTTGTTGAAATGATGCAAACGGCTTCTGATGACAAAGAAGGTTCGCCGAATGAATTCAGTGATAGTAGTGAGGCTTCTTCTTATGAATCCAATGATAAAGAGGCGCCATCCAGTGAATTGGATGGCAAAGAAGCTTTTCATGGACCAAACCACAAAAAGGCAAAGAGTACTACTGATCCACTTGGAGACTTTTCAAAGCTGGGTGTTCTTGACAAAAGGGATGACTTAAATTGCAGTAATGCACAAGGACCACTTAGCGATTTCCCTGTGGAATGCTCGAGACGAGTGTCAGAGAATCGTGTTAGCGTTTTACCAACAAGACCCACTGTGAGTAATGCTGGTACTGCTAGAGACATATCACAAGGTGCTCATGTCAATTCTTTGTTAAGGCAATCGATATTAGCCCGTTCAGGTTATGCTAGAGATATACCGCGGAGTGTTCTTGTTGATTCTTCACTGAGAAAATCAGCAGCAACTGGTTCCGGTAGAGATGTACCATTTGCTGTTCCTTTTGATCCATTACCAACAGGGTCGACGTTAATCCATGGTGGTTCTGCCAGATGTGTATCAGACGCTGTACCGTTTAATTCTTTACCAACTGCCTACCATTCTGGTTATGCTAGAGAGATACCACTAGCTGTTCCTATAACTGTAAGAAGCACAACAGATGTAAGGGAACTCACTGGGATGAGACAGGGCTTGTTGCATAACCATACTGGAGGTGTGTCCAAACTTAGTGATTCTTATGGTCATAACGTGGCTGCGTCCGACGTAATGCAATCTATTCATCAAATGCTCAATGGAAACAATGGAAAGTATCTGCAGGTGAGTCTCTCAATGGCATGAACTATATGAAATATTTGATATAAAACATACCATGTTTTGATGCCTGGTATTGTTCTACCACAGGCAAGCCAGATTACTTCACACGGAGTAGAGTTCCTGAAGACGTTGTTGAGTAACAAAGTCCCAATCCTTGCTCAAGTATGCCACCTTAACCTCAAAATTTCAGGCAGCTTAAGTTATTGTTGTGGATATCTTAAGCTTAATGTATCTGAATCAGGATCCTGCTTCAGCGGCACCAGGACTAACAGGAAATTATCACCAAGGTCCCAAAGTAACGGTTGCTGTTCCGAGTTACTGCTCCAAACAACGTATCAATTACGTAAACAGAAAAAGCGGTCGGGTAAGTGCAAGTAGTCTAGACCTCACTTTTAAGATGATTGCTTCATGCCATCTGAACTTTATCTCTAGGTGACATGCCTCATTTTCCAAGTGACATGCCATTCTTTAAAATACAGTTGAAATGTACTGTGATTGAGATATTTGGTTTCTCTGACTGCTCGATTATTTTTGCCAGATCCGCAGAGCCAGGATTACTGAAAGATTCAAATCACTGCAAGAAATTCTTCCAAATTCCGATCAGGTAACATATGTAGCTGGTATGAGTTATTGTTCACCAGACACCATGCTTCTACTTATTTGAATGGATTGCCTTCTGACATAAATGAACCAGAGAATGATTTTAATGTGCCTCTTTTCCAAAGAATCATCTTGTTAAGCTGTGCAGTCAGAATTATCATCTACTAATCGACTTATTCTTGTTATTGACAGGCAAATAGAGACGACCTCATGGATGATATCATCGACTACGTCAAGTACTTACAGCTTCAGATTAAGGTACTTGTCTCTCTTATACTCATGTGTTTAATCTGGACATGGATAAATATCATTGGCTGCAAAAATGACGCAACAAGCGCATAGCCACAAATATTGCCCCATTAATCTCATCCTGCCATGGTAATTCAGGAAGTACTGGGCGACGTATTTAAATTTTTCCAGTGAATTTCCTTTTAGATTGGTAAATGTATGTTTTACTGTACTGCAGTCCTTGAGCCAAAGCACATTGGAAGACGAAACAACTGATCGCAACAACCCTTTCATTAATCTTGAGGTACCAACTATTTTGCGTTTTTACTGAAACTACCTTTGCAAATGTAATATAATCTCGCCGATAGGATATTTAAATGATGAACCACTTGAAGCGGTAATCTAAATTCAATGACCTTTGCAGGGGTTTGGCCATTATCTGCATAATCAAGGGACGTTGGTCACTGAACCACTTGAAGATATGGTAGGAATGTTGATGCAGGTCAACAAGCCAGCATTTACGCAGCTTCTGGAGAGCAGGGGACTGTATGTAAAGCCCATGGCTCTCGCAGGAACGACCATTTACAAGCCATAATTGGCTTGAATCTCATTCCATGCTTTTTTCGACTAGACTCAATTTACATGAAAATGAAACATAATGCACACTAGTTTTGTAAGCTGAATGGAAATACAGGAATTTTGTTCTTATGAAGTCTCTTAAAACTACACAGATAAGTACTGTAAAAGATATTCGTACATGAATCACGAAACGCCACTAGTTTTTCTCACAAGAATCCTTCTGACACCAATTACAAACCCAAACAACACAAAGATAAGTAGGACAACCTGCCAGGTGACATAGAAGAAAAATTCAGCAAAAGTCTGGCCTGGCCTTCTTTCGAACTGAAATGCAACCTCTCTGGTGATCTCTGAAGATTTTAATCTCAGAACAGTCTCTCAAATCTTCAAGACTAATGTATTGTTGCTTCACCATTCTTGAGAAATCCTTAACACTGTCCTGTATCCATATATAAGGCTGACATGTTTCATCATAGTAGTAAAGCAGACTCTTCATTGCTTCACCACCGCAGGTACCGCCACTGTTAACCGGCATGTAAGTTTTGTAGATGCTCTTAGATTTAAGTCTCTTCGACGAGCCAGGCTTCAAAGTATGACCCTTCTTCAATATTGATCCCACCCTTACTTGCAACTCTATCGGCCTGTCTGTCAAATTCCAAACTCTTGTTCCCAGGCCTGAAGAAGTCTGAGTATGGTCACGGTATTCATCCCAACATATGCATCCACCACCTGTAAACATGCCAAATTTCGGCATTTTTCCTATGATGTAATAAGACTAGAAACTTACAAGTTCTGATTATTTTTTTCTGCAGACTTCAGGCTTCTTCTGATATATGAAGTTCACTTCTTGCGAGCATTGAAGTGCTAATTTATGGAGAAGACAGTGCAGTTAAATATAGTTATTGTAGTGGAATTTCACTGTTTTGGTAGGGTAATTCCAACTACTTCTTGTCCTACCAAACTGAAACAATATCAATTCTTTGTTGGAAGAAGAAAAGAAAAGTCAAGAACCAAATCCAGGCTTTTCTGTTTTCTATTGCTAAGGTAAGTGGTTCATGATGTTGCTTCAACTTTTATCATTTTCACTTCCATGCTTTCGGTTTACTGCTAGACCTGTGGCCAGTAAACTTTACTTTCCCATCCATCTAATGCAAAATACCCCCTTCCAAGGAAATACACCTTTGAAATGTTCTTTAACTTGGCACCATAGTTACATTTCTTTAACATTGCCTTGGAAGTCTAGTTATCCCTTGTACTAGTTTGCTTATGATAAAGTGAACCTGTATCCAGCCAGATAGATTTTCCGGCTCAGAGGTGAGCATATAGGTTTTTTTGCACCATAAAAGTGCATGCACCCAGTCAGATTCTTTGCTGATGTCTTAAGGTGATGATATGTGAGTTTAGTCAACAACCACAGAAAACTGAACAAACTTGATTGGCCATAAATTTAGGGTAATCTCAGAAAATCCCCACTGACCCTTTCACCTTTAGCTGATTCCAAGGAGAATTAACATCACAAAAAGTAAGCCAGGCTCTAGACCAATACTATGGCTTTAGTTGGGACAGCACCTTAGATCTAGAATTTGAGCATTAAATACCACATAAAATATTGAGGACAAGAGTGTACTGAAAAGAACAAAAAATACAGCACATAAATACCTGTTGAGTAAGTGATATTTTTCTAGAATTACATGTGTGGAAAAGATGGAACTACAACATTATCTAATAATGGCAGAAAATACCTTATGCCACACAAGATGCTAGTGTTAAAAAAAATTACAGTTTTTTTTCTTTCCATTTTTTCCTTTGGATTTGATAAAATCACAGCTAGAACAGGTCGAGTTAAGAAAAAAAAAGGTAAATGAAGAATTTACAGAGGGATTTATGTAGTATTTACTGTTCATGCTTGTCTGCTTCTGGATTATCTATTTTGATTATTAGAGGATGGTGGAGATCTGACTGTGGGTCTGCCACAATTGGTAGACTTTGTGAGCCTAGCATCCCTTCAATCTCGGTATCATTCTCAGCTAAGGCTTTTTCCAAAGATGCTTTTGCCACTTTGGTGACACACACCATTAGAACCACTGCACCAAAAGTGAAAAGAATGAGTACCACTCTAAGACATTAGAATCGTAAAGGAAAAAAAACGTAAGCTGAAATTGATGCAAGAAGATTGTCAAGCACATGAATCCCCATTTGAAGAGAAATGCTATTGACAAGCAAACTCCTGACTCTTTTGCAGTTTATGTATTACTTGTACCAAATGCTTGTCACCCACTAAAAATATTTTTCAGCCGTTCATTTTAGACTATGATACCATGGAAAAGTAATGATGGGTCTAACTAGTGTACTGTATTCAGCTATTTAAATCAAAGTTTGGGTATACTTTATGAGAGTGATACAAAAGGTTCTGCTGCAAGTCCTCTTTCAAGCATTGGTTCTTTTAACTAGGAGGTCAGAAATTAAGCAGAAAGAAAAATAAACAGCATGATGGTTGCGGCTTACCAGATATCACAAAACCACCTATAATGACAACCTGCATTGAAGATAGGAGAAAAGGTCAGAGTATAACATGAGAAATGTCAGAATAACGAGCCTTGTTGCATCCTGATTGAAGAATATGAAATAGTAATCTCGTTAATGGGGAGTTTAGCTATACAGTATGGATAATTCCAAAAGCTAGATACTCACTGTAGTGGCTGACTGAATAAATAATGAATCTCTCAAACATTTCTCATATAAGTTATCAGATTAGAGATCAGTTATAATATTTGAGAAGACTGTAAACATTCTTCTCTTCAAGGCAACAAGGACAACCACCACCTAGCTGTTTCTTTTCTTTGAAATTCTTTCGAGAGCTCCCAAATGTTTAGAAACTTGAGAATTGCATCGTATAAAAAATTCTCTATCTTCGTTCCTTTCCTTTTTTGTTGTCAATATGCTCATTACTCATAGTTAATAAAACTTCAAATCTTTTTTCCAATTAAACAGAAAGAGAGAAATATTTGAGATAGCTTACCCAGCGAGTTGGTGTAATTTCTCCCCATCCATGTGTCACATCAGAAAGATCCTTTAGTGTTGTCCCCACATAGACCAGTGCAAATGTTATCGGCTGCAACCAGATCAACCAATTATATCAACATTTCCCCACAATCATATCCAATACTACAAAAATTTGCACATAATACTGCAGGGTTCCCAATCGAGATAAATAACAACTCGATTCAAATAATGTAAGGAAAAAAACACCATACCATCATCCCCAGCCAGGAAGCCAACATATACTCCCATATACTAACTGGAGTGACAGACAGGAGGTAGTTCAGCATGTTAAACGGAAGCAGGGGAACAAGCCGAAGAAGCAAAACAATCTGCACAAGGAAACAGAAAATATATTAGAAGCCCTCTTAAGAGCCCACTAGTAACTCATACATGCTGGGATACTGCCAAACAGTGAACTCACACAAAGCTCGATCAAAAATCACTAAACTTCTATATAGTTCCTATTAAAAATGGATAACCAGAAGATCAAATAGAGTGCCCAAACCTTGAATCCAGATCTCTGAATAGCAATAGCAACTGCCTGAAATTTTGGGTAGTCCTTCAACTTAGAAATAACGTATGACCTTCCGATCTGTATCAAAGGTATGATATCAATCAATCAAAGTTCAATTCACAAGAGAGAATAAGTATACTACAAAATGGAAAAAGAAAAGAAATTAATGTTTTACTCAGTGACTGAAAGACATGCAGAAGGAGAAACTAGGATGAGTAAACAATAAACTTGAGCATTTGCCACATGTGTACGATGCATAAGTTATAGCAACTCACAGTTCTTCCAAGAAGAAATGCAGCCGTGGCACCAAGAGTGGCACCAAGAGAATCAGCAACAAATCCCACTGGCAGTCCAAAGAGATACCCACCCCCAAGCTGGAAATTAACATCAGGAGAACTAATTCAGAAAAGCAGAAGCTAAAGAAGGGTATAGCCAAACAAAACAGGAATAATCGTTTATTATCTCAAAGAATCAACAAGGAGGGACTCGATGCTCACGGTGAGGACTGAAGCTGGGACAGCCAGAACAGTCAGTGGAATATAAGCAACAGCCCTGCACAATAAATAACAACGGGATTTAAATCAGATATATTGAAAAGTCTTATCATGCGCTTACTACTGATTACCAAGGCCCTTTTTATATGTATTGGTATGCCTAGCTCAAAAAGTACAAGCTTTTCGGCAAGGAATTTTTGACAAGTTTCAATTCCTCTACTCATATGCTAAATCTAAAGTAAGCACTGTGGAACTCAGTACATTTTAATCACAGCATTTTCCTTCGATAGGTCTGATAAAAGAACGAGGATCCATGAAAACAGCTTGATAATTCCAAGGAAAGGGTTGGAAGGGACATAATACAAGAGGAAATCTTATATGCTCGGTTCTCTAATATGGTTGGAGAAAGGTCTATGCGTGTTGACAAGACTGGATGAACTATCACGTTTGACTCGAATTACTACAGATGGCAGAAAAGAAAAAGTAATCCTGTCTTCGTTGTTATTCAGCTTAAAACCCATCACCACTTTAGCTTAAGATGTATGATAGATGAAAGAACATTATCCACAGCCCAGAGATGTGGAAACTGAACTTTGTTTCCACCAGATATAACACTTATACGTCTAAACCTTTTGGTGGAAAATAAATAACATTAAGCATTGAAATATCATGCACAGTAAAAATCTTCTGGGACATGGATACGAAAAACAGAATGAAAGAAAATTAAGTGAGAGTAGAGAACAAAAACTTACAAAACAAGTGGACCCCATGCCCCAAGATTGTGCTCAATCCAATATAGGAAATCCTTTAGAATCTGCAAAATGGAATTCCACGACTAAGCATGACAAGTTGTATACATTTCCAGTACAGGCAACTAAAAAAACTGTTCCATGACCATGCAACTATGCAAATTTGATGCAACTAAAAAAACTGTTCCATGAACAAATACACTGACATACAGCATACAATTTTAATTCAAAAAGATTGTAGTTGTGGTGTGTTTACGAGTTCAAACATTGCCAAAGTAAACTAACGAGAGAAAAGCATTAGGTTGATCCAGTACAATTCCCATACTAGGTTCTCATATCTGTGATTCTTTATACCATAGCTTCAGCAATTTAGAGTCTCATAAATGAAATATGAATAATTTTATTTCATAACAACACAACAAGTAAACCCCAATTCCAAACATTCCACCAACCCAATCATGAAAACCCTAATAGTACTATTCTCAGTTTGCTTCCCACCTAACAGCCCTCCTCCTCACACAATTCAATTCAACCCAAAAAGTAAACCTAAACATCAAACAAACCCAAGTCACAATGAACAGAAATTCAAACCTAAGAACCCAAATTCAGATCAGGAAACACGAAAATCTTATAATCGCTAACAAACCCAGAATCAAAATCATAACAAAAACAAATAAAATGATATAAATTGATAAAAAGTGAAATGAAAATGGAACCTTTTCGACGGGAAGAGTAAGGCAAGCAGTAGTTATGGCGATCAATAGAAGAAGAAGAAGAGAGATCCTAATAATAGAAGACCAAGACATCGCCATTGATCCTAATAATCTACGACGCCAAGGTCTACACTCTTCTGCGTCGTCTCCAATACAACCACCTTCTTGTTTTAATGAAGACCGTGCCCTCAAACCAAATCCTCCTAAATTTGCCAGATTTAGATTTTTTTTTATATCTTTTCCCCCAATCTCACCATTAACCCTCCAATTTTAGACAAAACCCTAGTTTCCCAGAAATTTCCTGCTAAAAACCAATTTCAACAATCAAAATCAGAGTTTTTATCAATTTCTGTGCGGAGAATTCGAATCACCGAATGAATCTTCTGATTGGGGGTTCTTTGTTTGTATCTTTCTTAAGTGGATGGATAGTGTGTATACACTGTTTGTTGCGTGTGAATGTAACGTACGAGTTTTTCTTCTGACTCGGTGTCGTTTGTAGCTGACTCATCAAAGACCTTTTTTTTCTTTTCTTTTTGTTTGTAAATGACCCTAGAAGTTTATTTATTATAAAATTTTGCTCCCGTGATGTTTGAATATTTCTGCAGTAAAAGTTTTGTTTCGAACCCTAGGAGGCTGTTTGCAGAATGCAATTTCGACAAATTCTAAACTAGCTAAATATTTGAATGATATATCTCCTAATTTCCTCTTTAGATGTGGAGTAGACAAAACTATAGAGTATGTTTTTTTTTCACCGCCTTTTTACCAAGTCGATTTGGGAATTAAATCCCAATCCAGTTAATCTAAATTTTGCTCAAAATATCAGTTTTTTGAATATTTGTAAATCTTAGTTTGAAGAACCAAATAATCTAATCCTTTAAAGATCATATATTAACCAAAATGTGGTTTATTTGTAAAGAAAGATGCAACAGAATGTTTCAAGAAACTCAAAATATTGCTTCATAATTAGCCCTGCACATTCAGAGACGCTTACAATTCTGGCAGAACCTTAGCAGTCAGAGAAGAATAGCAATATTAGGCAGGAAGCTTTAAAAAATCACATTGAGGACTGGAAATTCCCAGGCATTAACAAACATAAAATTAATGTAGACGCTGCTTGGATTTTTAGGGATAAACCAGCCGATGTTGCTTTAATATCTAGAGATGATGCAGGTGAATTCGAACAAGGAAGAACAGGACCTTGCAATGCAACATACCTGGAAGAAGCAGAAGCATTAGGACTGCTGCAGGTAGCTAAATGGGCTAAGGAACACAATTTCAACAATTTCTGCATTGAAGGAAACTACAGAAATCTTTTGGACTTTCTAAATGGGAAACCTTCGAACATATCCTGGCAGAACCAAGCGGTAATGGAGGAAGTCAAAAAGAAGTCAGCTTTTGTTCTAATTTTCTAGGTTTTAGTTTCGTTCACAGAACTGCAAACAATGTGACAGATATTTTAGCTAAGGAGGAAAAACAATTTAGATGTAATTTAAATTGAGATTACATCCGACCATCTTGTATTATAAAACAACTCTATCAGTAGATAAATCTAATGCTAGAGAAGAGCATGCTCATTCCATATTCGATGGTTCTACTAGTCATGTTTTAAGGGTTATTAACTCCCTACGTTAGTCTTCCAATAAAATTCCTATTTGCAAAAAAAAAAAAAAAAAAAAAAAAAAAAAAAAAAAAAAAAAAAAAGGCCGTTTAGATATACAACCAAAAGGCAACATTTGTTTTTTTATTTCTAGAAGTATTAACGGACAGAAGTTAAGCCCCGTTTGGGATTGCTTTTTTTCAACCAAAAGCACTTTGTAACAAACTTATAACAAACTTTTACCAAAAATTGTGTTTGGTAAAAAAAATTCAAAGTGCTTTTGGAGAGAAGCACTTTCATTTTAGGCCTGCTTTTAAAAGCTACTCAGCACTAGCTTTTAAAAGCTGGAAAAACAGAAGCTGTGGACCACATAATTCGATTTAACTGATTCTCTATTTTAACCTTGTTAATTTATTATAAAGACAAGTTTTACCCTCAAATATTGTACATTTAACATTATAATTCTAATTTCATTTTATTTCTCTATTTTTTCATTTTTTATTTAAAATAATAAATACAATAATAATTAAAATTATTATATAAAAAAAATAAAAAAATAAATAAATATTAAAATGAAAAATGAAAAAAAATAATAAATTTAATAAATATTTTTTTTGAAAAAAAATAAACCCTTAAAATAATAATATTTTCATAGCAAACCATAATCATAAAATTTTTAATTAAATAATAAAAAAAATTAAAAAAAATATTGCTTATATTTTATTAAATATATTAAAATTAGAAATATAATTTATTATAATAAAATTGTATTAAAACTAATTTTTGAAATATGTCTATTTTCGTCATTAACTACATCACCAAAGACTTTTAAATACCAGTTTACCAAACAGAATTTATGATTTGTTAATTGCATAAATCTTTTTAAATTATAGTTTACCAAACGTCATGCAGATTTATTTCCACAAGACAAAGACAAAGACAAAGAACGCACAAAGACAAAGACAATGAGGAAAAACGTTTTTCTAAAATTCACTGCAATACCAAACTAGCCTTTAGTTTGAGTATACAATTTCAGAATGAATTCTGGAAACAAAAAAATTAGTGAAGTAGAATATTTTTGCTTTTGATTTCATGTTCTATAATGAGGAAGTTGGGATGTTTCGACCGATAAATTGGGATCTGACTCGTCAGTATTCGGATGTGACATCTACTTGTTTTGGGTTTGCAAATTCGGTGGTTTTACACTTGACATGTCAGTTCAAAAGAAAAATGCGTATTACTAAAACTTTAAAATCTAAAGAGTCGGATGAGGCAGACACAAAGGCTACCTTATATCTCACACGCTTCGTACATATCTCAAGACTATGAGACGTAACTGAAGGTCAAACATGCATTTGCGTGCAATAATGCATTGCACCAACCTGTAATTTTTCTTGTCCTATTTATTGGGCAATAAAAGACCTCTATATACTTCTAGGAACTACAAGGAAGGTTCGGTTGCCGTATATTGGATATTCTGTTCGAACTTAACATTTACCTACAAGGAGCCCAAATGAGAACCATTATTTTGACCCTTATAGTGTGTTACCAGAATTTCGAAAGTGGAAGTCATATGCAAAAATATTTCCCTTTATCAGAAATTGATTTTTTAACTTTTAAAAATCGTTGCGAAATTTCATACCTAAATAAAGTTTTTAATTTTTGATTTCTAAAAATCGAAAAGCTAGTTCTGGACGTGTATCCAAATTGGAAAATGGGTCATTTGTCCAAAAAAATTTAAAACATGGTTCAAATGGACGAGTAAAAATTATTATGGGTGAAATGGACACAAAAAAAATAGTAAGGATGAAACTGGATTCATCCTGGCTTAAACTTAAAATATAGCGAGGATGAAACTGGATGCATCCCGATGTAAATTAAAAATAAGAAAAAGAATTTGAAAATGGGTAGGATGAAACTGGTTACATCCTGACTATTTTTATACTTTTGTCCATTTAAACAGTATCAAAATTTAAATGTCTTTTTCACCCAAGAATTATTGATTTTGGTCTTTTTAACCAATTTTGTGTATCCAAATAGGTCATTAGGCTTTGAGTCCGATATGTTACTATTTTTTATTTATTTTCTTTTCTTTTGATAGGAAAAAGAAAATTAGATTTAAATCGAGTAGATTACACTTTGATGGCTATATTTATTTTCTTTTCTTTAGGAAAAAGAAAATTAGATTTAAACCGAGTAGATTACGCTTCGATGGCCAAGTTGGTCTTTAAGGCCAACTCTGTTCTACCTTGGCCGCTACTGAAGGCATTAGAGTGCATCTAAATTTTGCAAGTTTTAACTGCGCTTGCGCTTCGTGCTTTGCATAAGTAAAAAATATAAAGAAGAAGCTTTATTCAACCTCATACATCAAGGAGATTCAATACAATCTGCATTCCAAGCAAACATACTGAAACTGTAGGAACTAGAGAACAGTAATTCCTCCATGTATAGGGGAACTATTACATATATAGGCATAACATCTGTGATAAATACACGCACTTATGAAAAAAACGATTTCGAAAGACAGAGACTGCTAACCATGATGGCTACTCTAGAGTTCATCTTTAATGGATGAAGAAGACCGTGCGCGAGGTTTTGTTGGATTTGGGGAAGATTTGAGCGGAAGGTAGAAGTTGTTTTTTGATTTCTAGAAGCAAAACAGATAGAAATTAGTTCGGGGTATATAATTTCAGAATAAATTCTGAAATCAAAAGAATTATAACTCGTTTGGAAACACATCCAGAAGTAATTTTTTAATTTAGAAAAGTCAAAAAAGCAAGAAACTAGTTTGGTGTAAAATTTCAAAATGACTTCTAAAAGCAAAAAAATCGACTTTTTGTAAAGCAAAATATCTTTGCTTCTGATTTCTGCTTCTGGAGAAGCATAAGCATTTTTACTTCTGATATCCAAACGCGCTATAACTTTTTTGTTAATGAAGTAAAATATTTTTGTTTTTGACTTCTACTTCTGAAAAAGCAGAAGCACTTTTACTTCTGATATCCAAACGTGGTATCATCCCGTTCTATAGCCAGGAAGTTGATAACAAATTCGATTGTGTGAAGACGAGGCTTTTTATTTGTTAATTGATGTCATGTTAGGGTCTGACTCGTCAGTATTCAAATGTCACATCTACTTGTTTTGGGTTTGCAAATTCGGCGGTTTTACACCGAAAATGCTATATGTCCACCACTCTTTTCTTCCACTTATGTGTCATGTAGGTATTGGCTAAAACCAATAATAATGGGACCCCTGCTTTTCCATGGGAATCAAAGATGATGAAATCAAAGGCTCAGATGGTGCCACTTAATGGTGGAAAGGAGCGGTGGAAAACAGTGGTGGAAGTGTAGCAGCTTCGGTTTTACACTTGACATGTTAGTTCAAATGAAAAACAAACAGGCGTTAAAAGCCTAAAGAGTCAGATGAGGCAGACACAAAGGCTACCTTGTATCTCACACGCTTCGTACATATCTCAAGACTATGAGATGTAACTGAAGGTCAAACATGCATTTGCGTGCAATAATGCATTATTGCACCAACCTGCAATTTTTCTTGTCCTGTTGGGCACTGCTAGCGCTAAGAATTGCAAGGAAGGTTCGGTTGCCGTATATTGGATATTCTGTTTGAACTTAAGATTCACCTGCAAGGAGCTCGGATAAAAACCATTATTTTGATCCCTATAGCGTGTTTGGATGCAAAAAGTGGACTTTTTTATTTTATTTCAGAAGTCATTCTGATATCCCTGCTAAGTTACTTTTGTGACAAATCGAAAAGTTATCTTTGGATGTGCAGGTTACTAAGCTTTGAGTCCAATTCTATATGGATAACATTTTGTTGCTATTTTTTATTTATTTTCTTTTCTTTTGATAGGATAAAGAAAATTAGATTTAAATCGAGTAGATTACACTTTGATGGCTTAGTCGGTCTGTAAGGCCAACTCAGTTCTTGCTTGGGCTGCTACTAAAGCCATCAGGGTGCATCTAAATTTTGCAAATTTTAACTGCGCTTCGTGCTTTGCGTAAGTAAAAAAATAAAGAAAAGCTTTATTCAACCTCATACATCAAGGAGATTCAATACAATCTACATTCCAAGCAAACAAACTGAAACTAAACTTGAAAGAGTACAGTAATTCCTCCATCTATAGGGGAACTATTACATATATCGGCATAACATTTGTGATAACAAATACACGCACTTATGAAAAGCTGTTTCAAAAGCCAGACTAATAACCATGATGGCTACTCTAGAGTTCATCTTTAATAGATGAAGAAGAGCGTGCACGAGGTTTTGTTGGATTCGGGGAAGATTTGATCGGATATGAAGCTTCCAAAGCAACACCACAGAGGCCTCCTTTGGTACGGGCACCACGTTCGATCCTAATGTAACCTTTCTCACCCCATTCAGGCCCCCACGAGTTCTTCACTATCCAGTATTTGCTTCCATCTAACGTCGTTCCATACCCGACTATCGCCACTCCATGATCAAGCTCTTTTCCGCATTCTGGACTAGTGAATACACCCTGCAGTAAAAGTGTTGCCAGTTTAGTGAAATGACATGCATGAAGCTAATTAACAAGTTTTATGCGTTTCGCGGTTATATACGTACCTCAGAGTAGAATTGGAAATCAGTACCCTCAGCGTCTATTGCAACTGATACCGGCTGATGAGCAACAGCTTTCATTAAAGCCTCCTCGTCACCAGCAGGAACCATTTCATGTCCGTCAATCGTCACTACATGAGCATTCTCCTTGTTAGCATCACAGGTCCCATCTTCTGCAACATATGGATAGTCTTGTTCGGTTGTGATCCCTCCGTTTTCTTTGATGAATTCTAGTGCGTTTTCCATTAATCCACCGTTACATCCTTGATTGTCACTGTTATCACAATCGACTAGCTCCTGCTCGGACAAAGATACAAGCTTATTCGTTTTGATCTGGTTTATACCCTCAACACCAACAATAGTCGAAAAAGCCCAGCAACTACCTGCAATATTTGACAAGATTCATCCATGTTAGTCAGAAAGATAACGTAAGATTAACTATAGTCACAGACAGATTAGGCATGCATGTTTAGCTGCTTACCGCATTGGCCTTGGTCCTTGACACTAGTGACTGCACCCTTCTTCCTCCAATCAACGGATGCTGGGAGATCTCTGACATTTTCATACATGAACGAAGTAGTTTTACGTGGACCATGAAGCATTCTGTAATGCTTGACTCTGGAACCAGCGTAAGAGCTCTTGAACTCATGACTCGTCATATCTGCAAACTTATTCAGTTTAAGCTTGTATGGTTTGTCCAGTTTGTTCGTTTCGTGAACATGTTGGACATTGGCTCTAAATACGTTGAAACGCTTGTGTTTCTCTTTCAAATCGCGACTAACCCTGTGATGGCTCCTCCATCTCTCGTACAAGTCCCAAAGCCTTTCTTCCGACTCCAAATCTTTCTCATGGTAATCGAAACTTTCAACTAGGCCAAGAATAAGAACTAGTGAAAAAACAACTAATAGAACTCTACTAATAATACCCATCATAGTTTGAAGAAGACTATAAGAGATTTGATTATTGCAATGAATGCATAAAAATGATGATGATTTGGAATTTTGGTGTTGAGAATTATCACTATAAATAACCATCGAAATCGGTCATTGTTATCATTGTAACAAGAAAGAAGAAAAAGAGCTCACTTTTAAACGGTTTCATTTTTTTGGTTTGTAGCAACGTATTGGATCATCTAATCATGCTAAACATGAGAACTAGTTCTGATAAATTTTGGTTTTATTTTCATGAGAATGGGATAAGTTGGTTAAACTGTTGTGTCTTTTAATGTAAAGGTCTAAAAAAGAAACTTAAAATATTGGGAAAAGCATAAGCTAGAAATGATTTGATAACAAACTAAAAAAGTATGTGAAAACGCAAGCAACCGGGTTCGGTCAGGTTAGTGATAAGAATCAAAAAGAAACGAGGAAAACTAAAAATCAATAGCAAGAAACTTATGATTATATGTCGTTTTACTGGGTTTGTTTTGAGAATGGTTAGAGTAAAAGTGGGAATTGCAATTTGATAGTAAATACTTTTTTTTATGGGTTTTGGTTGTTGACAACATTTTGGGCTGGTCACCTTCATATCCTTATAGCTTATCTTTTATTGTACTGTAGATGGCAAACAAGGATTAGTCGAGTCGAAAATGCTAGAAAACGCGCTCTATCATCGCTGCTTTCACGCGCTCCGAAGTGGCAAATCGACGTGGCGGATAGATGTGGACCTTCTAGTATCACACGTCACTAGTCTTGGAAAGATAACAGTCCATATTTTAATGTCTCTTTCACCTTTAGTCTTCTTCTTCCCTATCTCGGACGAGAGTAAATATGATAGATTCAAATAAGCTTCTAGCCATTTAAAATCGAATCTTTTGTTCAAGGATTTGAGAATTCAAACTTGATAGGTTTTGGTTTTAGGGATATTGTTATCGTTGGGTTTCTGGAAAATTAAGGAAAAAAACACCAAACAGATTTATATTTAGAGTTATGGTTTTAAGGATTAAGAATTATCACTACCAGGGTATGAATTAGACGGTAGAATCCTTTTAAATCTCTGATTTCTCATTAATAAGCTCATTTGAACTTAACCCCCATTACCAATTATTTTTTCTTTCATAATAGAACCATCTCGATTTTGCTCTGTCTGTGATTTTCGTATTTGGATTATTACTTTTACTCCAAAACTCTTAACACAAAATCTCTGAATTTGTAGTTATTTTGATTAAATAAACAGATAATTGAACACCCAACCGATGAGAAAATGAAGTAGCGAGAATAAAAGATGAAGATTGGAAAAGATGAGCAAATCGATGCACCATCCTGTTTGAAGAAAATATCATCGAAGGATACCTATTAGATTATTTGGTGAAGAAGAAGCAATTGGATTTACACCCATTGATCATAATCACGAGATTCTGGAAAATCAAACCTATCTTTCTCTACATCATTATTTGTTTTTGAATCATCACATCTTCCTTCTTCTCTCGCCATTGTTGCTGTAGAATTCACTCAAATCTCTGAATCAAACCATTTGATTCTTGTTCATACAATCAAATGGTTGTTGCATATACAGTCCGTTCATTATTAACAAGGAGGTCTCATCGTGAAGAAATGGGAAACTATGATCTTTGTTTATATGATTGATTTATTTGTGGGTTTAAAGTTTAATCATATAATTTTCAGTTTATAAGTTGTTTTATGCCCTAGAAAACTGTCATATTCGTATAATGCTTCAAAAATCAAACAATCACATCGTATCAATCACGAGAACGTTTAAAAATCATAATCATACTCCACTGCAGTTCGAGATGTGAAACAGGAGAAGAAGAAGGAAGAAAAGTCTCTCATAAGGTTCCGTTGGTAAAGTGAAGAAAACTTTTAGTATTTCTTTCTCTCACTTAAGACTGAGACGTGGAATACATATATCCAAATCACCAAGCCAACTCACCATACCAACTCAGAGTGCGAGTAAGTCGCGATCCGCCTAGCGCGACCGTAGTCGAGTCGTAGGTGTTGAAAGATATGCACATATTCGTTGCTATCTTTATTTCTTTTGTGTATATATTATGTTTTCATTAGGTTGTATTTGTAGTGATTTTATTTCCCGTTTACACCTCGATGAGTTGTTTATAAATTGAGGTTGTAATTCTTTTGTAAATCAATCAAGTGAGAAAACCTTTTCCTCAATACGGTTGTCATGGCATCAGAGCCAGACAACATTTAAACCACATCCGCTGCAACACAGTTTTGAAAACATTATGTTCTTCCTAAAACCCCGTAATATTATAAATCCGGTTATCTATTATCATATCAGTCACATCAGTTGATCATGTTTTGGGAAGATTTTCAATCTATTACAGTCAAGTTTGATGGAACCAACTACAACCATTGGTCATATCTCATGAGAAGTTTTTTTAAGGGAAAAGGTATCTGCAAGTATGTTGATGGCACAGAAAAAGCTCCTACCTCAAGCAGCACCAGCATCATAAGGAACCAAAAGACTCGTCAACACAAGATCTCAATGAAATTTGGGAAGTCAACAATCACAAGGTTCTTACATGGATAGGGAATACAGTGATCACACCCATAAGTATGCAGCTTATCAGTTTTGAAGTATCCAAAGAAGCATGGGATTTCATCTCTAAAAGGTATACTCAAATCAACTTTGCTCAATGATACAAACTTGAACAAGGTATTTGTTCTTTGAAACAACAGAGTGACCAAACCATTTCTGATTTTCATTCTGAGATGTCGATCATCTGGAATCAGCTAGAAATTATGGAGCCTAAGTGGAATACTGATAAAGAAATATGGCAAAAGTATGTAGAATAGTCTAGATTAGTTCAACTATTGATGGCATTAAGATATGAGTTTAAAACTGTAAGATCCTTCATCGATCTCCTCTCCCAACTGTAGAAACTGCACTTTCTGAACTTATCATTGAAGAGACTCGTAAAAGAGTATGTTTATGGGTAAAAATCGTTTCCGCCGATTTTGGTAAATTCGGTAGGTGAGTGAGAAACTGGTTTAAACCCTAAACAAATGTGTTGCACGTGAGCACTTTCTAGATTCGAGAGATCAACTGCACAAGTCCGGCCTAAACCAAGAAATGGTCGTTCCAGACTTGCTTCGGTCACAAAGTGGAGGAGAAGGGTTGATTTGGGGAGGGAAGCAAAGAAAGGTGTTGAGACCGGAATAGTGCAGGGGAGAGTAGTGTCTCGACTTGTATCGAGAAAGTGAAAGCTTCGGAAGCTTGCAAGAGATGAAATCTTTTTGGAGAGCTTGCAAAGTTGCCTTTTTCCGAGAGTGTTCTGTTTTTTCTCCCGACCGAGACTTGTTGTCTGGGGTGGAAATAGGTAAGACCTATTTATACAAGTCGAGATTGAAACGCACTACGCCTCATGAAGGAAGAGAGTAAATGGTGAAATAATGGGAGGAGGTGGTAACCGCATGGTGTTTATGGGTGAAAACGTTTTCACCATTATTTCCTCATTTATTTGACCGCTTTATTCCTATTCACGCTTTCTTAATGTGAGCGTAGTGTACGCTGCTGTTGATGGTGGTTTTTAAACAAGGGGTAAAATCGTAAAACCCATGACCTAGTGTTACCCGCAACACATTAACTAAGAGCATTTAACTCGTGTGTAAATAATTAATAAGGGTATTTTTTCAAAATACCCAGATTAGGGTTTTCGACACGTAACCCTAATTCCAAAACTAAGCCGCACATCGCGCACCATGGCAACAATGCCAAACTAAGTCGCACATCGCGCACCAGGGCAACCATGCCAAACCAAGCCGCACACCGCGCACCATGGCAACAATGCCAAACCAAGCCGCACATCGCGCACCACGGCAACCATGCCAAACCAAGCCGCACATTGCGCACCATGGCAACAATGCCAAACCAAGCCGCACACCGCGCACCATGGCAACAATGCCAAACCAAGCCGCACACTGCGCACCACGGCAACCATGCCAAACCAAGCCGCACACTGCGCACCACGGCAACCATGCCAAACCAAGCCGCACACTGCGCACCACGGCAACCATGCCAAACCAAGCCGCACACTGCGCACCATGGCAACAATGCCAAACCAAGCCGCACACTGCGCGCCATGGCAACAATGCCAAACCAAGCCGCACCCTGCACGCCACTGCAACAACGCCAAAACCAAGCCGCACACTACGCGCCATGGCAGCAACGCCAAAACCAAACTACATATCACACTCATTGGAAACCATGCCAAACTAAGCCGCTATGCCATTGGCACATGCCAAAGATAGCGCCCTAGGCTTGCAAAACGTGCAACTAGGTCAACATGGCCGTACGTGCATTGGCACATGCCAACGCGTACCACAAGCCATATTTCCAAGCCACTATGCCATTGGCGCATGCCAAATATAGCGCCCTAGGCTTGCAAAACGTGCAACTAGGTCAACATGGCCGTACGTGCCATTGGCACACGCCAACGCGTACCACAAGCCATATTTCCAAGCCGATTATGCCATTGGCGCATGCCAAATATAGCGCCCTAGGCTTGCAAAACGTGCAACTAGGTCAACATGGCCGTACGTGCCATTGGCACATGCCAACGCGTGCCACAAGCCATATTTCCAAGCCGCTATGCCATTGGCGCATGCCAAATATAGCGCCCTAGGCTTGCAAAATGTGCAACTAGGTCAACATGGTCGTACGTGCCATTGACACATGCCAACACGCACCACAAGCCATATTTCCAAGCCGCTATGCCATTGGCACATGCCAAATATAGCGCCCTAGGCTTGCAAACCATGCAACCTAAGACAAGTCGGCCACGCATGCCATTGGCACATGCCAACATGCTCGCTGGTAGCTTTTCCTACCAAGGCCACGACCCTAATGGCCACGCATGCCATTGGAACATGCCAATATGCTCGCTGGTAGCTTTTCCTACCAAGGCCACGGCCCTAATGGCCACGCATGCCATTGGCACATGCCAATATGCTCGCTGGTAGCTTTTCCTACCAAGGCCACGGCCTTAATGGCCACGCATGCCATTGGCACATGCCAACATGCTCGCTGGTAGCTTTTCCTACCAAGGCCACGGCCTTAATGGCCACGCATGCCATTGGCACATGCCAACATGCTCGCTGGTAGCTTTTCCTACCAAGGCCACGGCCCTAATGGCCACGCATGCCATTGGCACATGCCAAACACACACGCTGGTAGCCTAACTTGCAAACCGTGCAACCTACCACCAAGGCATTCAAGCACATGCCATTGGCACATGCCAAACACACACGCCGGTAGCCTAACTTGCAAACCGTGCAACCTACCACCAAGGCATTCTCGCACATGCCATTGGCACATGCCACACACGCCACTAGCAGCTCCGGCATTGCCACTTACACTCAACATACAACCTACCACCAAGGCATTCCGCACATGCCAATGGCACATGCCACACGCGCCACTAGCAGCGCCACTTGCACTTAAGGTGCAACCAACGAGATATCAACACAAACTGGGGGATGCTTTCTAGGGTTTTGGTTTGGCGGTCACAGCTTGCAGCGTACACTACGCTCACATTAAGAAAGCGTGAAAGGGAATAAAGCGGTCAAATAAATGAGGAAATAATGGTGAAAAAGTTTTCACCCATTAACATCATGCGGTTACCACCTCCTCCCATTATTTCACCCTTTACTCTCTTCCTTCATGAGACCAGGTACGTTTCAATCTCGACTTGTATAAATAGGTCTTACCTATTTCCACCGCACAACAAGTCTCGGTCGAGAGAAAATACTACACTCTCGTAAAAGGCAACTTTGCAAGCTCTCCAAAAGCTTTCATCTCTTGCAAGCTTCCTAAGCTTTCACTTTCTCGATACAAGTCGAGACACTACTCTCCCGTAACTATTCTCGGTTTCAACACCTTTCTTTGCTTCCTCCCCAAATCAACCCTTCTCCTTCACTTTGTGACCGAAGCAAGTCCGGAACGACCATTTCTTGGTTTAGGCCGGACTTGTACAGCATTGATCTCTCGAATCTATAAAGTGCTCACGTGCAAGACATTTGTTTAGGTTTAAACCGTTTCTCACTCACCCACCGAATTTATCGAAATCGGCAGTAAACGATTTTCACCCATAAACAATTGGCGACCACAATGGGAGGATTGATCTATCGGCCACAATGTCGACTGTCGATCTTCGACCCGGATGTCAAGACGGTAGGGGATGACGACTAATCCGATGCAACTACCGTGACGACCCTTGTTACCGCTTGTAAAAACTACACAAGAAAACCGGGGACTGCCAAGATGCTACCAAAGTGATTGGGGACTTGTTTGGCGATGCTACCAAAGAAAAACCGCCTTTTACATGAAGAGGGGCATGTTCGCAAAACCTATGAAGTGAATAAATTAAGACTGCGCAAGATATACGATTTGTTTTTAGTTTCTTAGTAAAACCATTATACTACCGAGTATTGTTCCTATTGCTAGCACGCACTTTCATAAGGGCAATATTCCTTTCCCAAAACATAATCAGAGTCATATTATCAAAACCATTTATCCAAGAAATAATCCAATATCCTCAAAAGCTACCATTGCCTACCAAAACCCGGTCAAACTTTGAACCCGGACATCCAATATGTCTTTCAAAAAAAAAGAGAGAAAAAGAACCTAAATGAAAGTTTAACGGAGAAACATTCAAGGAAAATCATCCAACAGAGGTCCTTCTTCTTGGAGAAAGTCAACTTTGCATCTTCAAGAGCCGCTCTCTTCATAGTCAACATCTTGGAAAGTTTTTCGAGTTCTACCTCCTGTCGTGCAATCTCCTCGGCGGAAAGGCTTTCGATCGTCGTGCATCTTTCAACTTTTGATCTCAGCAAGGCCTTCGACAAACCACGAAGTGTTGAACTTCTTTTCTACGCACACGTCGCGATGGTGCTCCCGGGGTTGGCAATAACGTCTTGTAAACGGTGTGACTAGTCACCTCACGCATATCCTCGATGGAAGATAAAGCCTCTTCTACACGCTTAATCAGTGCAAATCGACTAGTGACTTTCTTGGTTGTGGCCATATGTCCGTATTTCTCCTGCAGTCTGGTGTACAACGCCTCGTGCTTAGCCGGAACGCCGAAGCCGCCAACCAAAGACATGACCCGGATAAGGAACCAAGTACGGAGGATCAAAATGGCGCCCGCACCTGGCCTCACGACTCGCAGAGGGTTTTCCTCCATGTCTACGGCAACAACCATCGAGAATCATCCGCCGTTTGAGCCACATCTCGTGCCGACAATTGGCTAACGCCCATCTCCAAGTCACCAGCGGTGGTCACCAAAGGCAAGTTTTCGTGTGCCTCTACCCCAGAATCATCCTCCGAATCGGATTCCTCCTGCGAACTCGATTTTAGACATTTTTCAAAGAGAAGGAACAGAAGAAGGGAGAAAAGAAACGCGAAACACACCGAACCACTTCCCGAAAAAGAACCTAAGATCGCGCGGAGGAACCACTCTCACTTGTCGAACTTTCTTCTTTCTCCGACTCATCATCGCTATGAGAAGGCTCAAGTGGCTGGAATTCTTTGAAGAAATCGTTGTCTCCGGCAACGTGCAAGGGCGCCGAAAGCATTAACACTACCGAAGCCTTGGAGGAAACAAGACGCATGTTTTCAAATGAGAAATTCATGTGTTTTGAGAAAATCAAAGAAGAGGCGACACATACTGGTTATTGGAAGAACCGAAAGACACGAGAGCCGAGGAAGGGTCTTTTGAAACCGTCCGAACCCGCCAAAGACGATTCTTCGTTCTCCGTTCCTTGGCCTCGGGAACTTTCCGAGTTGCTAGGCAACTTTCGTTTGAGGTCTCTCAACATCGGATACTTCTTCAAAACTGCTGGGGAAGGTTTACAACGAACGTTCTCCACCACGTTATTCACAAAAGCCCGGATCATAATAAACTCATCGCACTGTAACTCATTATATCCAAAGGTCGTGAAGTTACTCTTCCCATTTGTAAGAAGGGAAGGCGGACCCCGGCTCGAAGGCACTCGGCATTGAGGGCGGCAAGCAATGAATCCTTAGGAAGTACCGGCTGGTAAGCAAGAGGTACCCCTTGATCGAAACCCATGTGACGAGCAGCACGGTCAATATTGTAAGTAGCTATCTAGAAAGACCCCATGAAGAAAGATGGCATATAACCGGGCAAGCAGCTTTGAACGAACAAGTTTTCACCAACGCTCAAATCGCCATCAGAAGACAAAGGCGTGAGTGGAGCAGAAGCAAAGGTGTCAATTTGAGTCACTGACCTATGGACCGGCTCCCATGGGCGAAAATTGATTTAGTACGACTTATCAAGAAGACTAACCAAGCTCACGCCAACCTTTGGACGCCGGTTCACCCATCGAAGAATTCGGGAACCCCCCCAACTCGCGGGAATCGAAGGCATCGGTTTCGGAGCATACTTCTCAAAGTGCTCCCATAACCAGACTTGCAGGAAAGCAACGTGAACATATGAATTCACTTTCATGAAACCATTCGAATTTCGCGTGTTCGCAACTAGGTGATCCAGATGCACATACAGGGAACCGAGGAATAGCTTGCCAATGGGAAGAACCTCACATTTTGCTAACTTCACAAAGAACCGCTAGCAACTCGGGTCTTATTTCCTTCTTGTCGAACTGTCATAAAAATGTCTCTAGACAACCAGAGAGCCAAAAATGCCGCAACATGAAGATCACCTTTTCTGTTCGTGTTCCAACTCGTCCGAAACCACCGAGACATCCACCAGCCTATAAAAGCACCTTTCATCCTCTTAGGATTTAATCCTTCGACTTCGCACGGAGTCTTTTCGAGCGTAATCTCCCGACTTAGCGGCAAGGTCATCCCGCATCTTCACCTCACTTTCGATAATTGGATTTTAAGATTCCCAAGCCACTGGGAAGATTCAAAGAAGAGAGCCACACTCTCCAAGGAGAAAGTTATCTCACCCCATCTACATATGATTGTATGGGTGTCCGAACACCATCCTCGGAGATGAAAGCAACCAAGCCCGGATATCCTTCCTAATTTGGAGGTTTATCGAAGCTCGACAAAGATCAATAATCTGCGCCGAGTCGAGGTTGGTGCTTATGCGCTCCTTACTCACCATGAACTCAACCCATCTACCAAAAGAACGCAATGGGCTTTGACACATCCCGAAATCAATGTTAGAAGAGGAGTATACCCCTTTTTGAAGACAGAACCGTATAGTATTCTCTCGGGCGAACCGAACGTGTCTTCCGTCATCTTCACCACCGGTTAACAAAATTGGCACGAAGCCCGGGTGATTTTTCCGAGCAGAGACGAGTTTTTTGGCGAAGAACTAATCATCCGTGTTTGGTTTGGAATTATGGACATCCTTTGAGGAAGCGAAATTTTATCCAGGTAACATCTTTTAATAGCAACCTAGTAACAAGATACCTGCACACAAAAAAAAAAACAAGATTATCTCCCTGACACATAACCGCGCCCAACAAAAGAAAACCCGAAATAATAAAAAAAAGAGGAGGGCGTATTTTCTTCGGTTTCAAGACTATATATGCAGAATTTTCTTCGGGTTCAAGACTATATACGCAGAATTTTTCTTCGGGTTCAAGACTATATACGCAGAATTTTTCTTCGGGTTCAAGACTATATACGCGGTATTTTATATGGGTTCAAGTGTGCCTACAGTATCCTTCTTCGGGTTCAAAATTATATAGAGCATTTTTCTACGAGTTCAAAACTGCACGCGCAGTATTTCTTTCAGGGCCGAAAAAAATCATATATACAATATTTCCTGCGGGTTCGAAGTCGTATGGAGCATATATACAGTATTCTTCTTCGAGATTCATGTACGTATTTTTACGGGTTCAAGACCGCACACGCAAAAGTATTTTCTTCGTGGTTCAAAATTATATACGCGGTATTTTATACGGGTTCAAGTGCGTCTACAAAGCAACCTTCTTCGGGTTCAAAATAATATATGGAGCACTCTCCTACGGGTTCGAATAATATATAAGATTTCCCTTGGTTGCATACATACAATATTTTCTACAAGAGACACGCCAGAAATTATATGCGCAAAGAAAAACGCCTAGGGTTTACACCTACATAAAAAAAAAAAAAAAAAAAAAAAAAAAAAGAGAAATACCTTGGAAGGCATACCTGGGAATTGGTTATTCTTTATGACTCTGTCGCTGGTAGGAAAGGATGAAAAGATGAAAAGATGAAAGTACAAGATGGGAGAAAGGGACTTTATATACATAGGCGTGAGGATTCTGAAATAGGGAAGGATTTCCTTTCCAAAATCGTGCGTAAGAAACGGCCCCACCAATTGCGCCAACTTCTCAATGGCCGCCCAAGTCACGCCCGCAAGCACGCACAGCCTTCCACACCTTGCGCCGGTCCCACTTGCCTAGCACACTCGCTTCCTGGGCCACGCAACTTCCCAATGTCGCCCAAGTTCCACCGGCCCCACCAATTGCGCCAACTTCTCAATGGCCGCCCAAGTCACGCCCGCAAGCACGCATGCTTCCACACCTTGCGCCGGTCCCACCAGCCTAGCACACTCGGTTTCCTGGGCCACGCAACTTCCTAATGTCGCCCAAGTTCCGCCGGCCCCACCAATTGCGCCAACTTCTCAATGGCCGCCCAAGTCACGCCCGCAAGCACGCACAACTTCCACACCTTGCGCCGGTCCCCCTAGCACATTCCAGCCCACGCAACTTCCAAACGTCTCCCAATCCGTGACCGGCCCCACCGATTGTGCCAGCCTCCTATTTGTGCAAAACTCCCGCAGGCAAGGATCCCAAATCCAATTTATAAAAGGTCGACAAGCCCCACAATTCTATTTACGGTTTGTTGTTGATAGTCCTGTCACCATCTTATGCTTACCTCGCAACAAAGCCCCCTGCTCCGAGCTAAGCGGGGGACTTAATGTTGATGGTGGTTTTTAAACAAGGGGTAAAATCGTAAAAACCCCATGACCTAGTGTTACCCGCAACACATTAACTAAGAGCATTTAACTCGTGTGTAAATAATTAATAGGGGTATTTTTTCAAAATACCAGCATTAGGGTTTTCGACACGTAACCCTAATTCCAAAACTAAGCCGCACACTGCGCACCATGGCAACAATGCCAAACTAAGTCGCACACTACGCACCACGGCAACCATGCCAAACCAAGCCGCACACTGCGCACCATGGCAACAATGCCAAACCAAGCCGCACACTGCGCACCACGACAACCATGCCAAACCAAGCCGCACACTGCGCACCATGGCAACAATGCCAAACCAAGCCGCACATCTGCGCACCATGGCAACAATGCCAAACCAAGCCGCACACCGCGCACCACGGCAACCATGCCAAACCAAGCCGCACACTGCGCGCATGGCAACCATGCCAAACTAAGCCGCACACCGCGCACCACGGCAACCATGCCAAACCAAGCCGCACGCCGCGCACCATGGCAACAATGCCAAACCAAGCCGCACACCGCGCGCCATGGCAACAATGCCAAACCAAGCCGCACCCTACGCGCCACCGCAACAACGCCTAAAACCAAGCCGCACACCGCGCGCCATGGCAAAGCAACGCCAAAACCAAACTACATATCACACTCATTGGAAACCATGCCAAACTAAGCCGCTATGCCATTGGCACATGCCAAAGATAGCGCCCTAGGCTTGCAAAACGTGCAACTAGGTCAACATGGCCGTACGTGCCATTGGCACATGCCAACGCGTACCACAAACCATATTTCCAAGCCACTATGCCATTGGCGCATGCCAAATATAGCGCCCTAGGCTTGCAAAACGTGCAACTAGGTCAACATGGCCGTACGTGCCATTGGCACATGCCAACGCGTGCCACAAGCCATATTTCCAAGCCGCTATGCCATTGGCGCATGCCAAATATAGCGCCCTAGGCTTGCAAAACGTGCAACTAGGTCAACATGGCCGTACGTGCCATTGGCACATGCCAACGCGTGCCACAAGCCATATTTCCAAGCCGCTATGCCATTGGCGCATGCCAAATATAGCGCCCTAGGCTTGCAAAACGTGCAACTAGGTCAACATGGCCGTACGTGCCATTGACACATGCCAACACGCACCACAAGCCATATTTCCAAGCCGCTATGCCATTGGCACATGCCAAATATAGCGCCTTAGGCTAGCAAACCATGCAACCTAAGCCAAGTCGGCCACGCATGCCATTGGCACATGCCAACATGCTCGATGGTAGCTTTTCCTACCAAGGCCACGGCCCTAATGGCCACGCATGCCATTGGCACATGCCAATATGCTCACTGGTAGCTTTTCCTACCAAGGCCACGGCCCTAATGGCCACGCATGCCATTGGCACATGCCAATATGCTCGCTGGTAGCTTTTCCTACCAAGGCCACGGCCCTAATGGCCACGCATGCCATTGGCACATGCCAACATGCTCGCTGGTAGCTTTTCTTACCAAGGCCACGGCCCTAATGGCCACGCATGCCATTGGCACATGCCAAACACACATGCCGGTAGCCTAACTTGCAAACCGTGCAACCTACCACCAAGGCATTCCGCACATGCCATTGGCACATGCCAAACACACACGCTGGTAGCCTAACTTGCAAACCGGGCAACCTACCACCAAGGCATTCCGCACATGCCATTGGCACATGCCACACACGCCACTAGCAGCGCTGGCATTGCCACTTATACTCAACATACAACCTACCACCAAGGCATTCCGCACATGCCAATGGCACATGCCACACGCGCCACTAGCAGCGCCACTTGCACTTAAGGTGCAACCAACGAGATATCAACACAAACCGGGGATGATTTCCTAGGGTTTTGGTTTGGCGGTCACAGCTTGCAGCGTACACTACGCTCACATTATGAAAGCGTGAAAAGGAATAAAGCGGTCAAATAAATGAGGAAATAATGGTGAAAACGTTTTCACCCATTAACATCATGCGGTTACCACCTCCTCCCATTATTTCACCCTTTACTCTCTTCCTTCATGAGACCAGATACGTTTCAATCTCGACTTGTATAAATAGGTCTTACCTATTTCCACCGCACAACAAGTCTCGGTCGAGAAAATACTACACTCTCGTAAAAGGCAACTTTGCAAGCTCTCCAAAAGCTTTCATCTCTTGCAAGCTTCCTAAGCTTTCCTTTCGATACAAGTCGGGACACTACTCTCCCGTAACTATTCTGGTCTCAACACCTTTCTTTGCTTCCCTCCCCAAATCAACCCTTCTCCTTCACTTTGTGACCGAAGCAAGTCTCGGAACGGTCATTTCTTGGTTTAGGCCGGACTTTGCATGCATTGATCTCTCGAATCTATAAAGTGCTCACGTGCAGCACATTTGTTTAGGGTTTAAACCAGTTTCTCACTCACCCACCGAATTTACTGAAATCGGCAGAAACGATTTTCACCCATAAACAGCTGCATGCTGTGACCGCCAAACCAAGACCCTGGAAAGCATTCCCCAGTTTGTGTTGATGTCTCAAGTGTTGGTTGCACCTTGAGTGCAAGTGGCGCTGCTAGTGGCGCGTGTGGCATGTGCCAATGGCATGTGCGGAATGCCTTTGTTGTGGTTTGCACCTTGAGTGCAAGTGGCAATGCCAGAGCTGCTAGTGGCATGTGCGGAATGCCTTGGTGGTAGGTTGCACGTTGAGTGTAAGTGGCAATGCCAGAGCTGCTAGTGGAGTGTGTGGCATGTGCCAATGGCATGTGCGGAATGCCTTGGTGGTAGGTTGCACGGTTTGCAAGTTAGGCTACCAGCGTGAGTTTTGGCATGTGTCAATGGCACGTACGGCCAAGTTGGCCTAGGTTGCACGGCTTGCAAGTTAGGCTACCAGCGTGCGTGTTTGGCATGTGTCAATGGCACGCATGGCCATTAGGGCCACGGCTAGTTAATGAAAGATACCAGCGAGCGTGTTGGCATGTGCCAATGGCATGCTCGGCCATTAGGGTCACGGCTTGGTAAGAAAAGCTACCAGCGATGCGTGTTGGCATGTACTAATGGCATGCTCGGCCATTAGGGCCACGGCTTGGTAAGAAAAGCTACCAGTGATGCTTGTTGGCATGTGCCAATGGCATGCTCGGCCATTAGGGCCACGACTTGGTAAGAAAAGCTACCAGCGATGCGTGTTGACATGTGCCAATGGCATGCTCGGCCATTAGGGCCACGACTTGGTAAGAAAAGCTACCAGCGATGCGTGTTGGCATGTGCCAATGGCATGCTCGGACATTAGGGCCACGGCTTGGTAAGAAAAAAGCTACAAATGAGCGTGTTGGCATGTGCCAATGGCCCGCTCGGCCATTAGGGCCACGACTTGGCAAGAAAAGCTACCAAATGATGCGTGTTGGCATGTGCCAATGGCATGCTCGGCCATTAGGGCCACTGACTTGGTAAGAAAAGCTACCAAATGATGCGTGTTGGCATGTGCCAATGGCATGCTCGACCATTAGGACCACGGCTTGGTAAGAAAAGCTACCCGATGCGTGTTGACATGTGCCAATGGCATGCTCGGCCATTAGGGCCACGACTTGGTAAGAAAAGCTACCAGTGATGCGTGTTGGCATGTGCCAATGGCATGCTCGGACATTAGGGCCACGACTTGGTAAGAAAAGCTACCAGCGAGCGTGTTGGCATGTGCCAATGGCACGCTCGGCCATTAGGGCCACGACTTGGTAAGAAAAGCTACCCGATGCGTGTTGGCATGTGCCAATGGCATGCTCGACCATTAGGGCCACAGCTTGGTAAGAAAAGCTTCCAGCGATGCGTGTTGGCATGTGCCAATGGCATGCTCGACCATTAGGACCACGGCTTGGTAAGAAAAGCTACCAGCGAGCGTGTTGGCATGTGCCAATGGCACGCTCGGCCATTAGGGCCACGGCTTGGTAAGAAAAGCTACCAGCGAGCGTGTTGGCATGTGCCAATGGCACGCTCGGCCATTAGGGCCACGGCCTGGTAAGAAAATCTACCAGCGATGCGTGTATGCATGTGCCAATGGCATGCGTGGTTTTGGCCTAGGTTGCACAGTTTGCAAGCCTAGGCGCGGACGCTACTTTGGCATGGCGCGGCTAGGGCCAAGGTAAGGGTGTTTGGCTTGGCGTGGTGTGACCCAGTAGTAGCTAGGGCCAAGGCAGAGTGCGTTTGGCATGGCGCGACTAGCTTGGGCTAGGTGTGGCTGGCATGATTTGCCATTGGCACAGAGGTGCGGCTAGCATGGTTGGCATGCTTTGGCGCGTTTGGTGTGACTAGCATAGCTAGGGATAAGGCAGAGTGCGTTTGGCATGGCGCGACTAGCTTGGGCTAGGTGTGGGCGGCATGATTTGCCATTGGCACGGAGGTGCGGCTAGCATGGTTGGCATGCTTTGGCGCGTTTGGTGTGACTAGCATAGCTAGGCCAAGGCAGATGCGTTTGGCATGGCGCCGCTAGCTTGGGCTAGGTGTGGTGGCATGATTTTCCATTGGCACGGAGGTGCGGCTAGCATGGTTGGCATGCTTTGGCGCGTTTGGTGTGACTAGCATAGCTAGGGCTAAGGCAGAGTGCGTTTGGCATGGCGCGGCTAGCTTGGGCTAGGTGTGGCTGGCATGATTTGCCATTGGCACGGAGGTGCGGTGATAGACACATTTATGTGTCTATTTTGATCTCAATTATATGTATTGTTAGTGCTCGATTTTGTACTTATTTGGTTATTTTATGTTTTTGTAGGTGTTTTTGGAGAAATAAGCTTTTGCGGCTAAATTGGCTCGAGAAGTGGTATTTGGACCTCCGACAGTAAATTACTAAAGACACCAGAAGAAATGTTATTGGCACCTGACGAAGTGTTGAACGCACCCAAATAAAAGTGTTGAGAACACAGGAGAACAACTACTAAAGGGATCTCCACTTTGGATAAGGGGTAACTTGTTGATAAGGGGTAACCAAGGCAACTACTATTGACACACTGGAATTGGATAGGGGAGGTTATCTTCCCAAATTCAAATCTGAATTTTGGCGGGAATGTTTGAAATTCACAGGCAGATTTGGGAGCATCAGTTGGACGTGAAATAACGAGATTCAATCATGGAATTTTGGTGTGCTGGACTTGATTTAGCTGAACAGGGCATGTATATTCATCGGACCTGAATGAATTGGGCTGGATGATGGAGGAAAAAGGAAACACGGCGGAGTTGGTTTACGGAAAAAAAGTTTCCCACCCGCGAGTAATTCGAGGCTGATTTGGGAGAGAATCTCGTTGATATATTATTGTATATGGACTGGGAATGATTCTTTACATCGAAACAGGGAAGGTATTGAAGTTGGATTAGATAAAAATGGAAGCTCACCGGACTTGCATCGAAACAGGGAAAGAAAAAAAAAGATATTCACGGGAATTTGTGGATTTAATTATGGAAGTTATCTGTTGTTTGGGAAGAAGGAATATCATCTTAGGACAATATACCATCGACAGAAGACACGTGAGGAGAATCAGGGGAAAGAAAATCCCGGTGAATTCCGGTGAAAGAAACCGAGATATTCTCGGATTTATTTGAGAGAATGAGGTTTGTTGTGTATAAATAGAGGTGGTACGAGTCCCAGAGGGGGGGTCGAGACTTTGGGGGACCAGACAGAGGTGAAGTCGGAGGGTTTGGAGGAGTTGCAGAGACGATCATCATCAGCAGGCGAGAGGTTGAAGAAGAACATAGAACGTCACTTAATAGCAGTCGCAGAAACCGTGACCAATAGTTTCAAATTCTTAAGCTTTGCAACAATTTTCCAACAATTATTTTTAGTTTGCAACATGACTCTGTTAGGGTTCTTTGTAACCGTGAGTTCCGTAACAATTATATCTCATTACAAACTCGATTTTTCTTCAGTAAAACACCTATTCAGCCATGCGTTATATTTTGAGCGTGTTTTCGACATGAGGAGCTAAACCCCAACACTGGGATGACGGAGGAAGCCATATTTCATGCGTGTGGTAATTATATTTAATTCTTTCATGACTACTTGCACTATTATCAATCGTTTTATGATTTTTCTTAATTGATTGTGATGTCGTATGATGATGTATGCTTGGTCTAAGTGCTTTTGATGCGTCATGCTAGTGATTTACAGTCAATCTTTTAAGAATCTACCTTGGCAAAGAACTAGAGTCAATATTATTTGAGCTATAATTGTTTGGAATAAATATACGAATCGCATGAATGAGTTATGGCGGAATCCTGAGTCTCAGTAATCTCTCGATTTTTGTGACAAACTTGTGAATATATTTTCTTTGTTTTTAGTATTTTCTTAAATCAAACCTTTACAAGTCTGAGTTGAACGAACTTTTACTACCACTTTCTACAACAATTCAAAACCACATCATGCGGCTAGCATGGTTGGCATGCTTTGGCGCATTTGGTGTGACTAGCATAGCTAGGGCCAAGGCAGGGTGTGTTTGGCATGGCGCTGCTAGATTGGACTAGGTGTGGCTGGCATGATTTGCCATTGGCACGGAGGTGCGGCTAACATGGTTGGCATGCTTTGGCGCGTTTGGTGTGACTAGCATAGCTAGGGCCAAGGCAGAGTGCGTTTGGCATGGCGCGGCTAGCTTGGGCTAGGTGTGGCTGGCATGATTTGCCATTGGCACGGAGGTTAATTAGGGTTTTGCTCGTTGTAACCCTAATTTGAAAAAATACCCCCTATTAATTACTGACTACATGTATTAAATGTTCTAATAAATGTGTCACCGATGACATTAGGTTATTTGGGGTTTTACGATTTTACCCTTTGTTTAAAAACCACCATCAACATTAAGTCCCCTGCTTAGCTCTAAGCAGAGCTTTGTTGCGAGGTAAGCATAAGATGGTGACAAACGATCGGCAGAAATCGTAAAGAGAATTAAGGAGGCTTGTCGACCTTTTTATAAATAGGATTTGGAATCCTTGCCTCGGCGATTTTGCACAAATCGGGAGGTCGGGCTCAATTGGTAAGTCAGCATCATTGAGAGACATGAAGCTGGGCGGCATCGAGAAGTTGACGCGAGTTGGGAAACTGAGCGTGCTAGCTGGTGGGACCAGCGCAAGGTGAGGAAGCTGATTGTGCGCGGCCATCCCTGGAGGGTCCCATCATACACTGCAAAAAATGGGGAAAATGATCAAGTTCCACCCTATCTATACACATATAAAAAGAGGATAACATGAACAGATAAGAAGAAGAAAACATATCGGTATGATCTTCTTAGCCCGAATAACCCTAGTCGGGGTGCTTTTGCAAGAGTCGACCTCGCGCCTTCACTTGGAGAACTGGGTGTTTAGAGGATAATTCGTCTCTAGGCAAAGAAAGAAACTCAACAAGAAGAACCTTTTCTCAAACAAGGGGAGACAAGACAATTGCGTTGGGTATGAATACGGAACCTTAAAAAGGAAAGGAAGCAATGAGGGACATAACGCTTCCGATTTTAGCATGGATAATGCCCTAATTGAAACCGCGCGTGAAGGAAGGCAAAATAAGGAAACTTTCTATCTGTAGAAACACCTACTCCCTCCTTGTTTACACCGGTCCCATCAAGCTCGCGCCAGTTTCCCAATCCCCCAAGCCACACCGGTCCCACCAATTGCGCTAACTTCCCAATGACCGCCCTTCTCTTGAGGAGGAATTGGTTGGGATTGAATCTCTATTCCATGAAGCTAGTGAAATCATTAAGGACCTCCCTTCCATCTATCCCCATGAAGAACAGGTGCATGTTCGGACTTTCTTGGGTTCAGTGAGCATGGAGGAGGGGCGAGAGAACGAGGAAGAGTCTTGGCATATTGAGAAGTTTCGGTGCAGCAAAGCCTTTCCTCGGTCCGGGTATGGGGCGGATCGGACTGTTTCTAGGTCGAAGCGACAGATAAGCGAACGTGTGAGGCTCTTGGAGGAGAGCGCCATGATTCTTGATTTTGATGCGGATGAATCAAAAAACTTTCTTCGAAGTGTCAATGAGAAAACCTTCGAAGGAGCATATGACGGAAACGAAATAGCCTTTGAAGTTGATGCCAAAGGTGTCGTTGGTGATACCGGAGGGGTCATGGTGGCGTATGCTGGACCGGTCGTCGGGGAGGACACTGCTGCTGCCGTGGTTGCTTCGGGATGGGATGTTGAGGTTGCTGCTGCTAACACCGTTGAATGGAACCTTTGTTGCCCGAGGGATTGTTGGGGGAAGTGCTTGAAGATAGCCTTGCCCGAAGGGACTTGTGCTCCATCCTTCGGGGGCTAATTCCTCCCTTTTGTTATTTCATTAGTTTGCTTAGTTCCCGATGTTTTTTTTTCTTCGTAAACTCATCTTTACCTTCTTCTTCATCAGTCAACATTTTGCTTCATATATATTTTTTGAAATAGGTTATGGTATGATGGCTCTGCAATGGTTTTCTGGGTTTATCTGATGTATTTCTCTGATATCTGGAGAATTTGCTTGGAAAGAGATGTATTTATGCTTCTTTTTTTTTTGACGGAAAAGAGAATCCCCAGGGAAAAAATACAAACGATGTATTCATCTTTGGGGAGTACAACTACTAGGAGGAATTGTTAAAGGAAATACTAAAAGGGGGAGTGATTGGGAAGTACAGCATTTTAGGGATTGGAGGCCTTGAGCCATCGCGAGTGAATTATCACGCCTTCAGGTGTGTCTGCATTGATGAGCTTGCAATATCCTCCCAAAAGGGTATCCGCAATGAGATTTGACTCGTCTTCTCTTTCACTTCGGGAGAATCAGTTTGAATAGCCATTTTTACTGTCATCCTCCCAACTTGAAACGAGCTTTCCTTAACCACTACATCTCTGATTGAAAACGGGTTCAGACGTCGTGCAACCTTTTGAGTCTTGGCTTCGTTGGTTTCAATAGAATTTTCCAAGCTTCTTGCAAAGTGTTCAAATGGTCCAACTCTCCATTCACATTTCTTGACAGCGTTTGTGCCAGTAATCGCGCCGAGTCCCCATGACGGAATGGGGGAAGGAAAGACTGGTTGCGTAAAAGGTTGCTCGGTCGGACTTACTTGCATTTGAAAACCATGAGCTAGCGCCAACGGTCCTCTCAGGATGTCCGGGTTCCTTCAATAGTTCGTTGATGCGATAACCAGTGGGATGATTTGTTGGAAATTCCTTCGGGCGTGGACGTCGGCAGAGGGTGCACATCCAATTTCGCTTTGTTGTCGAGCACCCATAAGCATCCCAATATCATGTCATGATATAGTTATTTGACAATGTGGAATTTGCTATCCATTATAGCGTCTCCCATCTTGATCTCTAGTTTGATGTAGCCATGCGCGTTCAAAGTTTCTCCCCTCAAGTTCTTAATCACGGACGGGGAATAGGTAGCGTCTTGTTTTGTAAATCCTGCTGCCTTTAGTGTCTTGAAAGTAATGATGTTGTGGTCGAGAGGCCGTGTCGATGAGCGTGTCGTCAAATTCGTTACCTCTTAAACGGGACGTGGTCAGTAGTCCCCAGTTCTCATTTTTGGTTCCGCCTGTTTGGAAAGCTTGGGCCCCTGGCGTGGTTTCCGAGGAGAGAAAAAGTCATTTGCCGGATACAACACGATTGAGAGCTGCGAAAATATCTTGCGCTGCACCTCGGAAAGATATAGAATTTCGCATACATGTTGCATCATGGATTGTACAAGATCGTGCACCGAGTCCCCAGAGGACCCTTGATTTCTTATTGGGAGTGGGTCTCGATGCACTCTTTCGTCTCCTAGTTGGAGTTCTCCCGCTTCTATCCTTTCTTTGAAAATATGCTTTAGTCTATTGCAATCGCTGGTCGGGTGGTGAACGAACCTGTGGTAATAGCAGTACTTGGGGTTCGCCATCTCAGCCTCAGTTGGTGGATGTCTGGGAGGTGGCAGTCTGATAACATCATCTTGAACCCAGGCTTCTAGGAGGTCAATCACCTCCTCGATGGGAAACGGGAAACCAAGGGTGTTTCCTTCGGTCCCATGATGCTGCATGGGAGTTTTAGTGACGGTCTTTCGTGGCAGGTGTTCCCGTTGCGCCGGCGCTTCACGTTTTGGCTGGTGGCTCGTAGTTGGGGCTTTCCATTTTCCCCTTTCGTTTACTATGCTCACGGAGGATGAGCAGGCATTAAATTGCTTGTTGATGAGGCGTCTACTCCCGCGAGTTTCACGCGTGCCTTCGGTTCGAGTTGGCCTAGCTCTTTCCAGTAATGCTGGTGATGTTGTTGCGGATCGTCTGGCGGCTTCATGGAGTTCGGAGAATGTTTGGAAGCGCAAGTTCTCTAGCAAGGCGCGGTAAATAGGAACCATACCATTGATGCACGCGTTCACCAGTTGTTGCTCAGTTACGTTTGGGTCGTGACAGTCGAGTGCTTGAACCCTGAACCTTTCGACGAAATCATTCGGATGTTCGTTATCCCACTGGTACATTCTTCCGAGGTCTGAGAAAGTAACTTGTTCAAACACGAAGAAGTATTTCTTATAAAACGCAGTGACCATGCTACTCCAGTTGGGAATGATGTTCGGTGGGATGTTGTTGTACCATGTATACGCCCTTCCAAAGTAAGTGATTTTGAGAATTCCCTTAAACGAAGAACGTGATTATATTCATGTTCACCTAGGGATTCAGAAACGGGAGACATGCTCATGTGCACTCCCGGTACCATCGTACAGGGTAAATTGAGGAGAAGAGTACCCCCTTTGGAGAGGGATTCTCTGCATTTCGGATGGGTAAGGGGGTTGGTGATGATGCACGTCCAATTCATCATTCTTGATTCGGTTGCGGAGAAGTTGTTCCATATCTTCTCGCGTGACGAAGTTGGGCGGCTGATTTCTTTCCAACGGGATTCTAGCGCGAGTTTCCTCATCCGTGGAGGCGTGCTCCGCCGAGGTGCTAGCGTCGGGGTTGTTGGAGACGTTCCTAAGCGGCTCTGGAGGACGCAACTCACGTGGTAGTCGCTCTGTCAGGTTCTTGAGAAAGACGAGTACCTCCTTCTACGTTGAAACCATATCCGTCATGCTCGGCGAGCATCTCTTGTCGTTCCATCAAATCAGCGATGGTGACATAAGGACGACTTCCTCTGGTCCCTCCGGTCTCTCGTCCCATCGGCGGGGTAGTTGGAACCTTAGTTGTGGTCGAAGGCGCCATGCTAGACAAAGCATTAGGGGCCGCAGCGTCGGCTCTGGCCCTGGTGACTGGTGGCGTGACACCCGAAGAAATATTTTCGTTACCGTGATTAGAGGATTGTGCAGAGACACTAGAAGAGGCAGCGGCTCTGGCCCTGGTAATTGGCGGTGTTACGCTTGAGGGAGTGCATTCGATGTTACTGTAGTCAGTAGGTGATGCAACAACGTTATTGAGAGAGACGCTAACATCAGGGATGTGTTCGTGGCCGGTATTCTCGCACCCGCTCAGGACTGAGTTCCACCATGTTGGGATTTGACGTTCGGGAAACGAAATCGTGAGTCGGAGTTGGTATTGTAACCGATAGATCAATCCTCCCGCTGTGGTCGCCAATTGTTTATGGGTAAAAATCGTTTCCGCCAATTTTGGTAAATTCGGTAGGTGAGTGAGAAACTGGTTTAAACCCTAAACAAATGTGTTGCACGTGAGCACTTTCTAGATTCGAGAGATCAATCTGTACAAGTTCGACCTAAACCAAGAAATGGTCGTTCCAGACTTGCTTCGGTCACAAAGTGGAGGAGAAAGGTTGATTTGGGGAGGGAAGCAAAGAAAGGTGTTGAGACCGGGAATAGTGCAGGGAGAGTAGTGTCTCGACTTGTATCAGAAAGTGAAAGCTTTGGAAGCTGCAAGAGATGAAAGCTTTTTTTGGAGAGCTTGCAAAGTTGCCTTTTCTGAGAGTGTTCTATTTTTCTCCTGACCGAGACTCGTTGTCTGGTGGAAATAGGTAAGACCTATTTATACAAGTCGAGATTGAAACGTACCCTGGCCTCATGAAGGAAGAGAGTAAAGGGTGAACTAATGGGAGGAGGTGGTAACCGCATGGTGTTTATGGGTGAAAACGTTTTCACCATTATTTCCTCATTTTTTTGACCGCTTTATTCCTATTCACGCTTTCTTAATGTGAGCGTAGTGTACGTTGCATCTTTGTGACCGCCAAACCAAGACCACTGGAAAGCATCCCCGGTTTGTGTTGATGTCTCGAGTGTTGGTTGCACCTTGAGTGCAAGTGGCGCTGCTAGTGGCGCGTGTGGCATGTGCCAATGGCATGTGCGGAATGCCTTTGTTGCGGGTTGCACCTTGAGTGCAAGTGGCAATGCCGGAGCTGCTAGTGGCGTGTGTGGCATGTGCCAATGGCATGTGCGAAATGTCTTGGTGGTAGGTTGCACGTTGAGTGTAAGTGGCAATGCCAGAGCTGCTAGTGGCGTGTGTGGCATGTGCCAATGGCATGTGCGGAATGCCTTGGTGGTAGGTTGCACGGTTTGCAAGTTAGGCTACCGGGCGTGGGTTTAGGCATGTGCCAATGGCACGTACGGCCAAGTTGGCCTAGGTTGCACGGCTTGCAAGTTAGGCTACCAGCGTGCGTGTTTGGCATGTGTCAATGGCACGCATGGCCATTAGAGCCACGGCTAGGTAATGAAAGCTACCAGCGAGCGTGTTGGCATGTGCCAATGGCATGCTCGGCCATTAGGGTCACGGCTTGGTAAGAAAAGCTACCAGCGATGCGTGTTGGCATGTGCTAATGGCATGCTCGGCCATTAGGGCCACGGCTTGGTAAGAAAAGCTACCAGCAATGCGTGTTGACATGTGCCAATGGCATGCTCGGCCATTAGGGCCACGGCTTGGTAAGAAAAGCTACCAGCGATGCGTTTTGGCATGTGCCAATGGCATGCTCGGCCATTAGGGCCACGGCTTGGTAAGAAAAGCTACCAGCGATGCGTGTTGGCATGTGCCAATGGCATGCTCGGCCATTAGGGCCACGGCTTGGTAAGAAACGCTACCAGCGAGCGTGTTGCCATGTGCCAATGGCACGCTCGGCCATTAGGGCCACGGCTTAGTAAGAAAAGCTACCAACGATGCATGTTGGCATGTGCCAATGGCATGCTCGGCCATTAGGGCCACGGCTTGGTAAGAAAAGCTACCACCGATGCGTGTTGGCATGTGCCAATGGCATGCGCCAATGGCATGCTCGGCCATTAGGGCCACGGCTTGGTAAGAAAAGCTACCAGCGAGCGTGTTGGCATGTGCCAATGGCACGCTCGTCCATTAGGGCCACGGCTTGGTAAAAAAAGCTACTAGCGAGCGTGTTGGCATGTGGCAATGGCACGCTCGGCCATTAGGACACGGCACAGTAAGAAAAGCTACCGGCGATGCGTGTTGGCATGTGCCAATGGCATGTGTGGCCAATTTGGCCTAAGTTGCACGGTTTGCAAGCCTAGGCGCGGGCGCTGCTTTGGCATGGCGCGGCTAGGGCCAAGGTAAGGGTGTTTGGCTTGGCGTGGTGTGACCAGCGTAGCTAGGGCCAAGGCAGAGTGCGTTTGGCATGGCGCGGCTAGCTTGGCTAGGTGTGGCTAGCATGATTTTCCATTGGCACGGAGGTGCGGCTAGCATGGTTGGCATGCTTTGGCACGTTTGGTGTGACTAGCATAGCTAGGGCCAAGGTAGAGTGCGTTTGGCATGGCGCGGCTAGCTTGGTCTAAGTGTGGATGGAATGATTTGCCATTGGCACGGAGGTGCAGCTAGCATGGTTGGCATGCTTTGGCGCGTTTGGTGTGACTAGCATAGCTAGGCCAAGGCAGAGTGGCTAGGTGTGGCTGGCATGATTTGCCATTGGCACGGAGGTGCGGCTAGCATGGTTGGCATGCTTTGGCGCGTTTGGTGTGACTAGCATAGCTAGGGACAAGGCAGAGTGTGTTTTGCATGGCGCGGCTAGCTTGGGCTATGTGTGTCTGGCATGATTTGCCATTGGCACGGAGGTGCGGCTAGCATGGTTGGAATGCTTTGGCGCGTTTGGTGTGAATAGCATAGCTAGGGCCAAGGCAGAGTGTGTTTGGCATGGCGCTGCTAGCTTGGGCTAGGTGTGGCTGACATGATTTGCCATTGGCACGGAGGTGCGGCTAGCATGGTTGGCATGCTTTGGCGCATTTGGTGTGACTAGCATAGCTAGGTCCAAGGCAGAGTGCGTTTGGCATGGCGCGGCTAGCTTGGGCAGGTGTGGCTAGCATGATTTGCATTGGCACGGAGGTGAATTAGGGTTTTGCTCGTTGTAACCCTAATTTGAAAAAATATCCCCTATTAATTACTGACTACATGTATTAAATGTTCTAATAAATGTGTCACCGGTGATATTAGGTTATTTGAGGTTTTACGATTTTACCCTTTGTTTAAAAACCACCATCAACAGAGTCAAACTAGATATTCCAGGTGTTCTTGTAGTACCAGTACGACCAAGTTACAATCCTCATCTCAACAGTCAAAGAAGTTCTTGTGATTTATCACAAGTTCAATGTCATAATTGCAAGAACTTTGGGCATCTGGCAAAGAGTTGCACTCTTCCATAAAGTACATCATCCTCAAGCACTTCTCAAGGATTAAAATCTCAAACTGCACCTCCAGGCACACCTCAATGAAATCACTGCAAGGCCTTTGGACATCTAGTTGGAAATCGCTTTTCTCCATCATCCAGAAACATGCGAGAAAGAAGAAGGTTTAACGGCACTGCTCCTGCACATTTGTCTGCAGCTCCTGCTAATCTCTCATATGGGTTAGAGAAGTCACAAGATGCAGCTGCACATTCCACACCACCCAACCTAGCTGAAATCCAGGAAATGCTCAAACAAGCTTTGTTTATTGGTAATAATCCCACAGTAGCTTCAGCTTTTTCAGTTCCAATGGGTACATATTCAACCGAATGGTTTCTTGACTCAGGTTCTTCAAATCACATGACTTTCAACTCAACATTGTTTGAGAAAAAGTATCCTATTATTAGATAATTAATAGGGGGAAAACCACTTTTACTAGAGGGGGAGTTGATTTTAGTCTTGGCAATTTGACTTTAGCTCAACATTTGGTGGATTTAAAATAAGCTTTTCCCCTATCATACAATTTTGGAGTTTAGTTTCGTATATCACCGTTTTTACACATCCCATTTAACCCTAATATTTTTATTCGTATCAAAAAACCCTAGCTAATGGATTTGATTATTAATTTGATCCCTAATATAAAGTACTAATATAGAAGTAATATATACCATATCCAACTGTTTGAGGTAGATGTAGAAGAAAAGAAACATAATGCAGATATATTGGAAGAAAGTCAATTGTTTGAGGTAATTAACTAGTTTATACAATCCTCTTTTTTTTTTCTTTCTCCATGGAGTGGATCAGATTGCTGCCTAGATATGCGACTTACACTATTTTGTATATTTGTTACAGTGGATTAGATTGCTGCCTAGATATGTGACTTACACTATTTTGTATATTTGTTACAGTTCTTGATCATAAAAAACTAGGGTCCAGTTGTATATGTCCGATGTAATGCATTCGTTCAAAATGAGGTTCCAGTTTTAGATGATAGGGTTGCATTCTTCTCAATTCCATTTTGTACAGGGAAATAACTACGAACATTGTCTCTTCCTCTATGTGCCATTGTTGGAATTTTTTTAAGGAAAATGCTTATAGTTGATGAATTGCACATGGATACTGTTATGCAGTTATTTATTCAGACTATTGCAACACTTAGCTATTTTAGTTTATCACGAACATATCCTAAAGTAGTCTTGATAGCAATAGAACAATTTATTAGTTTACTTCTAGAATATCAGTAAAAAAAAAATTAGTCTGACAGTAGTCAAGTTTTGTCAAATTTTATTGTCAGGGATAACATACTAACACGACAACAGAGAGAGCATGACACGGAAATTAAACTCAGAAAAAGAATATAGAAAAATAATTGGGGGAAGACTTATTATCAATCCACCAATATTGACTTGAAGTCAAATATCCTAGACCGAATCAGTTTTTCCTCTAATAAAAGTGGCTTTCCCCTTATTAATTATCTATTGTTACACCTAAGATTCATACCGCATATGGAGCAAAAATAACTGCTTGTCATATTGGCGAGATTAAACTCTCAAACAACAACATACATATTCATGATGTACTTCTGGTGCCTCATATTAAAATGAATTTTATGTCTCTTGGTCAATTGTGTAATTAAGGTTTTAACATCCATTTCACTTCTTCTAGTTTCTTTATTTATGATATCAAGATAAAGAAGCTTGTTGTGATAGGCCGCAGAGTTGTCCATCTATATCTTTTGGAATCTCTATTTATTCCTCAGCAATCCAAGAACAAACTTGTTGCTGCTTCTGCATCTACCTTACCCTTCACAGTATCATCCTTTATATCTTGGCACTCTAAGTTAGGACATGTCTTTTTCCCTCATCTTTCTTATATGATAAATAAAGGGTTGTTAAGAAATATACATATTGACAAAGAACCTCATTGCATTGCCTGTAAGATGGGCAAACAACATGCACTTCCTATTAATAAAAGTATTACCTCTTCTAATGCACCTTTTGATCTTATACATTCAGATGTTTGGGGTAAAGCTCCTGAAAAGACGAGGGTACCCAAATATACCTCAATCTAAAAAAATAACACCTATAAGTCCTTTCTCCGAAAGTGATTATCTATGGATTGAGTCGAGACAATACAACTAATCGGTTCACACTTCGTGTGATCGTATATGGATACGATATCGAGACAATACAACAACAAGATAACTTGTGTGATTGACTATGGATACAAGATCGAGACAATACAACAACGAAGTATGTTTACTTGATAATAGGTTCGAACTTAACCAAACAAAATAGGACTGCTATCAAGTAAATAGTAATTAACGTTTGTGTATTTTACTTCTAATTATAATAAAACCAATTATAATTGCGGAAGTAAAAGACACAGCAAGATTTTGTTAACGAAGAAACCGCAAATGCAGAAAAACCCCGGAACCTTGTCCAGAATTGAATACTCTAAGGATTAAGCGGCTATACAAAATCAAACCAACTTCGTATAGTTGAGACCAAGCAACTAAACCTATAGTTCACCTAGTTCCGTATGTATTCTCACGCCTCCAACTTATAAATAAGTCACGTACTTGGAACAATTCCTTTGGTTCGTATTCCAAATAGTAAAGGAACAACAAATTTGTTTGGTATCAACTCTCTTCAACCAAGTGATATGAGTCGGACAAAGGCTCTTTCGTTTATTTTAACATAAAATCCTTCGTCAGGTCCTTAGATCTATCTTATGTTCAATTACCGAAGTAATCGCTTAAGATTAAGCCAACAACACTCTTAATCCAAAGAATTGTGTTGATGCCGATCTACTCAATTAATCAATCCAATCTACCACAAGGATAAACCGATTATTAATTGGATCCTCTTTTACCGAAACAAGTATTGTGCACACCAAAGATTATAAACCCAATATACCACAAGGATAAACCGATTATTAATTGGATCCTCTTTAAACTGAGCGGCCGTAAGAAATTTCGCCTAATTAGGTTACTCACCTCTCCGAATAGGCGGCTACACCAGTAACAACAAAAGAGGAAGTCTGTTGTTACGAAGGATTAGTTTGCTAGAAAGGCCAACTTCAAGTATTTATAGACAAGGAAGTTTGGACACCAAGGAATTTCCAAAACCGAAAATATTCTCAAGATATTCATTAAAGTACAAATTCGGTTTCCATAATTCCTGGAAATGCTCTGTCCAAAAATAATGATCGAATCTCTCGGAAAATCTAATTAGTAAATGCACATTACTAATTCTTATATTTTCCTACAAAATGAAATTAATAACCTTAATTAAAAGATTCTTAACTTACTTATGTTTCGATCATGGGATTCTCTTCCCTTAGATATTAAGGAATAACTTTGAACAATTAAAGAAATAAACATTCATAGCACGTGTTCAAAGTATGTCGACATCCTTACTTTGTAAGTTCTCTTTCACACTTACAACCTTGAAACCGATTTGCCACACTTCCAAACGAGTTTAGAATTGGTTCATCTGACTTTCAAGAACTATGTGATTGATCAAACAACCATTCAATCACAATCATGGGTTTAACGGTTCTACCAAAACAAGTTTCAGTTCTACCTTCCATGTGAGTATTGTGCTTAGTCACACTAGCTTTCCAAAATTCGGTTGACTAGGTACTAGGATTGGTTCCCCACATATATATGGTATCTAACTTATATGTGTTGCACATGTCCATAGGATCGGTTCCCCTTTGCCTAAAAACGTGTTGTACATGTCGATATGATCGGTTCCCCTTTATGATATAAACCTTGCTGCACCCCATACAAGGATCGGTTCCCCTGTGTGATGTACTGCACCTCATACTAGGATCGGTTCCCCCTTCCCATATTTGGTCAGACATAAAATCACAAACCCGATCATACCATCTCAGGTGATTACTTAAGATCGGTTTCACTAATAAAAGTCATACCAATACATAAGTCAGGCCTTTGTGAATAGTTCTACCAAGAACACAAACAAGTTATGAGCGGTTATACTCAATCACACATATTGGTTGTTCATAAGATATGCAATGAATAACAAAACCAATAACACCTGGCAATTTACTTTTCGGTTCACAAACAAGTTTATGAACTTACTTCCTTAGATCACATGTAAAACATTGTTCCCTAGGATGAAATCCTCACCTCATACCCATACATAATCACAATAGCATTCAAATGATTATGGCGATGTCTTATCTACAAAGTTTAATGGTTAAGCAATAAACCTCGTATTGTATTCCTTAATACTATGTCTATCTAGAGTTCAAATATGCTTCCCAGTCTTGTTTTCAATATGCACGACTTGAAAGATACATTAGAGAATGAAACAGTTCAAGTCAAATATCACTAACCTCAAGTGGAAGGATGATTGTTGTCGTTGTAGCTCCTTGCTTCTTCACATCTTCAAGACTTCGCAATACTTGTAATGTCTCATATCCTAATACTTTCAAGCTAACCTATACAAAGTTGACTCTAGTACATAATAAAGCGACTCTTAACATGAGTTTTGATTCACTAAAATATGACAACCAAACTTGACATACCAACGCTTGGTGGGTTCATCCAAGCCATGCTCTAACAATTTCTCCCCCTTTTTGTCACAAAATGACAAAGGTACGAGCAAATAAAAGACAAACCGAAAGGATCTTACAAATCTCAAAAGACTTGCAACTTATAAGAGTTAAGCACGAGGGTTCCACACACCATTTTTGATAACCAATATCAAAACCGAAACTACAAAGTAATTTTGTTTTGATATGTTACCAAGGAAACAATTTCCCGAAGCAATTTTCCCTAATAGTTTAGCAAACCAAAAATTGACTAAGTACCTTAGTTCTTTTGCTAAACCGATTGTACAAATACAACCGCTTGTTCGATAAGACCAAAATAAAGATCAGAATTAACTCTATTTTTCTCATCAGGTTCTAATTATTCAAACAATAACTTAGACCTTTCACTTTTAAACAAGACAAGTACTAGGTTAGTTAACTAGCATTTCTTGTTAAGGCATTCGATTAGACTTGAATAACCGAAATCTCCACTTTGATAAGTCTAACTAAGATCAGAATTAACTTAGTTTTTCTTATCCGGAATCGAATTGGACTAAACAATTCATCCCAAAACCTTTTGTTAAGCCATAAACAATTCATACAAACCAAATAAATAAACTTGCATAATTATTTACCTCAACCGGAAGCAATTGAAACAACATAGACATTAAAGTACCGCAATTGCACCGAAATTTTGTAAGCCTAAACAATTGATACCAAACAATAAAGCAAGATAACAATAGTTTTTCTTAACCGGAAACAATTGAATCACACACACATCCATACACAAATAATGGAATAAAATATCAATTGCACCGAAATTTTGTTAAGCAAAAGCAATAGACATATGCAATAAACTCGGGCTTTTCTTAAACAGGAAAACAATTAACTTACAAATTCGTTACCTCAAATTCTGCATCCTCTTCTCCTTTTTCTTCATATCTTTCTGGGGATAATATCATCATGTTGTCATCCTTTCGCAAGATAAAAGAACAACAACAACACCAACCTTTACCAGAGAAAGGTTGAAAATCGGTTTTAACTAATGCATAGCAAAAGTTGAAAACCCCGAAACACAAGGTACTAATGTACCTTGACAATGCCAATAGACTGCCTTAAATTTTCGAATGTTTTCCTGTCTAAGGGTTTAGTGATAATATCAGCAACTTGACGTTCAGATGGCACATATTCCAGTTTGATAACTCCATTCTCATATAATTCTCTAATAAAGTGATATCTAATATCTATATGTTTAGTACGAGAATGTTGAACTGGATTTTCAGTCAAGCGGATAGCACTTGAGTTATCACAAAGGATGCTCATAGTTGAAATATTTATTCCGTAGTCAATGAGCATTTGCTTCATCCACAAAAGTTGAGTACAGCATGTACCGGCAGCAATATATTCTGTTTCACAAGTTGACAAAGACTGTGAATTTTGTTTCTTGCTGTGCCAAGCTACAAGATTTTGACCAACATAGAGGCATCCACCGGAGGTGCTTTTCCGATCTTCTACACGTCCTGCCCAGCCTGCATCTGAATAGGCAACATGGATGTTGTTCGTATCCATAGAGTATGATAAACCATAATCTAGGGTACCATTAACGTATCTTATGATTCGTTTTACAGCTTTTAGATGTGATTCTTTAGGATCTGCTTGAAATCTTGCACAAAATCCCATACTAAAGGCAATGTCTGGTCTTGTTGCAGTTAAGTATAACAAGATTCCTATCATAGATCTGTATAGCTTCTGATCAACTTATTTTTCTCCTGGATTTGATTGAAGTTTTCCGGTAGTTGGCATCGGAGTTGCCATAGGTGTTACGCCTTTTAGTTCGAATTTTTCAACTAAATTCCTTGCATAATTTTCTTGAGAAAGAAGAATATTGTCTTTTTGTTGCTGTATTTGCAAACCAAGAAAATATGATAATTTTCCAACATTGCTCATTTCGAATTGTCCACTCATAAGATTCAGAAATTCATCTGTTAGAGATTTTGAGGTGGATCCATAAATGATGTCATCTACATATATTTGTGCTACAAGTATGTTTTTTCCACTCCATTTGGTGAAGAGTGTCTTATCAGCACCACCTCTAGAGAATCCTTTTTGAAGTAAGAAGGATGTCAGCTTATCATACCAAGCTCTTGGAGATTGTTTTAGACCATACAAGGCCTTTTTGAGTTTAAAGACATGATCTGGAAATAATGGATCTTCAAATCCTTTGGGTTGAGCAACAAATACCTCTTCTTTTAAATCCCTATTCAGAAATGTTGATTTATATCCATTTGAAACAATTTTATCTTAAGATAGTAGGCATAAGCAAGTAAAAGTCTTATTGATTCTAAACGAGCAACAGGAACAAAAGTTTCATCAAAATCAATACCTTTAATTTGAGAATATCTTTGAGCACCGAGCCTAGCTTTGTTTCTGACAATTGTTCCGAATTCGTCTGATTTGTTCTTGTAGATACACTTTGTTCCAACGACGTTTACTCATGTTGGCTTAGGAACAAGTTCCACACTTCTTGTCTTTTAAACTGATTAAGTTCCTCATGCATTGATTTTACCCAAGCAGGTTCACTGAGTGCTTCCTCAATATTTTTCGGTTCTATTGAAGAGAGAAAACATGAATAGTGACAGACATTCTGAAGTTCTCTTCGAGTCATAACTCTATCATTGGCATCTCCAATGATGTCTTCAGAAGAGTGTCTTTGATGTACCCACTTATCAGGTTTTTGGACAATAGTTTCAGTATCATTGGGTTGCTCAACAATAATTTCATTATCGTCTTTATCATCTTTGTCACTAATAAAAGGAACAACTGATGGTTCTTCTTCAGTTTGTTTTTCTTTAATAACAGTTTCAGAGGGAGGAAGTTGTACTGCAGTGTGATTGTCTTGAAAAAAGTCTCTAATGTCATCAATAACCACGTTAATTGATTCCATCATGACTTTGGTTCTGAGATTGTATACCCGGGAGACACGACTGTCAGAAGCATAGCCAAGAAAAATTCCTTCATCACTCTTGGAATCAAATTTTCCTCTATGTTCTCTGTCTTTGAGAATATAGCATTTGCTTCCGAAAACCGTTAAATAGCTCAGATTGGGTTTTCTTCCATACCATAATTCATATGGTGTATTTAGAGTTTTCGAATTTAAATAAACTCTGTTTATAAGTTAACAAGCTATAAATACAGCTTCCCCCCAGAAGGTTAATGGTAGGTTTTTATTGTGAAGCATTACTCTTGCCATTTCTTGAATATTTTTATTCTTTCTCTTAGCTACACCATTTGCCTGAGGTGTAATAGGAGCATAGAATTGATGAATAATTCCAAGACTATTGCAATATTCATATACTTCGTATCCTTGAATTTTGTACCACGATCGCTTCTTATCTTCTTAAGTTTGCGACCTTGTTCATTTTAAATCCTATTCACAATAATTTTGAACTCCTCAAGAGTGTCATTCTTGTGCTTCAGAAAAGCAACCCATGTGAAACGTGTGCAGTCATCTACCATTACTAAAGCATACGTATTTCCTCTAACAGTTGCTTGTTGGATTGGACCAAATAGATCCATATGAATTAGATCGAGAGGAGCACGAGTGGATATGTCTCGAGAAAGTTTGTGTGGAATTTTTCCTTGCTTACCCTTTTGGCATGCACCACAAACACTTTCTACTTTAGTTTTTATTTTTGGAACGCCTTTGACAAGTTCACGATTAATGAGCTTTCCTAGCGTTCGGTAGTTGATATGACCAAAAGTTCATGCCACAAATGAGTTGACTCAACCTTAGTCAAGTTACAATACAAATTGGATTGTATATCAAGGAGATAACAATTATTCATACTTCGACGTCCTCGAAAAATTATTTTTCCGGACTTATCTTCAATATCACAACCTCTCATATTGAAGATAAATTTGTGACCTATATCACAAATTTGACTAACTGACAGAAGATTTGATTTCATTCCTTTAACATAAACAACAACATGGATTTCGGGAATACCTGGAAGTTTGATAGTACCCTTTTTGCTAATAAGACAGCTGCTTCCATCTCCGAAGGTTACTGATCCTCTTTTGTAGTCTTCTGTTTTTGTGAACCAAGAAATATCACCTGTCATATGTCTACTACACCCACTATCTATAAACCATTGGAATGGTGAATTTGTTTTAAGTGTAAATTCTCCAAGACATTGTTCACCAGATTTAGGATGATTCGTTAAGTTCTTATAAAGTTTCTTAACACGATTAATGAGACGTTTTGTAAAACAAATCTTCTGAATTAAACAATTTCATCCTTTTTGAAATAGATTCCTAGGCAGTCTCTTATTAGACTGTTCAAGATGTCTGGATGTTAGAATTGAACATCTTAGAGAATCTCCCATTTTAGGGTCTTCTATGTTTTTCACCAGATCTCTATCAATCATGGTATTGCTGATCTCGTCAGTATGTGACTGGTTCTGTTCAATCTCTTCTTATAACATCTTAACAAGAGCAGAGAAATATTCTTCAGTGTCTTCTTTAAGACCATCTAAAATCTTTAAGACGTCAATCAAATCGTTCATCTGATTCAATTCTTATAGGTTGGATAGCACCAAACACAGATTGTTAGATCTTTTCGTGTTTTCCTGCTCTGATACCAATTGAAAAGACGAGGGTACCAAAATATACCTCAATCTAAACTTCCACCTATAATTCCTTTCTATGAAAGTGATTGTATATGGATTGAGTTGAGACAATAAAACTAATCTCACACTTCGTGTGATCGTCTATGGATATGAGATCGAGACAATACTACAACAAGATAACTTGTGTGATTGACTATTAAAAAGACGAGGGTACCCAAATATACCTCAATCTAAAACTTTTCCACCTATAAGTCTTTTCTCTGAAAGTGATTGTCTATAGACTGAGTCGAGACAATACAACTAATCGGATCACACTTCGCGTGATCGTCTATGGATACGAGATCGAGACAATACAACAACGAAGTATGTTTACTTGATAAGAGGTTCGGACTTAACCAAACACAATAGGATTACTATCAACTAAACAGAATTAAAGTTTGTGTATTTTACTTCTAATTATAATAAAAATAATTATAATTGCGGAAATAGAAAAGTAAAAGACACAGCAAGATTTTTTTAACGAGCAAACCGCAAATGCAGAAAAACCTCGGGACCTTGTCCAGAATTGAATACTCTAAGGATTAAGCGGCTATACAAAATCAAACCAACTTCGTATAGTTGAGACCAAGCAACTAAACCTATAGTCCACCTAGTTCCGTCTGTATTCCCATGCCTCCAACTTATAAATAAGTCACGTACTTGGAACAATTCATTTGGTTAGTATTCCAAACAGTAAAGGAACAACAAATCTGTTTGGTAGCAACTCTTTTCAACCAAGTGATGTGAATTCGACAAAAGGCTCTTTCGCTTATCCCAATAAACTCCTTTGTCAGGTCCTTAGATCTATCTACTAACAATTACCGAAGTAATCGTCTAGATTTTGCAATCAATACCTTGAATCACAAAGAAACGTATTGATGCCGATCTACTCAACTAATCAATCCAATCTACCACAAGGATAAACTGATTATAATTGGATCCTATTTAACCGAAACAAGTATTGTTCACACTAAAGATTATGAACCCAAATCAGAAATCTTCAAAGTCTTCTTTGTCTTCAAATCTTCTTAGATCTTCAATAAACACCTGCACACAATCAACTTGAATATCTTGTGATCAATCACGAGATATCTTTAGATCTACAAACAGTCTAACCCGTCGAAACTTCGATCTAGTTTGAGTGAATCTTATATCAGAAGAGAAGATTCTCTAGCATAAAAAAACTAGGTGAAATCAAAGTTCAACAACCGTTAGTCAATCAAATCAATCGAAAACTAATAATAAACCGCAATTATGTAGTTTCCCACAAACGGTACTAATAGAGCTTCTCAATCCCAAAGAAGTCTTTAAACTGAGCGGCCGTAAGAGATTTCGCCTAATTAGGTTACCTTCCTCTCTGAATAGGCGGCTCCACCAGTAAAAACACAACTGGGTAGTTTTGCTGGCTCTAAGGATTAGTTTGCTATAAATGCAAACTTTGGTATTTATAGACGAAGGAAGTTCGTACACCAAGGAATTTCCAAAACAGAAAATATTCTCAAGATATGCAATATATTCCAGATTCAGTTTCCATAATCCTGGAAATGCTTTGTCAAAGCATTGACCAAAAATCTCTTAGAAAATCTCCAATTAGTAAATGCACATTACCAATTTTCATTTTCCAAAAATAAAATTAAAAACCTTAATTATAAGATTCTCAACTTATTTTTCGATCCGGGATTTTCCTTTAGCTATTAAGGAATATATTTGAACAATAAAAGATAAGCATTACTGCACATGTTCAAAGTATGTCGACATCTTTACTATGTAAGTCCTCTTTCATACTTACAATCTTGAAACAGATTTGCCACACTTCCAAACGAGTTTAGAATTGGTTCATCTGAATTTCAAGAACTATGTGATTGATAAAAAAACTCAATCACAAATCATAGGTTTCACGGTTCTACCAAAACAAGTTCCGGTTCTACCTCCATGTGAGTATTGTGCATAGTCACACTAGCTTTCCAAAAATTCGGTTGACTAGGTACTAGGATCGGTTCCCCACATACTTATGGTAACTACTTGTATTTGATGCACAAGTCCATAGGATTGGTTCCCCTTTCACTAAAAACTTGTTGCACATGTTCATAGGATTCGTTCCCCCATCTACTAAAAACGTGTTGCACCTCTTACAAGGATCGATTCCCCTCTTGTGATCGGTTGCACCTCTTCATAGGATCGGTTCCCCTTTTCCTAGAGTTGGTCATACCAATAACACTAAATTGATCATACCATCTCAGGTGATTACTTAAGATAGGTTTCACTAATAAAAGTCATACCAATACAAAAGTCAGGCCTTGTGAATAGTTTTACCAAGAACATAAACAAGTCATCAGAGGTTATACTAATCACACATATTGGTAGTTCAAAAGATATGCAATGAATAAAAATACCAATAAGCCTAGCGATTACCCTTTCGATTCACGAAACAAGTTCATGAATTTACTTCCTTTTAACTAATGTAAAACATTGTTTCCTAGGATGAAATCTTCACCTCATACCCATACTTAATCACAATAGCATTCAAATGATTATATCGATGTCTTATATACGAAGTTCAAAAGATAAGAGTTATACTACGTATTGCATTCCTTAATACTACGTCTAACTAGAATGTAATCATTCATGCTTCGCAGTTATGTTTTCAATATGCACGACTTGAAAGATACGTTAGGGAATGAAACAGTTCAAGTCAAATATCACTAACCTCAAGTGGAAGGATGATGTTGTCGTTGTAGCTCCTTACTTCTTCACTTCTTCAAGTCTTCACAATACTTGTAATGTCTCATATCCTAATACTTTCAAGCTAACCTATACGAAGCTGACGCTAGTACATAATCAAGCAACTCTTTAAATGAGTTTTGGTTCACTAAAGTATGACAACCAAACTTGACATACCAACGCTGGTGGGTTCATCCGAGCTATGCTCTAAAACCTATGGATACAAGATCGAGACAATACAACAACGAAGTATGTTTACTTGATAATAGGTTCGGACTTAACCAAACACAATAGAATTGCTATCAAGTAAATAGGAATTAACGTTTGTGTATTTTACTTCTATTTATAATAAAAACAATTATAATTGCGGAAATAGAAAAGTAAAAGACACAGCAAGATTTTGTTAACGAGGAAACCGCAAATGCAGAAAAACCCCGGGACCTTGTCCAGAATTGAATACTCTCACGATTAAGCCGCTATACAAAATCTAAACCAAATTCTTATAGTTGAGACCAAGCAACTAAACCTATAGTTCACATAGTTCCGTCTGTATCCCTGCGCCTCCAACTTGCAGTTAGTCACGCACTTGGAATAATTCCTTTGGTTCGTATTCCAAACAGTAACGGAACAACAAATCTGTTAGGTAATAACTCTTTTCAAACAAGTGATATGAGTTTATACTATTATAAGTACGGTTGAGGACTAAATAACTGAATTGAATGGAATTAAATTGGGAAATAAGTAACTCTGCCGCAGCAACCAAGAACACTCAATAATTCATTACTTAACTTTTCCAAAAATGGTTTCTTACAGCTTAAATGCAACTAACAAGGAAGAGAAACCCTAAGCTAATCAACTAATCCAGATTAGGAAAGTGTCAGTCCCTCACTGATTTTCTACTAGCCAATGAATAACGGCTGACATTGTTGATCTAGGCACATAGCATCTCTCTGATAAGGGAACCCGCAATGATCAAACGGCTAACAAGGAAAGTCACATGACAATCCCCCCCCCCCCCAATCAGCAAATCATTATCCTCAAGGATGGAATTTAGGGAAATGGTGTGCAATGTGAGAAGTATCTTCCTATGTGGCATCCTCAATAGAAGCATTAGTCCACTGGATGAGTAATTGAGGCACAAAAACCCCATTGCGCAATATAGTTCTACAGTCCAATGTAGCAGCATGAATTACCAAAATGGTACCATCAGTATCTAGTGCAGGCAGTGAAGGAGAAGGACTGTAGGAAGCTCCAATGTGCTATTTAAGTTGAGAAACATGGAAGACTGGGTGAATACTAGCCTCAGCTGGTAATTGCAGTTTATATGCAGATGCACCAATCTTCTGAATAATAATAAAATGACCATAATACTTGGCTGCCAGTTTAAGGTTCCTTCTAAGGGCCACAGAAGCCTGCCTGTAAGGTTGAAGCTTCAAGTAAACCTGGTCACCCACTGCAAAGACTCTGTCAGTTCTTGTTTTATCAGTATAAAATTTCATCCTCTCTTGGGGAGTGTCCTTCAACAGATCAATGATAGCATCCCTCTGCTTAAGATAAATTTCCACAGAAGCTATAAATATTGTTGCAGAAGAAGGGAAGGCCAGATGAGGAGGCAAGTACCCATACAATGCTTGGAAGGGGCACATTTTCAAGCTAGTGTGTTAGTTTGTATTATACCACCACTCAGCTAGAGGAAGCCACATATGCCACTTTTTAGATTGATGACCACACATACACCTTAAATAACTTTCAAGGCAAGAGTTTACCCTTTTAGTTTGGCCATCATTTTGTGGATGGTAGGCTGTGCTGAGGTGAAGCTAAGTGCCCAAAGCTTTGAACAAATCCTGCCAAAAGTGGCTAGTGAAAATTTTATCTCTATCAGACACAATAGATGCAGGCAGTCCATGAAGCTTGAAAACATGTGAAATGAACTCTCTGGCAACAGATGAAGCAGTGTAAGGATGATGCAAGCCAATGAAATGGCCATATTTAGTTAATATGTCCACTACAACTAGGATTACAGACTTCCCTTCACTCATTGGTAAACCTTCAATAAAATCCATGGAGATATGATGCCAAGCATGATATGGAACTGGTAATGGTTGGAGCAAACCTGCAGGGAAGGTGTGCTCTCCTTTGTTCCTTTGGCAGACATCACATGTGGAGACAAAAATAAGAATGTCCTTCTTCATTGCAGGCCATAAGAAATGAGATGGCTCTCTAATATAAGTGGCTTGCATGCCAGAATGGCCCCCAACAGATGAAGAATGGATAGAGCTCAAAATCTTAGTCCTAGTATCAGCTGAACTGCCAATGTGGATTCTATTTTTGTATCTTAAAATTTTATTGAAATAAGAGTATTTAGTAGTGGAGCAGGGAGTGAGAGTGAGTTGAGCAATTAGGTTTTGAACTTTTGGATCATTGGCATAGCTGGCCAGAATATATAGAGTTCAAGTTGGGCTGGATATGGATGCAGAATGGCATGCAACATTGGTATGAGATCTTCTAGAAAGAGCATCTGCCACCTTATTTTCAGAACCCTTCTTGTAAACAATCTCATAGTCATAACCTAATAGCTTCATGAGCCATTTTTGTTGCAAGATAGTTGATAACCTATGTTCTAAGAAATAGTGAATGCTCTTATGGTATGTTTTGATGATGAAGTGTATACCTTTTAAATAATGCTTCCACCTAGTAACTGCTTGAAAAATGGCCAACAACTTTTTTTCATATGTAGACAATGCAGCAGCTCTTGGGCCTAGGGGTTTGCTGTAAAAAGCAATGGCTCTGTTGTCTTGCATAAGCACAGCACCAATACCTAAATCACAAGCATCTGTTTCTAAGACAAATTGTTTTGTGAAATCAGGGAGAGCAAGCACAGGTGTAGTGGTCATGGCATGCTTGAGTTGAATAAAAGAAGCAGTGGCAGCAGGAGACCAGTGAAAGGAATCCTCCTTGAGCAGATCAGTTAAAGGTCTAAATATAAGACCATAATCCTTAACAAACTTTCTATAATAACCTGTCAAACCAAGAAAACCTCCCAATGCCTTTACAGTGGTAGGTGTAGGCCAATCTATCATTGCAGAAATTTTAGCTGGATCAGCCTTAACCCCATTAGCAGTAACAATATGTCCCAAATACTCCAGTTCATACTGCCCAAAACAACATTTGGAGAAGTTGGCAAACAACTTATTGTCTCTGAGAATCTGTAAGGTGGTTTGTAAGTGAAGGAGATGGTCCTCCAATGAAGGACTGTAAACAAGGATATCATCAAAGAAGACCAAAATAAATTTTCTAAGATGAGGTTGAAAAATTTTATTCATGAGTGCCTGAAATGTGGCTGGTGCATTTGTGAGGCCAAATGGCATGACTTTGAACTCAAAATGACCATGATGGGTTCTGAATGCATTTTTATGTGTATCAGGAGGAAATACTCTGATCTGATGATTCCCAGACTTCAAATCAATCTTGGTAAAGAACTTGGAACCATGTAACTCATCTAGAAGTTCATCAATCACTAGAATTAGAAAATTTGTCCTTGATGGTAATGCTATTGAGCTTCCTGTAATCAACACAGAATCTCCAAGAATTGTCTTTCTTTTTGACAAGTATAATCGGAGAAGCAAATGGGCCGTTGTTGGGTTGGATAATGCCAGCAAGTAATATGTCTTGCACTAGTTGTTCGATCACGGATTTTTGAATATAGGGGCATTTATATGGTCTCAATTTAACAGGTATTGAATGAGGTTGTAAGGGAATTTTATGATCTAAGTCTCTCTTGGGTGGTAGGGACTTAGGATCAGAGAACACATCAGCAAACTGATTCAGAATAGGTAATACCTGTGGAGGAGGTTGTGATGGACCAGAGGTGGTGGAGATGGAAAAAAGTTGACCAACCAATCCATGAGAGTGTTTTTGAAAGAATTTCTTAACTGCAGAGCCACTCATCATGTGTAAGGATGAGTGTTGTGTGATGCCCTGTAAAGTGATATTCTTACCATGATGTTTAAAAGAAATTCATAACTTGGCAAGGTTGAATAACACATCCCCTAAATTCCTCAGCCAATCTTCACCCAAGACAATATCACAGCCACCCAAAGGAAGAAGTCTCAAATCAGCACAAAATTTTTGCCCTTGCATTGATCAATCCAGTTTAGAACAAATACCAGAGCTGACTGTTTTATCTCCATTAGCCATAGTGACTAGGAGACTAGCCTTATGTTCAATGGGACATTGTAAGCTTTTGGATAAGCTAGAGTCAATGAAGCTGTGGGTACTGCCAGTATCTATGAGGATGGAAATGCTCTTCTTCTTTACCAAACCAGGAATTCTAATTGTGTCAGCTAAGCTAGTACCAGACAGAGCATTTAGTGAGATGCCCATGTCACTTTCCACTAGGGGTTCCTCATCAGTCTCATGTTCTGTATCTAAGCCAGCATCCGAAATTTGTTCAGCATGTTCACCTATTAACACACATAAGTATTGTTTTTTACAAATGTGTCCTCTTCTGTAGGTTTCATCACAATTAAAGCATAGGTCCTGAGCCTTTCTTGCTTGTACCGGCTCAGGTGTGAGCATTTTGAATGGTAATGATGGGTTAGGCTTAGGAATTGGTTGTGGGACAGATGAAGGAGAGGGTGTGTAAGTGGATTTAGGAGGAATGGTGGTTTGGGGAAATGGTCTAGAGGTAGTGAAAGAGGGAAAAAAAAAATTGGTGTGGGTTTAGGTGCCTTATGTTGGAGAAGTAATGTTTGCTCTTGCATTCTGGCAAGTGAAAAAGCATTCATTAATGTCTTAGGATCAAACATGAGTACTGAAATTCTAAGTTCCTCCTTTAAACCACCAATAAAACTGGCAATGAAATAAGATTCTGGAAAATCCTTGTGAACACTGAGCAGCAAGGCCTTGTAATATTCAAATTCTTCAAAGTAAGCTTCTACAGTGGTCAGTTGAGCTAATTTATTGAATATACCAACTATATTATCATGAGAAGGGTTTTCGAAATGAGAACAAACATGATCACAGAAGTATTTCCATTGAATGTGAGATTTATGAAGGCAGAAATTATCATACCATTTACTTGCTTTACCATCAAGATGTGTAGCAGCCATCCGAGTTTTGTTCAGATCTGGAGTGTTGTGCATCTGAAAGTAATATTCACACTTCTGAATCCAGCTCTTTGGGTTGTCGCCATGAAATCTAGGAAAGTCGAGTTTCAGCATGCGATTAAGGGAATGAAATTCGTGATTACCATTTGGAGCAAAAAGATGAGCACCTCCAGAGTGATTTGTGTAGCCTTGATTAGATCCTTCAGCTTCCTCTGAATCTCTGTGATTGAGATACCGATTAGAAAAAAAAAAATTCCAGCTGAGATTTCATACTTTTCTCGAAATCAGATCTCAGTGACTGCATACTCTTCTCAATCTCTATCTTCATTGTTTGTACATTTTCCTTAGTTGAGGTTGTGTTAATATGTAAAGCTAGTTGATTAACCTTCAGATGTAAAGCATCGATTTCACCCTGCTGTCTATTATTTGTATCTTGTAATTCTTTGCACGTCTGAGCTACCATGGTAAGGAATAGGATTGAACGGATCTAGATACCAATTGTACTGTTATAAGTAAATAGAGGACTAAATAACTGAGTTGAATAGAATTAAATCGGGAAATAAGTAACTCTGCCTCAGCAGCCAAGAACACTCAATAATCATTACTTAACTTTTCCAAAAATGGTTTCTTACAGCTTCAATGCAACTAAAAAGGAAGAGAAACCCTAAGCTAATCAACTAATCCAGATTAGGCAAGTGTCAGTCCCTCACTGATTCTCTACTAGCCAATGAATAACGTCCGACATTGTTGATCTAGGCACACATCAGCTCTATGATAAGGGCACCCGCAATGATCAAACGGCTAACAAGGAAAGTCACATGACAGAGTTTGACAAAAGGCTCTTCCGTTTATCCCAATAAACTCCTTTGTCCGGTCCTTAGATCTGTCTTTTCAACAACTACCAAAGTAGTTGTTAAGACTATACAATCAATACTTTGAATCACAAAGAATCGTATTGATGCCGATCTACTCAACTAATCAATCAAATCTATCACAAAGATAAACCGATTATAGTTGGATCCCCAGCCGATCAAGTTTTGTGCACACCAAAGATTATGAACCCAAATCAGAAATCTTCTTCGTCTTCAAATCTTCTTAGATATTCAATAAACACCTACACACAATCAACTTGAATCTCTTGTGATCAATCAAACACGAGGCTGAGTGCATTAACAATGGATTATCGGAAGACGTCTTTAGATCTACAAACAGTCTAAAGATCCTCGTCAAAACTTCGATCTAGTTTGAGTGAATATTATATCAGAAGAGAAGATTCTCAAGCATAAACAAACTAGGTGCAATAAAAGTTCAACAATTGTTAGTCAATCAAATCAATCGAAAACTAATAATAAACTGCAATATCTAGTTTCCCACCAACGGTACTCGTAGAGCTTCCCAATCCCAAATAAGTCTTTAAAACGAGCGGTCGTAAGAGATTTCGCCTAATTAGGGTACTTTCCTCTCCGAATAGACGGCTCCACCAGTAACAACACAACAAGGTAGTTTTGATGGCTTTGAGGATTAGTTTGCTTGAAATGCAAACTTCAATATTTATAGACCAAGGAAGTTTGGACACCAAGGAATTTCCAAAACCGAAAATATTCTCAAGATATGCAATATATTTCCAAATTCGGTTTCCATAATTCCTGGAAATGCTTTGTCCAAATATTGACCGAAGTAGAAAATCTCCAATTAGTAAATGAACATTACCAATTTTTATTTTCTAAAGATATGCATTTTAATTGCTGGAAATTAAAAGCATATAAAACTAAAAACCTTAATTAAAAGATTCTCAATTTATTTCGATCCGGGATTCTCCTTTAGCTATTAAGGAATATCTTTGAACAATAAAGATAATCGTTACTTCACATGTTCAAAGTATGTCGACATCTTTACTTTGTAAATCCTTTTTCATATTTACAATCTTGGAACCGATTTGCCACACTTCCAAACAAGTTTAGAATTGGTTCATATGACTTCCAAGAACTTTGTGATTGATTATCCTATCAAATCACCAATCATGGGTTTCACGGTTCTACCAAAACAAGTTTCGGTTCTACCTCTATGTGGGTACTAGGATCAGTCACGCTAGCTTTCCAAATTTTGGTTGACTAGGTACTAGGATCGGCTACCACATATTTATGGTATCTAATTTGTATTTGGTTGCACAAGTCATAGGATCTGTTACCAATATCTAAGACTTGTCGCACCTCTTACAAGGATCGATTCCCCTTTGCTTGTGATCGGTTGCATCTCTTACTAGGATCAGTTCCCCAATGTCTATAGTTGGTCATACCAATTACAACAAATCGATCATACCATCTCAAGTGATTACTTAAGATCGGTTTCACTAATAAAAGTCATACCAATACAAAATTCAGGCCTTGTGAATAGTTTTACCAAGATACATAAACAAGTTATGAGCGGTTATACTAAACACACATATTGGTAATCCAAGGATTTGCAATGAATAACAATACCAATAAGCCTAGCGATTTCCCTTTCGATTCATAAAACAAGTTATGAATTGTACTTCCTTTAAACGAATGTATAAAATTGTTTCCTAGGACGAAATCTTCAACCATAACCATACATAATCACAATAGCATTCATACGATTATGTCGATGTCTTATATACGAAGTTCAAAAGATAGACGTTATACTTCATATTGTAATTCCTTAATATTATGTCTAACTAGAGTATAATCATTCACAGCTTCGCAGTTATGTTTTCAATACGCACGACTTGAAAGATACGTTAGGTAATCAAACAGTTCAAGTTAAATATTACTAACCTCAAGTGGAAGGATGATGTCGTCATTGTAGCTCCTTACTTCTTCACATTCTTCAAGTCTTCACGTAATACTTGTAATGTCTCATATCCTAATACTTTCAAGCTAACCTATACGAAGTTGACTCTAGTAAATAATCAAGCGACTCTTTAAATGAGTTTTGGTTCACTATAATATGACAATCAAACTTGACATACCAACACTTGGTGGGTTCAACCGAGCTATGCTCTAACAGCTCCTTTTGCAACTAAATGTGGTGCTTTATACTATGTGATATTTATTGATGATCACACATGAAAAAGCGGGGGTACAACAACCTCACCCAATATTTCAATTAGCAATCTGTATGGACAAACTCCAATATACTTTTAAGAGAATCAACTAGACTCAATCTAAAGTATATCAAAGAGTTATATCTTTCTTTCTTGATTCAATTCTTTCTCAAGAAAATATAAATCTGCGAGTCTAATTGAATACAAGAGAAAACACTTGAACGGTTCCAAAGACCAATGTTCAAGGATCAATCAATTCCCAATCAACAACCAAAGGTCGGATTTCCAATTGATTGATTCAAACGCACAACTTGTGATATTTCAATTATATAACAAAATATAATGCGGAATAGAAATAACACAGACACCAGAATTTTGTTAACGAGGAAACCGCAAATGCAGAAAAACCCCGGGACCTCATCCATATTGAACACATATTGTATTAAGCCGCTACAGACACTAACCTGCTACAAACTAACTTCGGTCTGGACTATAGTTGAACCCCAATCAATATCACACGGATCCAAGGTACAGTTGCGCTCCTTATGTCTCTGATCCCAGCAGGATACTACACACTTGATTCCCTTAGCTGATCTCACCCACAACTAAGAGTTGCTACGACCCAAAGTCGAAGACTTTAATAAAAAAATCTATATCACACAGAAAAGTCTACAAAAATAGATAAATCTGTCTCTCACAGAAATACCTACAAGTTTTGTTTCGTCTTTTGATAAATCAAGGTGAACAGGAACCAATTGATAACCCGAACTTATATTCCCGAAGAACAGCCTAGTATTATCAATCACCTCACAATAATCTTAATCGACGCGGTGAAAGAAGATATTGTGGAATCACAAATGATGAGACGAAGATATTTGTGACTACTTTTATATCTTGCCTATCAGAGATATTGATCTTAAGCCAATCATTATGATTGTACTCAACACGGTAGAATCAGCAAGATCAGATCACACAACTACGAGAAAGTAATATCGGTCTGGCTTCACAATCCCAATGAAGTCTTTAAGTCGTTAACCTAGTTTTCAAGAAGAAACCTAAGATTAAAGGAGAATCGACTCTAGCTAATACAACTAGTATCACACAAAAGGTGTGGGGATTAGGTTTCCCAGTTGCTAGACTTCTCCCTTATATAGTCTTTCAAATCAGGATTTGTAATCAATGTTAGCTTAGTAACAAAGCATTCAATATTCACCGTTAGATGAAAACCTGATTAGATTCAAGATAATATCTTTCAACCGTTGGATCGAAAACTTAGCTTGTTACACACAAATGACATGCACGATTTTAGGTTTGTGTAACCGTACCCAAACATGTACATTTGTTGGTTCAACAATAGTTAACCAAATGGTTAGCCATATGAGCACTTTCATATCAACCATATTCTTCTTCACCATAACTAGTTCAAATAACTCAAATGAACTAGTTAAAGAGTTGTTCAATTGCAAGGAAATCTTATGTAACTACACAAGACACAATCGAAGCAAAAACGATTTGATTCACTCGAATTGGTTCATGAACTTTATAGCCACGGTTTGCATTTTTCATTTCTTAGTTAATATAAATATAAGTTCACAAACAATCGTCTTTAGATATAACCAACTTAAGTTCGCAGACTTAGTTCGCGGACTTAAGTTCCTATAAGGAGTTCTCAAACTCCAGCAGATTTTCTCGGGTCGAGAACTTCCGCCAGTTCGCAGACTGAGTTCACAGCTCTTGTTCCGGTTCTCTTGATCAACAAAGTTCGCAAACTTCGGTTCAAGAAAAAAATACTTATACATATATGTGTTACCACACAATGCTTATATCCAACATTGGTTATATAATCTAAACTCTCAATTTCAATCATTGAAACATTCTTAGAGGACGTTATTATATAGTTGTTATTCACAAACTATTTTTCGTCAAATTAAGCCATTTTCAAAGTGATTGAAACATATCATGACTTTCGTCACTAGGTAAAGATGAACTTGGCCAAAGCAAAAGCTTACCAACACGAGAAATAGATAGGCGAGATAAACTCGTCTCGAAATAGCAAATGTGTATAATCAAAGTCTATATAGAAAAACGACTTTTGTCTCAAAGATAGGAGATAGAGTAGATAGACTTTTGAGTGATAGATAAGTTCAAATCTCCACATACCTTTTAGTCGATAAAGTTCCACCAGTTCCTTGAGTAGTTCTTCGTCTTGTGTGATGATTGCCATGGAGTTCTTGAGCACAACTACACTTTCTATCCTAGTCCGAGACTTAGTTATAGTAGACTAGAAATCAAGACTTATAGTTTTGATCACTAACATTGACAAACATGCTTGAGATAGCAACGCATGCGAGTTCGACCGAGCAATGCTCTAACAACACATGTTATACATGGATCTATCTTTTCAGCACCAGATCAGATTTCCTAAGAATCAACACAAATTTCTCTAGAATGGTCAAAACCCAGTTTGGAAAAACTATCAAAACTTTTTGTGCAGATCAAGGTGGTGAGTACATATCTAATCCATTCAAGGATTTCTTAAAATCAGAAGGAACCCTTCTTCAACTATCTTGTACAGAAACTACAGAAAAAAAACGGTGTAGCTGAACGAAAACATCGACATATTATTGAACCGGCTAGAAGGTAACTTCTATCCTATTCAGATCCCTCAAATTTTTGTAGAAAATCTGTCCCCACCGCCGTTTACACCATCAATCGTATTCCAACTATGGTTATACATGGGGTATATCCCCATATGAGTATTTGTTCAAAAACAAACCTACCTATTCTGAACTTTATGTTTTTGGTTCAACTTGTTTTGTTCTTCTCTCAGAACGTGAACTAAACAAACTTGGTAAGAAGAATACTATTTGTGTTTTTATAGGTTATGGTATAGAACAGAAAGGTCACGGATGCTATTATCCAGAAACTAGAAAATTACGTATTTCTCACATGTCACTTTTTGGGATAAAATTCGGTCTTTTCCTAGTAGAAAATCATACACCTTAGAAAGCTTCACATACGTAGATCCTTTTGAATATATCTCAGTCAAAGATTCCTTGTCATCATCTGATCATAGCCCAAACACTCTCATTCATATTTCCGCTGAAACTACTGAAGTTATTGAAGATGAAATTTCTACTAATCACTCTACGGAACATCCTAACACTGCATCTTCAACTAGGGATCCTGAACCTGAAGCTGTTTCACTGCCTCCTCGTGTTCGACGACCACCAGCTAAGTTGTCTGACTATCATTGTTCTTTAACAACTATTTTATCTTTACACGATCCTAAGAGTTACACGAAAGCTTCAGTGATACCAGAATAACAAGACTCAATGGAAGAAGAACTAAGTGCACATAAACTAGCTGGCACATGGGATATGTGGATTTACCACCTGGAAAACTTGTTATGGGAAGTCACTGGGTTTATAAAGTCAAGACTAAATCATATGGTACATTGGAACGATGTAAATCACGTGTGGTTGCTCAAGTAAATATACAATAGTATGGGATTGATTATGAAGAGACCTTCGCTCTTGTTGCTCGTATGACAACAGTACGTACACTTCTTTATGTGGTTGTTGTACGTAATTGGGACCTTCGCCAGATGGATGTTAAAAGCACATTTCCACACGGAGAACTACAAGAGGAAGTGTATATGCGACCACCACCAGGCTTATTTCATCTTCTGAATCAAGTATGTAAGCTTCGTAAAGCCCTTTATGGACTCAATCAAGCACCTCGTGCCTAGTTTGATAAATTTTCTACTGTTATTCTTTAATTTGGTTTCAGTCAAAGATCATATGACTCAGCAATATTTACCGAAAAATCTGAAAAAGGATTAGTACTTCTTCTTCTATATGTTGATTATATGGTTATTACATGTCGTGACTCATAAGGTATAAAATCTTTGAATTCTCATCTGAATTTGTGCTTTCAAATGAAATATCTTGGTCACTTAAGATATTTTCTTGGCATTGAAGTTGATAGATCATTTGAAGGTTACTTTATATCTCAAGTTAAGTATGCTTCCGAGATTCTTAATCGAGCTGGACTAACTGATAGCAAGGTTTCAGAAACACCTTTAGAACCGAATGTTAAGGTCAATCCTATTGATGGAAAATCTATTTCGGACCAAACTTTATATAGGCAACTAGTGGGTAGTCTCAATTATTTAACCATCACAAGGCCTGATATTAGCTATGCATTTCATATTGTAAGTCAATGCATGTCAACACATCGTACTACACATTTTCCTGCAGTTCTCAGAATTTTAAGATACATTAAAGGTACATTATATCAAGGATATATTGCAATTTTATTCTAAATCAGAAATTCGTATTCACGCTTATACAGAGTCAGATTGGGCAGGATATGTAACGGACAGAAGATCCACATCTGGTTATTGTATGTTTCTAGGAAACTCTCTAATCTCTTGGCGCAGAAAGAAACAGTCAGTTGTCTCTCGATCTAGTGTTGAGGATGAATATGGGGCTACGGCATACACTACTCCTGAAATATTTTGGTTGCGGTGGTTACTTGGTGATATGGGCATACATCTGACAAAGTCTATTCCTTTTGTCAGAGCATTGCTCGGTCTAACTCATAAGTGTTGCTATCTCAAGCTTGTTGTCAAAACTATTTCTTGATTTATAGTCTACAATTAGTTAATTCCCGGACTAGGATATAAATGTATTTGAGAAACAGTGGATCACGCAGTTATCATTGCATTCTACCGTTTGAAAGCGAAGATCAACCGAAGCTTTTGGAGAACTTCATAAACAAAAGGTAAGTGAAGACTGAACCACCTATATCTCAGATTATATTCACTTTTATATCATTGATACGATGTAACATAACTAATTAGACTATTATGCATAGACAATAATTTTGAGTCAAGCTTATCTTAATAATTAGTTCTCGAAATATAATAACTAAGATTAATGAACATTTTTTCATACTTGATGAATTTCGGTTAAGGACAATTTATTTTTCGGAATCAAAATCATGATTAAAGTTTTATCATTCAAAAATAACCTGGAATAGTGATATGTGTCATTGATGTTATTCGCGGATGTTTCGAATTGATTTAGAGACAAATATAGAACTACTATAGATTCAGACACAAGACAGTGTTATCAGTCTGACAAATTGGGAAAACTGTTATATATCTGATCCCGTATTACATGTACTCATACACGTGGCGAAGTATCTATATATCGACTTACAGATTTGTGATGCGCATATTCTTATACACATCATGTAAAAATCTGTTTAACTCGTGAACTGGATCGGTATGCATACATGTATGCAAACCATTTTGGAACAATGGTTACGGAACCAGGATTAGTATCCAAACCGGTACGCAAACCAAAATTGTTCTGTGAACTCCGAAACAGGTGAAAGTCTTAAGGTCTCAAAACCGGTATGCATACCTAAATAGTTATGTTAACTCCGGAACTTGGTTTGGTTATATGTTTACAAACAGGTACACGTATTGCGACTGAACCGACTCAAGAACGACAATGGTGTTCATACCTTGTACACCTACTAACCATGTCGATTATTTTCAAGTGCGATTAAATTATTTCTATGGAATAGTTTTCATTTGATTGATTCTCTAAAAACACTAAACTTATTTGATCACATGTTTGTGACTCAGAGTTAATGTCTTATGTGTTCATGAAAATGAATATTAAGCTTTTAAGTTCAAATATGCTAGTTTCGGCTAACCATATTGAATATAGTGTTTATACACGGTTCGGTTACGGTTTCACCTAACCAGAGTGTATATCTTGTTTATGTAAATCAGAATCAAAGATTCATCTAACGGTGGATATTTTTTGCTTGGTTCCAAAGCTATCTCATCTTAAACCTAAAGCAACCTATGCTTTGAATGTCTATAAAAGAGGAACTTCAAGCAAATGGGATTTTTGAATATCTACACTACTTTTTAGTGTGTCCTAGTTGTATATAGAGTCGTCTTCTTCCTAACCCTTTTAGGGTTTAGCGACTACAAAGACTTCGTAGGGATTCGTGAATCCAAATATAGTTATCTTTCCTTGATAACTCGTGTATCCTGATCTTGATCGATTGTTGAGCTACTCACTTGATCAATATATATAGAAATAATCAAAGTTCTCTTTGTCTAAAACTTTTTTGATTCCACATGTTTTATACTTGTGAGGTGAATAATAATCTAGGCTGCACTCCGGGTTGCATAAGTCCGGATTTTGAGGTTAGCTAGACTTTGTTTATTGCTATCGATTTTCATCACCTTTGATCAAACTATTTGATTGTAAAAGGAAATCATATATGGGATTAATCTGGGAGGCAGATTGGTTCAATTGAGTTGAAGCAACTCTTATTTGGTGTGACGTCAGCTAAGGGAATCAATTGCACGGAGTCGTGCTGGGATTCAAGAGGCGTAAGGAGTGTGATTGTACCTTAATCGATGTGATGCCTTTTAGGACTCAACTACATTCCATTTCGAAGTTAATTGGTAGTATGATAGTGTCTATAGCAGCTTAATACAATTTGGTGTTCAATCTGGACTAGGTCCCGGGGTTTTTCCTGCATTTGTAGTTTCCTCGTTAACAAAACTTCTGGTGTCTGTGTTATTTATTTTTCCGCATTTATATTTTTTATATTTATAATTGAAATATCACAGGTTGATTGTTAATCAATCATAGTAGATACATCCGACCTAGTTTGTTGGATACGACTTGATTGATTCTTGGACATTAGTATTTTGTACCGTCCAAGTAATCTCTTTGTGATTAGATTCACGGATTTGTTTATGTAAATGTTTTAATCGTAAGAGAGAGAGAGAGAGAGAGAGAGATAACTCTAGATAATATTCCTTGATTGAGTTTAGCTCTGGGAGTTGTATTGAGTTTGACCATACAGATTGCCTAAGATAAAAATGATGGTGTATTTTGGTACCCACGAGTTTTCAATTGGTATCAGAGCAGGCAAACTCATCTCCACCATCTGAGCGGGTTAACTCATCTCTACCATCTTCTCTTTGCTTTACTCACCTCCACCATCTTTTACTGCTTTGATTTCGGTAGCAACTTTTGATTTCAGTAGTGTTTTTTTTTTATCAAACTTGTTTCTTTTTTAAACCTTGCTTTCGATTTCAGTGGTGGGTTTGTTTCAAATCTGCTTTTGGTTTCAAATCGAAGTTGCTTATTTGTTTATTTTCTGATTAGAATAAGTTTTAGGGTTTTGAATCTAGGGATTTTACTAGTGCTTTTTAATTTGGTTTTGAAATCTCTTAGGGTTTTGAATATAGGGATTTTACTAGTGCTTTTGGTTTTGAAATCTCTTTTGATGAAGTTGTTTCAGACAAAGGGTCTAGTTCTTTCCAAGACTACACAAATCAAAGCAGCTACAACAACTTCAAAGAGATATGAAACTCCATCAGTAAACAGTTCCAAAGACACCAAAGACTCTAGCAAAAGATAGAACAGAAGACCGATTCCGATGGGCATTCAGACCGCCTCCGACCGATTCCGCCCAAAGATAACTGATTTTGATTATCTTTGTCACTTAGGTTATTTTATTTTTGTAAAAGATTGTGATAAATGGCTGGATCTTTTTATGCCTTGGTCACTTTTGTTACTATGATATAACTCTTGAGCAAGGTAGTTAATATTGCGTATCGGTATCGTATCGGTCGGGTCCTATACACCTATACAAATGATAAAATCTGTTTTTACAAGCGATACATCATTTAATATATAATTTCAAATAATTATAAAACCATAGTAAAAATAATAAGAATCATACACATATATCAAATTTCCTAAATACAAGGTGGTTTATTAGCCAACGTTGTGATTGTTGTCTCATTATACCGGTAAATCTTTTTTATTATCCTACATATTTATCTTTTATATTTCTCTGTCTTGCAATCGAAATATGGTTTCCATATTATATCCTACCATATAGTCATTGATTTTATATTATAAATATATTAGGGTTTTTTACCTTCTCCAATTGACATTGTACTTGTCTGTAAAGACTAGATGCATGTTGATGAAAGTTTATTCACGAAACCGATATTATCGGTGTACATGTAGGATCCAAATATCGCAACAACGACACACCAGCGAAAATCTCATCAACAACGATTGCGAGGACGTCGTAAAATAATTACATGAATGACATAACAGATGACAACAGTGTAAACATGAGTAAAGTGTGGTAATATTATCATAGTTTGTAGGATCCAAATATCGCACAACACATTTTATTAGTGTGCGAGATTTAATTATTTTCTTAGCTTGAGAGAATGTAGCAGAGCTTGAGAGAATGTAGCATAGCTTGAGAGAATATGAGTTGTATGTGAGCTGTCATCCACTATGTAAACACCTATATAAAGAGAAAGGCAGGAGAGAGAAAAGGGGGGAACAGATTTAGTAAGAGAGAGATATTATTTTAGGGAGAGATATTTTTTAGAGAGAGGGTTTATTTTTCTTTATCATCTTCTTCCTCAAAACTAAATCTAGAAAGCTCCAAGTATTCATTAATGGAGATTCTAAATGTAAACTCATGTAATTACAAAAATCATTAGTGAAGAACCATGGATGCAGATCACATTGATCGAACCATGTAAAAAATCTTGTGTCTCCATTTATAATTTTAGCACTTTTATCTTTATTTAGATTATTAAATAAGTTTAGATCTAGAAAATATTATCATAATATCACAAGGGGTGTGTTGTGGGATTTCCTGCAACTACATTTTGGCGCTAGAAACAGGGACGCTGCTGCTTGTTGGATTGAAGAAATGTCAAAGAAATTAGCTTATTGAGAAGATAGATCTCACTGAATATTGAAGTTCCAGGGGTAAAATAAGAAGTTTCACTAGTAATTTGCATTTTTATAAGGCAAATATCATCGGCATCCTAAGAGATGCAGAAATGGAGATGAGGAAAAAGTAGAAAAGTGATACCAATCAGAGTCTTCGTCAACAAATCAAGACAAATCTCTACCCTATTTCTCTTATACTCTGTTCATATATTTAGATAAGGGAATTTTAAAAAAGCAAATTTTTTGAAAAGAACTCTTTAAAACACAATCTTCTTTTCCAACAGAAATTAGGTTTTACATAAAAATATTGGTCCAAAATCAACTTCAATTACAGATACATCACCAGCAAGTCTTTGTTGATAAACCCATTTAATGGATTTCGAAAATATAGACTATTGCAATTTAAAAATGATTTGGAAATTTTTCAGTTATGATTTTCATATTTCATTTACACATTAGTTTAAAGTTTTTCTGGTTTGTCCATCCGATCATTGGTTTGATACTTATATGAGCGAAAATTCGCAAGATAGACTTGTTAATGACGAAGGAATCATCATTATAGCGTGAAAAAGAAGAGCATGTGCAGTTAAGGGTGGTCATTTCAGTGCAAGGGGAGGCACCAGGCGAATGCTAAACAATACTTCAAAGGAGACTAGTAACACGAACTAGGAACGCAGAGAGATTTCTTGGAATGACCAGCCGCGGGCGAAGAAAGAAATCCGCTTTGCTGAAAGATTATAGCATCAGGAGATAGGAGGCAATTAAATAGAAGGCCAATTGGCTAAGTCTGCAAAGTCTTATCTTTTCGCAAATACTTATTGGGACAGCAAAGAAGAAGAGCGGTGCGAACAAATAAACTTCAGAGGAAAAGAAGGATGACGTACTCATTTACCGACTTAACTGATTGCTTACAGCGAAGAGCTCGCATTCATCTATGCAAGACAATGGAAATTTATTTAAGTTTCCACTCCACCCACCTCTAATGAATGCTGCTGGCAATGAAAAGAAAAATATGAAAGACTCTCAACAATGGAGTATAGAGGGCAATCAACTTTACCGTGTGATCTAGGAGAGTCATGGAATTTCGCAGATGACAAGAGCAGGGTTGAACGTAACTGTCCACATGAAATAGGCGAAATGCTTCAAGGAGAATCAGTGTAACTTCGTCACCAGACCCAGTAACAAGCAAATAAGATAACGAAATATTACTTCACAAACGACCATTTCAATGGTTATAGATCAATTCAAAACAAGCGAAGCCAGGCCAATCTCGGGATAGAAAAGTCTACACTTTCGCAACAAAGTCTACGCCTTCGCAGAAAAGTCTATATCTGTGAAGACAAGTTTATATCGTGAAAATAATTTGATTGATTGTTACAGCAAATCATGTCCTTAAATTTCATATTAATTTGGTTGATTGCAGCGAGATATAATGGAAACGTATGAGCTGTTAATGGCGAAGGAGGAAAGAAATTTGTTCTGACGAAACGACTTTGTAGTTGAGAAGAGAAACCCAATCACGAAGAAGAAGACACAGGCAAAGCCCAATTCATAAGAAACTCCATCCAAGGTCAATTCGTATGATTAATCGACAGCTACATCATCGGTGAAGAGATATGAACATACGGTAGCAATAAAGTTTCAGGACAAAATATCCAGGTCGAAGCAATCAAAAGAGCATAGAACCAATGACGAAGTTTCATGAACATTTACCAATATTACATGGAGGTGTTCACGCTGCATCAGCATTCAGGTTTTAAAGATATCATACTCAGAGGACAATGAAACTGCGAAGAGAATGCATAGTACAACCAAAAAAGATAAGGAAATGAAAGAGATCAAACCAGATGGAGAGTCGCGGGTTCAGAAATTCCAGACGAAATTCAATGAGCTTCTATGAAATCCAATGTCCAGGAAAAGTTAAAGCACTCTCTGAGCTATTAGGATTGACGGAGACAAACTATTGTTACTGCAGGTTAAATCAAAAACAGAAGGACCAACTAGTGAAGACAAATGATGAGAGGGGATCCCACCAGTTTTGCGAAGAAGATATCAGAAGAAACCATCGAAGTTCATAAGCACAATTTAATGATGTCAGTCGTAGCAGCAACAAGATGTCCCTCCCAACTAATTCAAAGCTATTCAAAACTTACTTCGTCGGACCGACTCAACAGATCAGGGGCATGTATACGTCAATAGGAAATGAAACCAAAGCTGCAAACAAGAGGCAACATAAAGAACAAACAAGGGAGGAGAAAACGTATAGTATCCTGATGACAGAGAGAAGACGCAACAAAGAAGAGAGCAGCTCGAAAAGATCTCCCTCAAGAAACCAGTGCAATGATATCGTATCAGTAACCAAAAGAAGAACAAAAATGAACAGATGAAATACAAGACTCAGAGATGATCAGATTTTATGAACCTAAACTACAGGAGAAGAAGAAAAGACGAAGAAAGAGTACACAAAGGGAGGTAAAATGAGAATAAGTAGCGAATAACACCAATCCTTCACAAATAGTTGATAGCACAGTTGGTTCCGAACGAATAGAACAAGCTTGGTGTCGCGAGTTCGAATCCCTCCTTCTGCATATTTGTTCGCATATTTTTGAACTTCCAAGAGCGAAGAAGTGGAGTAAAGTTATAGTATTGTGTGTTTATTTCGCAAGCAGCAAATAGCCCAAATGGTCAGCAGTGAAGAGAAGGAGGTTGATGTCTAGGGTTCGAATCTCTCCCCATTCGCAAAGAATTTTTACGCTTCGCAAATGTTTACCTTGCGAACGTTCGCAGCACGAACACTTCGCAGATGTTCGTTTACTTCATGCAAATATATACTTCACACAGTCTTTGATAATTTCGCAAGGGTATTTCGCAAGAAGAAAATAGGTGATTATTTCATAGACACATTCAAGAGACAGGTTAAGGGTTCAAATCTCATTTATCACACTTATTTTTGCTGCGCGATAATTACATTTCTTTGTGCGACATTTATACATTTCAAGGACGCCAATTTTGCAAGCAAGTCATATACTTCGCAAGAGATGATAGCAACAGACAATCACATGAAAGCTAAGTACCACTTTCCTAGAACATTTTAATTACAGAAAATAAAATATTTTTGATTTAAAAGAAAGCGATACATTCGCACTATTACAAAGTTTCAAAAAAAAAAAAAAAAATCAAAAATTATATTTCCAAATTACAAAGATCTCAAAAAAATTATTTCAAAATTACAAAGATTTCAAAAAATTTATTTCAAAATGATAACGATTTCAAAGATCTTAAAGATTTCAAAGATTTGAGAAAAATCTCGCAAATCAATTTATATATTTCTCTTGAATATTTACTTTGCTTCAAATGATATGATATTTAACATGAAGATATGAGAATGAAAGAAATGACCGAAATGAAGGAATGAATGAAAGAAAAGAATGGAAGAATGAATGAAAGAATGAAGACATGCGAAAATTTCGCACAGAAAATGACAAGAGATTATCAAAGATCAGTGAAATTACAAAAGAGCTTATATGCAGAAGAATCAACAAAATAATAAGAGAATGGCGAACTTACTATGGCGTACACCCTAGTTCGCGAACAAAATTTTGCAAGAGGCAAAATACCTAAAGTGCGTCATAGTAGGGGTACCTATTACAAAGAATTGAGAAATGAATGAGTGAGTGAATGGGACGAACCTTTATGGCGTACACCCTAGTTCGCGAATGATATTTCGTAAGAGGTAAATGTAAGACCTAAAGTGCGTCATATAAGGGGGTATCTCTTGACATGGCTCAGGGAAAAGGTTACACCGCCCCTAGAACCTGAGTCATGAAAATTTGGGGCCCATGAAAGCCTATCCTGGGGAGATACCTTGGATTTCCAACTATATATATATAAGGTTATACCCTGGTTGGACGACCGAGGGTCTCTTCTAAGGAGTCGAGTGTATGACCAAGGCGCCGAGGTACACGGTTGAGCCAAGAGTGCCCAGGGCATTTGAAGTGTCTCGGCCATTCTTGGCAAGTCTTGGCACATGCTGCACTCGGCCCGAAGAAAACTCCACTTAGGGTGCAGTCTCGTAACCATAAGCCCTATAGGTATAAGGGATAAGAGGCTGCGAAAACAACTGGTTGTTGTTAAGACCGGATGGGAGTCTTGTATGGTCGATGTACGCCTCCTTGAAGGGGCAACCAGGGAGATGATAAGGGCGGCACCCTCCATTAGGGAGCTGATAAGTGCCAAAAGAGGCAAATGTCATGAGGCTCTATTTTCGCAAGAAAATTTAGGATTTTCATATTTGTGCGATGATCCTGAAGAGGCAATAATACTAATGCGAGGGTAAGACGAGATCAATGGGTCTTTACATGAAAGTGTAAAGACGTCCTGCGATTTCGTCGCAAGACGGCAATGTCATGGGGCTTTAAGTTCGCAAGAATTTTTAGGCCTGTCATATTGTCGCAACAAAGACATCCTGCAGAGGCAATAATACTAAAGAAATGATAAGACAAGATCAACGGGTCATTACATGAAAGTGTAACGACGTCCTGCGATTTTGTCGCAAGACGACAATGTCATGGGACTTTATGTTCGCAAGAATATTTAGGCCTGTCATATTGACGCAAAAATGAGGGGTGGCAAAATAAGACCTTTAACTAGGAAGGCAAAATAAGACCACACAAGACAAATGATAAGGCAAGATCAATGGGTCTTTACATGAAAGTGTAAAGACGTCCTACGATTTTGTCGCAATGACGAGGAGAGGCAAAATAAGGCCACACAAAAATGGGTAAGCAAATAAGCTTGCGAAAATGATTATATGTAAACAAATAAGTTTGCGAATATATACATGAAAATGAGTCTGAGGCAGCGAAAATAACAAAGGAGTGTTATTCAAAATCTCTCAGCAGCACTATTTAAAATCTCTCATGAGTGTTATTCAAAATCTCTCAGCAGAACTATTTGGAATCTCTCAGGAGTGTTATTCAGAATCTCTCAGCAGTAATATTTATAATCTCTCAAGAGTGTTATTCAGAATCTCTCAGCAATATTATTTAGAATCTCTCAAGGGTGTTATTCAGAATCTCTCAGCAATATTATTTAGAATGTCTCAACCATATTATTTAGAATCTCGCAGAGGTATTCATAATTTCGCAGAGGTATTCATAATTTCGCAGAATGAGTCAGAATTTCTCAGAATGAGATTATTTTGCAAAATGTGGTTATTTCGCACAATTTTTTGCAAAATTATAAGCAACTTGAAGAGATTATACTCGCATGAGCACAAAGCATGAGACATAAGCAAAACGTGAATGAAGACACAACTCGCTCATTCAACATTTTCTCAAGGATTCTATCCTCATAGATATAGAACAGAGGCAGCTATGGATTACCAAGAAAACATTTTATGTTCTTTATCTTCTCGGCAAGAATCATTCCCAAAGAAGACGTTCACCAATGAAAAATAAGAATCCTCACCAAAAATGGAGTAATAATTTCGCATGAATAGAGGCAATACTTACTACTCTCATTCAAGGATAAATACTTCTTATATTTCGAGGATTAATACTTCTTATACTTCTTCAAGGATACTTCATACTTCGCATACTTCAAGGGTTGATACTTCTTATTTATTTCGCAAAGCTTCGGAACTTCGCAAAAGAATAGAGGCAAGTACGTACTTTTCAAGTAAAGTATTCTTTCGCTCGTTCCTTCATCAATAAAGATCAAAGACTATTAAAACAACGGATTTTTCCTTAAAGATCGCTCTTCAAGCAATATTCAAGGAAAAAGAGGCAAGATGTAGGATCCAAATATCGCAACAACGACACACCAGCGAAAATCTCATCAACAACGATTGCGAGGACGTCGTAAAATAATTACATGAATGACATAATGAGATGACAACGGTGTAAACCGAGTAAAGTGTGGTAATATTATCATAGTTTGTAGGATCCAAATATCGCACAACACAGTTTATTAGTGTGCGAGATTTAATTATTTTCTTAGCTTGAGAGAATGTAGCAGAGCTTGAGAGAATGTAGCAGAGCTTGAGAGAATATGAGTTGTATGTGAGCTGTCATCCACTATGTAAACACCTATATAAAGAGAAAGGCAGGAGAGAGAAAATGGGGGAACAGATTTAGTAAGAGAGAGATATTATTTTAGGGAGAGATAGTTTTTAGAGAGAGAGTTTGTTTTTCTTTATCATCTTCTTCCTCAAAACTAGATCTAGAAAGCTCCAAGTACTCATTAATGGAGATTCTAAATGTAAACTCATGTAATTACAAAAATCACTAGTGAAGAACCATGGATGTAGATCACATTGATCGAACCATGTAAAAAATCTTGTGTCTCCATTTATAATTTTATCACTTTTATCTTTATTTTGATTATTAAATAAGTTTAGATCTAGAAAATATTATCATAATATCACAAGGGGTGTGTTGTGGGATTTCCTGCAACTACAAGACAAGTAAAACCGATATATCGGTCTGTACCGGCCTGTACAACCGATAATATCATTTCGTCTTTGTATCGCCGATATTTTCGATATCGTATATGTATTTTCCGATATCCGATAAAAACCTGTAATATCGGCCTGTACAACCGATATTAACTACCTTGCTCTTGAGAAATGGTTGGATCATTGGATCATAACGTCTCTACTATCAATAGACTTGTTATTTGATTTGGATGTGTCACAATTAGTCCAAACAATACCATTTAAACATGTCATGTTACTAAGGAAACGATGTGGAATGGTTAGATTTAATCATAGGAATTTATTTTGTTACTGTGAAGCTAAGAGTCTTGAAAGTCTATGTTGTTTGTTAAATTAATTGGATTCAGTAAAAAAACTCTCCGGCCTGTACTGTAATCCTTGTAACTCCCCCGATTTGGAATCGTGGAATCATGAAGGCAAATGGTATCACGCACGGTCGCGAAGGATTCTTCTGTAAGCTAACTGTTTAATCACCCTCATATAGCTATACATAAACATCCTTGGCCGTTGAATATAGGTGCACAGCTGTCAGTGGATTTAATCATATAGATCAGCCCTTTGATTTAGTTTAGCAAAATCAAAACACCCTTTACATGTTTTAATATTTCATTATAAGGACTCACCAGTCTAAAAGACTACCCTGAGTGATTCCTATTCTCTTGGATCTCTGGTCCCAGATCTCACCGAGGAAAAGAAGAAGAAAAAAACCCCTATAATTTAGGGGGATTTTGTGTTTCCCCCTCAAAATAAATAGCTAATTTTGCGTTTCCCCCTTTATAAATTGATAATAGGTAAAACCCCCTTTTCTGTTAACTATGCTGTTACCATCCAGTTAAATAATCACGTGCAGTTCACGTGTGTGTCACAACATAAAGGTATCGGTACGGCAACCACCACGGCCTCCGTCCCCACGACCACCACCATCTTTGTCGATTTCCTCCACTGCATCACAATCGCAATATAAAATTTTATATCTTATGAAATTTCATCGATCCATTAATTATATTCTCCAAGTGGAACCCAACATGGACTTGTTCAATTGGATTAAAGAACCCAAGAGACTGAACTACTTTTTATGTACAAGTACTAGTAATTGGATTTAGAATTTTATATATTCTTGCTTTGATTTTTGAAGCTTGGTCTATGGATATCAGAAGTATTGTTTAGCTTGACAAGGCAATAAAGCTAATTAAGAATTTGATTTTTGGATTATTCAGGAACTCACCATAACTTTCTTCGGATGGTTTTCAATTTCAACATCCCAATCTCCTTTGTTCTTTTTCGGTAGATATCTTGTTTGGTGTTTTAGAAACACAAGGAAAATCACAGACCCATTAATTTCGTAGGGTACTTTGGAGCAGCGATGTTGGTGAGGTGGTGGAAAATCGTGGGATGGAGAACTTGGTCGTGGAGCAGGCGATGAAGAAGATGGCGACGGTGTTTCATCTAGTTTTTTTTTTGTTTATACCGTCGGATTAGATTTGGATACAGATCTACTACACCTCTTTTTTAGATTTTTAGGATTTAATATTTTATATAAGACCCACGTGAACTGCACGTGGTTATTTAACTGGATGGTAACATTAGAGTTAACAGAAAGAGGGTTTTACCTATTATTAATTTATAAAGGGGGAAAAGCAAATTAGCTATTTGTTTTGAGGGGGAAACACAAAATCCCCCTATAATTTATTTGCTTCTTCTTAATATCAGTGATTTTCATTTTCGTAATTCAATTTTTTTGTTATTGAATAAAACTTTAAAAAATGCATTCTAACAAGTAAAAATGGAGTTCAATTGATAAATCTAACAAGTTTTTCAGGAGTTATAAAGATGTTACAAAGATTACTGATGGGTTAATTAGTAACATTATGCTTTGTTTTCTGTGTTTTATTACTAACGAATTTTACAGATACCTAAAACACAAAGTGTTGATCAACAACAATCGTTGTTGGGATATTAATCCCAAATCAGAATTTTATTTCAGTAAACTTTATGGTTTAGGAATTTTACTTCAACATGGACTTCGTCTCCGCTTCCGTGTTTGCTTAGGATCATATCAATCACATCATCAGAACCAGAACCAGAGCTTTTTTCCAGTAACAAGTACCGGGTAGGGATAATATCTCGTAAATATATTCTCTCCAAAGATGCGGCGAAGTTTTTACATCGGCTGCCTGCAGGCCTAAATACAACTTACCCATTGGTAAGAGTAATCCTTAACACCTTCCGTGTCGTGTTTGTGATGAACAGGGAGTGGGCACACTACTCTAGTTGGGTTTATGCATTCGCGACCGTTAAAGCAGCATATCCACTTTATCCCTGTCCAGAAGGCAGAGCAAGCGACACTTGCCGGCCTGCCGGAGAATGGTTTTACATGTTCACATGTTGAAGGTATAGACACCGAAAGAGTGTGACCCTGGACGAAGCCGAGCATACACCTAGACCGAAATCCAGAAATATCTTAAGCCACCTCGAAGGGCAAAACGACAGATGCATCGATAACGACGGCCTTAACGTTCAACAATGTTGGGTAATGTTACCTTTTGGACAATCCTACGTTCACGTTTTAGACAATCCTACTAAAAAAGGAGAGATTTAAAATTAATAGGGACAACTTACGTACCTCGTGTACATACCTCTTTCACATGGATCGTTGTTTTCCACGCAGTTCTGTCAAGCGTCAACTCTCTCTCCAAGCCTCGGTCAGTCAAAACCCATATAATCAATTCATCCCCAGGTCAGTTTTGGTCGTCCCCTACGCTTCATTCCACCTTCCGCCCGTGTGATGCGTCCTAAGCGAACCGGGGCATCGGGTGGTCTTAGTTGGAGATTTCCGAACCAACGTAACTGGTGTTGTGAGAGTATATCCTCCATTGGTGCTACCCCAAGTTTACCACGGACAAAATCATTTCTGATTTTATCATATCTTGTATGCCCACATGCCCACCTTAGCATCCTCATTTTCGTCGCATGTAGCTCTCTGATGTGTGGGTTTCTAGTCGCCCAACATTCCGCTCCATACAGCATCGTGGGTCGGATTGCCGTTTTGTAGAATTTCCTTTCAGTTTAGCCAGGACCTTACGATCACACAAGACTCCTGTCACCAATCTCCATTTTGCCCACCGCGACTGGGTTCTGGGTCGGATGTCCTCGCATATGTCCCCATCCCTCTGGATCATAGATCCCATATATCGAAAGGATTCTTTCCTTGGTACAATCTTTCCGTCTAGCAACAGTTCTCCATCATCCGTCCCGGTTTCGTCAAAATCACACCTCAGATACTCAGTCTTGGTTCTACTGAGTCTGAAGCCCTTTGATTCAAAAGTTTGGCGCCACCACTCAAGCTTACCCTCTACCTCCTTTTTTGACTCCCCAATAGTGCCACATCGTCTGCGAAGAGCATACACCAAGGGATCTTCCCATGTATATCCTTCATGACTTGGTCCAATACTAGCGCAAATAAGTACGGACTCAAGGCCGACCCTTGGTGTAGTCCGATCTTTATAGGAAAGTCGTTCGAGACACCGTCGGACGTCCTGACGCATGTGACCACTCCCTCATACATATCCTTGATTAGTGATACATATTTAGGTGATACTTTCTTCTGTTCGAGTGCCCACCACATTACCTCTCGTGGGACTCTGTCATATGCCCACCACATTACCTATCAATCACATCATTATCCTCTGGATGTTCTTAACTTTACTTCTTCTGTTTATCCAATATCCAAAAGAAGTGAACGAGAATCTAAGCTAGTATGGGAACAAGAATGGGAGGAGATTTCGTTTGGTATTCCGAAAAGGCATAAACGAAGTAATTGATAAACATAAATTATGATCGAGGATCTATTAGAAAGTATACAAAAAGAGTTTAGTTGTTATCGACATAGAAAAAAAAAAAAAATAAAAGATCCAAGTATATCCAACGACTTACACCCTCTAGCTTATAATGCTAGTATGCACGACATTGCGGGAGAGCACGACCCAATTATGAATGTTAATGTATGAGGCTTGCCTCTTTTTCGAGAAAAAAAAAACAAAAAAGATGAGGCAAACACGTTAAGACCTAACAAGTTTGTGTTTGAAAACCATGTCCAAATGGATTTTCTATGGAGTTCTACAAGTGTTGTTGGTGTATCATCAAGGCGAATTTCATGAAGCTGATGGATGAATTTTATAGGTATATGGTTCATGTGATTGGAGATTGAATTGTTCTTTTGTGTATTTAATTCCTAATAAAGAAGACTCAAGTACACCTAAAATTTTTAGGCCTTTGAGTTTATTAGGCAGTGCATACAAAATATTGTCCAAGTTACTGGAAAACAGGTTAAAAAAGGTTATGCATAAGTTAGTCTCTGAATATCAAGGTGCCTTCGTGAAAGATAAACAGATTCTGGATGGGTTTCTTATTGCAAGTGAATACATTGATAGTAGGTTGAAGGAGAAAATACCAGGTGTTCTCTGTAAGGTAGACATGGTGAAGGCTTTTGATCATGTGAAGTGGAAGTCTTTATTGAGAATTATGGAGAAGCATGGTTTTGGAATGAAGTGGATTTCTTGGATCAAATGGTGTGTTACTACAACAAATGTTTCAGTGTTGGTTAATGATAGTTCTACTGAAAAATTCAAACCTACAAAAGGATTGAGACAAGGATATTCATTGTATCCCTTTATTTTCTTGTTGATGGTGGAAGTTTTATCCAAATTATTGAAGGATGCTACTTTGAGAGGTCACATTAATGGGTTTAAAGTGGTGGAGAATGGCATAATGATCTCACATATGCAATTTGTTGATGATACTTTAATATTTTTGGATGCCAATATTGAAGATGTTAGAAATCTTTTCATTATTCTGAACACTTTTGAAATGCTCACAGGACTCAAATTATATTTGGATAAGAGTGCAATGATTACTGTTGGTGCAGATCATATTGTGAAGTCTTTAGCTATAGAGTTGGGTTTTAAGGTGGAGATGTTTCCTATTAAATATCCGGGACTTCCAGTTGGAGCTACTTCAAGTGTTGTTCTGTTTTGGATGAAGTGGTGCAGAGAATGGAAGTGAAACTAGCACCATGGAAAAATAAGTTCTTATCTAAAGCTGGTAGATTGGTCTTAATTAAAAGTTGTTTGTCTAGTTTGCCAGTTTATTTCCTTTCTCTTATTCATATGCCAGTTTTTGTGGAGATGGAGTTAGATAGGTTAATAAGGAATTTTTTGTGGAATTCTAGTGCTGAGAAAAATGGGTCTCTTGGCTGAAGATTTGTAGATCAAAGAAGTTTGGTGGATTGGGCATTAAGAGTTTAAGATGTGTTGGCAAAGCTTTAAAAGCCAAGTGGATCTGGAGATATTCAAGAGAGAGAAATTTCTTTGGAGGAGAGTGGTGCAACAAAAAATTAAAAATAATCCAGAAGCTTTACTTCCAAATGATTATGTGAAGCCTAAAGGGAGAAGTGTTTGGAAAAACATATTATATTCTACTGACTTCTTGCAAAATCATATGAGTATCAAGGTGAATAATGGAAAATCTATTAAATTATGGTGGGATAATTGGACTTCTTATGGGAAGTTAAAATACAGATACCCTGCTATTTATAAGGTTTGTATAAACAAGTTTGCTTCAATTGATGATATGATTGAGAATGACAAATTATTTTGCAATATCAGAAGGAACTTGAATGGGATGGAGTAATTGGAATATGATAGATTGTGTAATGAATTGGGATCGGTACATGGATTGAATGATGAAGATGATGTTGTAGAAATTTACGATGGCTTCCTTATGAAAAAGAGTTATGAATTGCTAGTTCAGGGGGATGAAGTTTGTGATTTTAACAAGTTTCTTTGGAGGAAACATATTCCACCAAAAGTGAGTTTTATGTTGTGGGATTTGTTAGAGCACTGGTCGGTCGAACTCGCAACCGTTGCTATCTCAAGCTTGTTGTTAATTTTAGTTGCCAAAACTATAAGTCTTGATTTCTAGTGTACTTATAGCTAAGTCTCGGATTAGGATAGAAAGTGTAGTTGAGCATTAGACTTCACAACGTTTATTGATTGAAGACGAAGAACTACTAAGGGGAGCTTGTGGAACTTCATCAACAAAAGGTATGTGGAGACTTGAACTCATCCATCACTCAAAAGTCTATCTACTCTATCTCCTATTTGAGACAAAAGTTGTATAGCTATATAGACTTCGATTATACACATTTGATATTTCGAGCTGAGTTTAACTCGCTTACATATTTCTCGAAATATGTGTTGGTAAGCTTTCTCTTTAACCAAGTTCATCTTATATTCTTGACGAAAGTCAAATGATGATCATGAGAAAATCACCTGGTAACATCTTACATTATTTGTGTGAGACCTCATTTGATGTAGACTCGAAATGTTTCGTATTGATCATTCGATCACTTGGAAATTGCTTGAAGCTAATAATTTGTGTGAGACAACTATTGTCGTCTTTCGAGAATGTTTCAATGATTTAAATGGGAGTTTAAAACAAATAACCATGATTGGATATAGCATAGTATGCGTACTTGTATGCTAATTGTTGCAAGTTATTCCAAGTCCGGGAACCATGGTATGCATACATGTATGCGTACTGATTGGTTTAGAAGAGGTCTGGGAACTAAGTACGCATTCCGGTACGCGTACTGGCGTGAGGTTCAAGTTCCGGGACTTTACCGAGTTTGGTAGTATGCGTACACTTTCGCGTACTGGCGAACCCAAACTTAGTCCGACCACTTAGGTATGTGTACACGTTTGCATACTTGAGTGGGTTATGTTCTAAGATCGGTTTGTCCATGAACTAATACATTTATATATAAAGGAATGCAATCTTTTTCAAATCGTGGCTATAATGTTCATGAATTGGTTCGAGTGAATTAAAATCGATTTTGCTTCAATTGTGTCTTGTATACTTCTATGAGAATATAAACAATTGAAAAACTCTAGAATTAGTTTCATTTGAGTCATTTGAACTAGTTATGGTTAAGATGAATAAAGTTGATATGAAAGTGTTCATATGGCTAACTTCGGTTAACTATTATTGAGCCAACAAAGGTGTACACGTTTAGGTACGGATACTCATATCTAAATGAAATCACTTTTCATTTATGTGTAACAAGCTAAGTTCGATCTAACAGTTGAAAGATATTAGCTTAAGTCTAATCAGGTTTTCATCTAACGGTGGATATTTAATGCTTTGTTACCAAGGTAACATTGATAACAAACCCTGATTTGAAGAATATATAAGGAAGAACTCTAGCAACTGGGAAACCTGATCCCCACACCTTCTGTGTGACACTAGTTGCGACTAGAATCAATTCTCCTTTAACCTTAGGTTTTTCTAAAACCCTGAAGGTTAACGACTTAAAGACTTCACTGGTATTATGAAGCCAGACCCAACTATTTCTTTGTAGTTGGGTGTTCTGATCTTGCTGTTTTTTATAGTATTGAGTACTATCTTTCTTAAGATTTGCTCGAGATTTAATCTCCGATAGGCAAGATAAAAAGTAGTCACAAACATCTTCGTCTCATCGTTTGTGATTACCGAATATCTTGTTACGCTACCATACGATTAAGATTATTGTGAGGTGATTGATATTTCTAGGATGTTCTTCGGGAATATAAGTCCGGTATATCAATTGGTTCCTGTTCACCTTGATTTATCAAAAGACGGAGCAAAACTTATAGGTATATTTGTGGGAGACAAATTTATCTATTTAATAGACTTTTATGTGTGAGACAGATTGGTTTATCAAGTCTTAGACTTTGGGTCGTAGCAACTCTTACTTGTGGGTGAGATCATCTAAGGGAATCAAGTGCGTAGAGTCCTGCTGGGATTCAGAGACGTAGCAGAAACACAAATTCTCTTTAGAAGTTATTCTCGAAAATCTTCTGGCAGAACACAGTTCTCTTCAGAAGCACTCTCAAAAATCTTTTAGCAGAATGTTAGTTCTCTTTAGAAGAAGAACAACACCGTTGATACTTTTCGATCTTTTGTTTTCACAAAACACCGGTTTGATTTCCCTTTAGACGTGAATCAAGGTTTTGGAAAACTTGTGTTTTTTTTTTTTTTGAGGAAAACAATTACTAGGTAAAAGCAATATCAAAACAAACTAGTAGATTAGGGTTTATTATACTCTTCAAGAATGGAAGAGAAACCTAATTATTCTACAACAAGAACAACTAGATATCAAGCAAAAAAAAAAAAGAATAAATCTAGATATATCTGGTTTAAAACTTCTTAAGGATTTTTACGAGATACCTTAATCGAAGTTTTTTTTCTAGTTCTGATTTCGACCAACTAGTGTTGGTATACGATCGAGAACTGAAATCTATTAAAACATAAGTTTATGATCAACAACTCTTGAATGGTCTTATATTAATAGAGAAGACCTTAGAATAGACAAGAGGTGAAAACCCTAGATTACAAGTTGTGCAACAATCACAAAGATTATTATCAACTACACTTTGTGATCCCCAAGGCAAAGACTTTTATCTCACTCTTGTTCACGATGAACAGAACACATGGAAAACTACCTTATGAACCTTACACCAATTTTCCAAGGGATAAAAAATATGGTATTCACGAACCCTTTATTTATAGTGAACAAAGTAGCTTGAAAGCTAAGCAAGAGTAAGCTATTTTCCTTTTACAAGATTCTCCTAATTTTGGGAGTCTTTCCTAAGTTACAATATTCTTGCATAAATAATTAAATAAATAATTACTTTAGCATATATTGTATTTATATGAATAAATCACAATTTAACTTAGGAAGGAAATCTAAAATATCACAAACACTTTAATATGGTACGTAATCATATATATTTGGAGTAATAGACATCTTGCCTAGATAAGGAAACATCAAAAACTTGATTAAAAAAAGGCCTCTAGTCACGTATTTGGGCTCAAGTCCATGAGCCGTTACAAACAGCTCGTGGATTGTTTCCTACTAACGAACTGCAACAGTTTTAGCAACGCTTATAACTATTGCTTTAATAAATCACTCATAACTTCATCGTTATAACTCGGAATTGAGTGATTATTGGCTCGTTGAATTCGTAAGCTCATTCAATATAACATGAAAAACTTTCCAGGGATAAAGGTTATTGTCACAAAAGTCGTGGCTCAAATAACCTCGAGTATTTATACATAAATGTACTTTTACCATCATAGGAATAATTCCATATAGTGAGAATTTGTTTCGATAGATTAGAAAGGTAGGATTGAACAAGAATCCAAATTAAATCAATCACCACATACCTTTTTTGATGAAGTCCTTATAATCTTCAGCTTCGATTCTATTTCTTAGACCTAATCTAGTCCGAAACTAACTTTAGTATACTAAATCAAGAATGCATTTTGGCAACTAAATTTGACAACTATCTTGACATACCAACGCTAGTGGGTTCAACCGAGCAATGCTCTAACACATATTCTTATGCACATTTGTTTGCGAGTAAAAACGACCTGCGGGAATTTCTGGTGAAAAGTGATGGGGGAGGCAAGTGCTTGCTGTAGAAGGTGCTCGAAGTTGCAAATCTCCTGAACCATTAAACAAATGTACTAGATGGGAGTACTTTGAGTTCGAGAGACTAATTTGTAGGACCCTGGCGTAAACCAAGACAATGGCGGTTCCAGGTTCAATTCGGTCACTAGAGGAGGAGAAGGGTCGGTCTGTAGGGAGGGAAGCTGAGATTGCGTGGAGATCAATGGAGATTGATTTGTAGGTGATGTGATGTGCTGAACTGCTGTTAAGATAATTCTATGTATAGACGGGAGAAATCTAATGAAAGTGTTTGATAACTTGACAGTGATGAGTCTTAGTTGTCAAATCATAGGTTTTAGAACCTATTTATTGCAGCACATCAATATCCTGTAAGTGGTGATAGTTGAAGGAAGTGTAATGGGGAAGTATGAGATCATGTCGAAACCACTTCCATTTTGCATGAATGACTTGGTTGGTCGAGCATCCACTTTCAATTTTCTCCTTTAACTGCCAGCACTACTTACCACAACTCTCATCGTGGATGTACCTCACATCGCACGTGTTGTAGGACGCCAATCCAAAACCTTAGTAATATCCCCCCATGTGACATGAATTGATGTCTCATGTGTGAGTGATCAATCTTTGACCTAAGACTATGAGTCTTATGAACTGAACAGACGAAGTTTGTGATAGATACAACATGGAATGTTAAAACAACAACATTGTCTGCAGACCATGGATGTTGAATTAGGTCACTGATGACCGTGACATATCATTATGCTAGTTTAAGCAATAATGATAGTTGAATGATGGTTTTATGAGATTACTAGATCAATCAAAACCATTATGTTGGTGCGCCGAGCACTTATGAATCATTGCTGAATGATCATAAAAGGCCTTTCTCGATTCTCGTGTCATGAGTCAGACGAATGACGGGAAGAGATCATAATATTAAATAATGGTTGACAGACAAACCAATGTTGGTTGATGAACCAATAAAATACCGATAGTTGGATCAGTATTAAATTCTCAAATATTGATAGCTTAAGCAACATGAGAAATATTGCAACTCGAATATTGATAGTTGAATCAGTATGAGGAATATTGCCTTGAGCAATTAAATATTGATAATTGGATCAATATTGCCAGAAATGGCGGTTATGAACCTTGTTGGCCGGTGAACCATTGGCAGCTAAATCTATTAGGGTGCTTGACATATATAGCACTCAATGGTCAGAACAAGTATTGCTAGTGAGATCAGCAAATATTACTAGATCCATGAATAATTGATAGCAAGACCAAATAAAAATATTAACCGAATATTATTTAATTAATTAATTGAAATATTGATTGCTCAATATTAAAATATTTGTGTTTGAACATGTTCAGAATTATGTTAGACATGGCATTCAGTTCAAAACCATAATTATGATCAATGAATAACATGTACATGTACCTATTCCGCCGCAACAAAATTTAGCATGGGTAAGTTTACGTTGGAATTTATTTTTCAAAGCTCACAATAATATGTGGCAAGATTTTATGTGTCGACTTTCTGTTAAATAATTTATTTTTAAAACGACAGACGAAGCTTACACATGTTTACAAGAACAAGTCGATTTTACTCAACAATTTCGCAATTTTACATTAACTCAAACGAAGGAGAGAATGGATGCGCTTATGGAGAAAGATAAAGAAATACTAGGACTACGAACTCGGAACCACATGTTGGAGGCACAACTGTCACATTTCAGTAAGCAACAACCACCCCAACCTCCCCTTGGATACGGTTATTTTTCTCAAACTTTTCCACAACAAATTTCGAGTAATATGAGTCAAGCATCAGCATCAACAATGTCGTCAGTTAATCCCCCTCCGAGAATGCATATGCCTTTTATCCCACCACGATCGAACCTTTCGTGTCCGGATTCTGATAATACGAATGGCTAGTTTGTTAAGACTATTTAGATGCCTTGTCTCTCGTGTTATGTCTTATCTTTGTTGTGTATAGTCATTCCAACCCTGCTGATAGTTTGTGCCTTGTCTTATCTTTAGGGATTAGTCATTCCAATGGCTCGTGTCGTAACCTTAGCAATATTCAAATATTAACTTTTTAAAATGGGGTATCTTTTTTTGCATGGTATTGTCATTCAACTGACATTTCTTATCTTTTGTGTCTTGATAATTTTAAAATACGAATGTTGTGTAGTGAAATCTACTTAACACTTCCAAGTTAGATTTTTGATATTGGTCTTGGATTTTCCCTATAAAATGAATATCCGGTCTCTCAATTTATACAAACCAACACAATTCTTCTTCTTCTGATAGTAGAAGTTTCATCTTCTGCTAACAATGGAAAACCATGTGATTATCGCTAATCATTTTTATTCTTCTTCCAATGATAATAATAATAATAATAGTTTCTACTCATCAGATGATGATTCAGTTGGAATTAGCCAAAATAACCTAGTTGTAAGTTTGGGAGTCATAGTTGCAAATATGCTCTGGCCTGAAACTCATATTAAAATACCAAGAGATAATGATGCGAGAGCTGAACTTCTCGGGAGAGATTACTTTGCGCTGAACCCACGCTTTCCACCTAATGTATTCCGTAGAAGATTCAGAATGCGTAGGTGCTTGTTAACCGAAAAGTGAAACGTGTTGTGTCCATGCCAATGATTATTTTGTTCAAAAGCCAGATGCTTGTGGGGTTATTGGATTAAACCCTCATCAAAAAGTAACATCAACAGTCTGAATGTTAGCTTATGGATGTGCATAAGATGCAATAGATAATACTTACGCATTGGAGAAACTACTGTTTTAAAGATACTCGTAGGTTTTATAAGACGATTGTTCATTTGTATGGGGCCGAATATTTGCGTGAACCAACTGCAAGTGATGTTGAATTGTTGCTTAAGAAAAACAAAGACCGGGGATTTCCAGGGATGTTGGGTAGTCTTGATTGCATGCATTGGAAATAGGATAAATGTCCGTTGGCTGAATCAGAGGCTTAAATCGAGCGCGTAAAGGGAGCGAATGTATTGTGTTAGAGGAAATTGTGTCATGTGATCTCTGGTTTTGGCATGCATTTTTTGGCATGCCCGGCTCAAACAATGATATTAATATGATGAACCATTCATATGTTTTTCGAAGTCTTATCAACGGGAAAGCACCACTAGTGAACTTTGTAGTAAACAGACAGTCATATGATATGGGATATTATCTCGGTGATGGCATATACCTAGAAAATTCTATAATTGTGATGGCCATAAAATATCCAGATTCACAGAAAAAAGAATTGTTTTCAGCATTACAAGAGGGTGCACGATAAGATGTAGAGCGGGGATCTGGTGTAGTGCAACAACAATTTGCAATCATCAAGCAACCAACAAGAATGTGGAAACCAGATGTGCTTGCATATATATGATGAAAACTTGTATTATTTACATAATATGATTGTCGAGGATAAGCGTCTACCCGGTGACTGGCCACATGTATATGAACAACGCATCAACTCAACGTCCGTTAATATATCGAGAGTCCTTAGTGAGGAACTTTCCCATATGAGAGCTGAGCAACGCGGTCGTGCAATGCGCAACAAACAGATGCATATTCGCTTGCGTGATGACTTGATCGAACACATATGGTCAGAATACGGGGACAATTAGGTAGTTGGACACCATACTAATAGGTTTTGTAGGTATAGCTCTTGTAAATCTTCCCGATACACAACTAACTCGGCCGTTAGGGACACCTATTGGTTTAAAGACTTGTTGCACATGCTAAGAGCAGCCGCGATGCCTGCAAAAGTGTGTTAGGATTTTTTTTTTTTTTTTTTGTTTGTTTGTTTGTTAATGCTTCTGAATGTGCTGTAACGTACTTACTGAAATTGATCCTTGTCATTTTCTTTTTGTCTTTTTTTTGTTATCCTTTACTTGTTGTCCTACAAATTCTTATCCCAGTGGATAAGAATCCATTCTTGTCCTTTCATTTTTTTCTTCTTATCCTATAAAACTACATGAACCTTTCAGTTTTTTTCCTAACCACAACAATCCCAGAGTGACCAAAGAAATATGAAACAATTAACTAAAGAAGAAGATGTTGGTCTTGTGCAAGCATGGGTCCATGTTACAACTGATCCACTTTTTTCAGAGCAACCCCGCAACCGGTTTTGGTCGAAAGTTTTTGAAATATTCGATACGATAACCGGTAATGAAAATGCTATAACTAAAAAAAAATGTTCAAAATAGGTTCAACGTCATCAACAGGGAGGTGCAAACTTTTATCACGTTTCAGGCTGATGTTTACATACGCAATTCAGGTATGGCGTGTGAAGAACGGGTGAGTATTTGTTCAAATCGGATGATTAGAGCTCTATTTTAAGCTAAACATATCTACCTTATTTTTCTTTAAATTTTCAGCAAACTACAGCTCGATTGGAATATTACCAAGAGAATGGCAAGGAATTTGAGCATGAGGACTGCTATGAAATCTTCAAATCAAATCCTGGGCACTACAATCCCGACCAATGATTAAATTAGAATGTAATATCTTTTGTTTGAGTTCTCTTCGTAAGATGTCAATCAATTATTGGGCACCATGATCTTGACGAATGATTTTAAATGTAATTTTTTTTTATGTACTCTTCATCAGATTTTAATTAAGAGGTCGTAAGTTGTTTCATAAGGTCTTAAAGATAATTCAATTCAATGAAAATAAAATTAAAAACCAAAGTACAAGATTAAAATACTAATGATAATAATAAATATTAAAAAACAAAGGAACTAGTAACTATTAATCCCTTATTAATCATAATAATTATGGTAATATCTAATCCAACTACGCTTTAAGCTTGGTTTCTTCTATTCCACACTATCTCCGCCTTTCGAAGTTCGAAGTACTATGTTTCAACATGATTCATTCCATCGAGATTCATCAGCATGATGCGAAGTTCTTCGTCTGCTGCTTGCTTTGCTTCCAGCCTAGCTTGCCTTGCGAGTTTTGCTGCAAACTTAGCTTCTCTTTGTTCATCATGAGTTTTGATTGTTCTTGGTAATTGGAGTTGAAATTTTCTTGTTCTTTAATAATTATTCCCGTCATTGCATTCCTTGAACCGTTTCTTTACTTCTTCAAGCTGTGATTATTTTTGAAAACAAGTTTAGTTCGGGCGCTTGTAAAATATAATTAACAAGGGTTCAAAAAAAAAAGATTACTTACCTTCTTTTCAGGACCCCATTCAATATGATGTTCTCCTTCCACTTTCGACTCTTTTGCAGCGAAGAGTGCCACATCTTTACTTATTTTCTGAAATTATTTTGAATGGAGGTCCAGAACGATTCGGTATTTTAGGTAATTGACATTCCATCTCATATTTGATGCGACTCCAAAACTCCGCTTTTAATTGATCAGTAGCAACAGAAAACTCTTGAGATATTGATAAATGAATTTTACACATCGTTAAGTCTTCCATTACTAAAAAATTTAGACCTCATGGTGCTCGTGATGCCATAACTCTAAACGACCTGAAGGATAAAGTAATATTGTGATTGGTTTTATAGATGATTGATAATTCGCTGACTTTGTAGTTGTGATGAAATACCAAATGAATTCATGTATATATAGGGATTTGAAAGACATCCGTTGAGATAAAACGTTTTACTTTTTTTTTTTTCCTTCAAACGTTCGATTTTTTCTCTCCAAAATACTCACAACGGTCGGCAATCCATGCAACAGCCGGAAAACCATCGAGCGCACTTAAAATCTCCCTCCACATGGGGCGAATGCATTATTGAACGCCTGTTTGGGGCGTTGATATAATGTTCGCCCCACACACGCGTTCAATGATGTATTTGTCCCATGTGGGACGGAGATAATATTTTCCCGATGAGGTGTAGCTTTAAGCTATGCCTGACTGAGACGAACATCTCCATTAACGTCCGACCATGGAACGAAATATATGTGTACGCCCCTATTTAAATGTAGATACTTTTTACTCCCGATACCAGGCGCACTTTCAATTGCCGCCTGACTATATGTAGGTTTTACTCGGCTTCAAATTTACTCTGAAATCCTGAATAATTCGATCAGAAGTCCGGAATAATTCGACCAAATTTAGTTTTACTCGTGCCCATTTTGATTGAAATTTCGACCAAATAGTCCACCTTTTACTCGTCCATTGTGGACGCTCTTAAATGACCATATTTGACCATAAAAAAAAAGATCATATTTTTCTTTTTGTCAGCCCTAGATAACCTGGCGAGATTGTGGTATACCCAGATTAATTGGGGTATACCCAATAAGACAAAATAGGGTCATTTGGAAGTAAAACAAGCCACCCCTTAACCATATATTTTTTAAATGACTAATATACCCTTGTTTAATTAACACTAAAAATTCTGGTTAAGTTAATTAATTGAGTTTAGATTGATTAATTGAGTAGATTAAAACTTATGAAATGAAATTTTGTTTTTGATTGAACTTATTTAGGAAGATTTTTGATTAAAAAAAATTGTTTTGAGAAAATCTTTTGCAACGGAAATGAAAGCACACAACCCAAACACTTCTAAAAAGGGGATTGCAAAGCTGTTGTATGAAATCATACTCAAAATTAGATCAGAAATCAACACTTTCAGTTCTGAAAGTATGAAAAGTCGGCAAGGTCGACGAATGACCATGCCGACTATATTTGGCCGGCAAGGTATTTGAATGAAGAACATGCCGACTAGATTTGGTTGGCAGGGTATTTAAATGAAGAAGATGCCGACTTTATTTTTTTGACAGACGGCTATTGAAAAATAGTAGTCGGCAAGGTCTAGAAAAAAAAAACCCGCCAATTTGTTGAGAAAAATACCCACCGGCATGTTGAAAATACCCTGCAGTTGGTTTTGTCGGCAAGGTCTTCAAAAAATACCCTGCCGGCTATTGAAAAAATTTACAGTCGCCATGGTTGTTATGAAAAGTCGGCAAGATATGCATGTCACGACCTTGCCGACCAAAAACACAGAAATCATAATTTTCAATTTCTAACCTAATATAACAATCAAATCACACAACACAATGATGTGTTTGAGTTTAAACATCATTTATAGTATTCTTTTCGCCGGTAGAGTCAACAATTTTTTTGGAAATTCAAAATTGAAGATTTTTATATGGCTTTGGTTGATGGAAGATGAAGAAGAGAAGATTAAGAGTTGTTTAGTTTTTTAATATTAGGGTTAATGAAATTAAAAAATAAGTTTATTTTTAAGATTTAATTAGTTCATGGGTATTAAAGTAAAATCACCCTTCTTAATAATGACACACTATGTCCCATTAAAATTGGGTATACCCAGTTAATATGGGTATACCCCAATCTCGCCGGGCTAGATAACCTGGGGTCTTTAGGGGCGACCCCAAAAGAATTAGGGGCGACACAAAACGACAAAAACTGTCATAATCGGTAGGTTATTTCACAATCGGTAGGTTATTTTCGGGGAATTTTTTTAATCCCAAACTACCCTTTACAATCGGTAGATAACTATACAATCGGTAGTTAATCAACAATCGGGAGTAAATTTGGTTTGTATAACTTAGAATATAAAGTAAAATCCTTTATCTTTTGAATTTTGACTATCCTATAATCGGTAGTCAAAATAGTTATCTTGACTCCCGATTAAAGTAGACCTTTGGCAAATATCCTACCATAATCGGTAGGGAATTTAGGTTATTTAACTCCCGAATATAGAGTAGCCCCAAAATGAGATTTTGCGAAAATCTTTTTTTTTGGAATTTTGGTTGAGCCTATAATCGGTAAGAAAGGAAGACTTATCATGACTTCCGATTATACAGTGGCTCTCTTTACAAATATCCTACCATAATCGGTAGTCAAAATAGTTCATATAACTACCGAATATAGAGTAGCCCCAAAATCGATTTTGCAAAAATCCTTTTTTTTTTTTTTGGAATTTTGGTTGAGCCTATAATCGGTAAGAAAGGAAGAGTTATCATGACTTCCGATTATACAGTGACTCTCTTTGCAAATATCCAACCATATTCGGTAGTCAAGATAGTTCATATAACTACCGAATATAGAGTAGCCCCAAAATCAGATTTTGCAAAAATCCTACTGAAATTCAATTTTCTCGTAGGGGCTACGCCCCCCCGGACCCCCCCCAGACCCCCTGTATAGCTTACCAACATTGTATTCATACCACGTCCATGCCCGCACCGAGCTTTTTCAACTGCATTGGTTGAGCCTATAATCGGTAGTAAATGAAGGTATCCCGACTTAGAATATAGAGTTGCCCCAAAATGAGATTTTGCAAAAATCCTCTATTTTTCTAATTTGGTTGAGCCTATAATCGGTAGTCAAAATAGTTCATATAACTACCGAATATAGAGTTGTCCCAAAAAATGAGATTTTACAATCGGTAGCTAAAAAAACCTAAACTACCGATTATGAAGGGGTATACAAGTATTTTCAATCTATTTTGTCTTTTGTGTCGCCCCTAATTCTTTCTGGGTCGCCCCTAAAGACGCCAGGCTAGATAACCTCAAAGGCAGCTTTCCTGATTAAATAACCTATTCAGTCTTCACATAAAAACATTCAGATCTGAAGGACTCGTCCCACAGAAACAATCTTGTCGAGATTAAAATCTTCAAAATACTTTGATCAACTGTTCTCTGCTCAACTATAAACGGAACCAATGGAGATCTCCGATGTAATTTCACGGTCATATTGCGGCGCTGGAAACTGTAATCTCAAGGTGTTTGGTATTTTTGGAGAACCAGCATCTTTAATTTTTATGTTTCTCCTTCGATGTCCGGTGAAGAGAATAATGAGAAGAAGGAGAAATGAAGAATAAGCTTTTTCTTTCCGAGGAAAAATGAAAGAAGAAGTTGAAATTGGTTAGGGTTATCGATGAACATATCGATGTTTTAAGTCAATGGGGTTTTTCAAGGAAGCATCAGAGACTCTAATGGCACTTTTGAATCGATTAAAGGAAAAGGGAAAAGGAAATGAAAATAAAGAAGAAAGAATTCAGAAACTGTGATGGCAACACCAGATGCAGAAGGGATTGAGGTATGCATGCCAGGGAAGTGTAAGAAATGAGGAGCTGCAGAATTCTTACTAGTTTGAGAAAAGGGTTAGTGGAGTTGAAGGTGGTAGTAGTGTTGCTGTTCTACGTTTGTTGTAAATGTAGAGAGGGTGCTAAATCAAAGCAATGGGAAAAGAAACGGTTGAGGAAATTGGTGTTGTTAATGCTCTTCTAGGATTAATCCTTTGTGTATTCGAGTTAGTTTACAACAAGGTTTCTAAGTAGAGAAAATGTTGGAACACCTCTCTTCACTGCAACAACTACTATACAGGCTTATTGGTTGCCAGGTAGTTACTGATATAAAGCTCTTATTATCACAGTTTCTTACTTTAGTTATTAACAGCTCACTTGTTCTTTCACTTTTGCAGCTTGGAGGAGGAGGAGCATATCATAACTATCTTGTTCAGTATGCAGTTGCTCAGGTTCGTATCTATCCAACCTGTCTACATTTCTCTTTATTATTGTTGTGCGCAGTTAGATTGCATAAGTAGCAAAGTATCTTGCAAAACACTGTTATTTGTGATATATGTTCATTGTATTTGTTCTTTCTCTGAGTGTTTGAATTATTTGTGATGTACAATGCTGACTGTAGAAAATCTTCATTTGGTTGTAGTTAAGGGAATATCTATGTTCACATGTTTATAGTTTCGAAATAAGACACTTCTAAAAAAAATGAACCAACATTGGTGAATTTTGGGTGACTTTTGAAGAATTCTGCACTTCATGAAGCCCAGGTTATCATACTTTCTGGGGCCATACATTGAAAAAATATTTCCAATGATAACAATCAAATAAATGTCCCTAACCTAGTTTCGCTCTGTCGTGAACAGTGTATGTTTCTATAGGAGTAAGTAAGTAGTCTATTTTGATTTTAATTTAGTGTTGCATGTGGTTGTGTCTCTACCAACATATTTCATCATTTGGTCGTTGCAAATATATTTTAAATTTAATATGGTGTTTGTGGATGAAGCATTTGAGTTATCTTTGATCTGTATCTATAAATTGTGAACTTTGATCTTAATATATGAAGTCACACAGCTTTTTGAAACTACACCCGTGGAGCCAACTTCAGCAAGTTGTCTCCACTTCTGTTTTGGAGGCAAGTTCAACAGCTGATTCCACTTTTGGAACCAAAGTTATGCTTGTTGTCTACGCTTGTGAAATAACTTCATCAAGTGGATTCCATCCTCGGAACCAACTTATGCTAGTTAACTCCACCCATGGAACCAACTTCAACAGACTCCATCCGAGAAATCAAAAATCAAGTCAAAAATAGGAATTAAACTAAGTATTACTTATATACCCCTTAAAATACATCCTTATTCCATCTTAAAAAGTAACTTTACTTTCTAAAACCTTAGTACCGTAAAAGGGGATTACTGAAATACCCTTTTTTTTTATAGGAGAAAGACTATATAAAAGTGGGTATTCTGGTAATCTCATTTTAAGGGAATAAGGTTTCTAGAAGGTGAAGGTATTTTTTAAATTGGATAAGGGTGTATTTTAAAACCTTCTATCACTTTCTCCACATATTTGATTGTTATATCAGATAAAAACCTTCTTATTATTCTCTCCGCTCAAGCCTTAATCTGTGGAGCGAACAATAGGAGGGTTAGGTATGTACAAGAGAGATTGTAAAAGGTTTATTAGATTAGGTTTCTTAATCCTTTCTGAGCACATGTTTTCGTGAGACTGAATTTATTGAAGCTTGAAAGAATCCTCATCTCGCGTTCTGTATAAGAATAAAATTGCAAAATCACTCTTGCTTATGTATAATAACTTGAGTAGGCGTCAGTCTCAGACCCTTAAGGACATATTAGGTGTCAAGTTAAATCAAAATCTGGATAAGGTAAGAAAATTATAGACCCTGTTATTAACCATATTATGAATGTATTGAAACTTCCTAAATCCTCCCGTAAGAAAATTGGTGAATATCACAGGGAACAAGGTTTATTAGTAGAGAAGACCTTAGAACACCTCCCTGCACCGCAACAACTACCATACCGGCTTATTGGTGGGCAGGTAGTTACTGATATAGAACTCTTATTCACAGTTATGACTTAAGTTATTAACAGGTCACTTGTTCTTTTACTTTTGCAGCCTGAAGGTGGAGCATATCATAAGTAGATTCAGTGTGCGGTTGCTCTGGTTCTGGTTCGTGTACTATCTAACCTGTCTATATTTCTTTATCATTGTTGTATGTACTTAGATTTTACGAGTACCACAACATTGATATTGATATGGAAACGAATCCATATATTTCCATGGTATGTTCTTTTTCTGACTGTTTGGTATTACTTGTGATGTAGATAGTTGGCTGTGGAAAACCTTCATTTGGTTAGGTTGTAGTTGAAGGATATCTCGTCCACATGTTCATAATTTTGAAATAAGACACTTAAATATATTTCTAGCCATCATTTGTGAATCTTGGGAGACTTATTTCTTCTCTACATTTTGGAGTAAAAATGTTTGTAACATCCCGAATGGTAAGGCTTTGAAAAAAAATCAAACCATTGAACTCATATCTCTATGCCTTAAATTAACAGTTTTAAGATCCATACAGTGTAAACTATGCACTATCTTCATCATTATGATCCTTATTCGGAAAAGAATATCGTGAACACTGTATGTTTCACTGGGAGTAAGTAGTCTATTTTGATTTTAACCTAGTGTTTAATGTGTTAATGTGTCTGTACCAACAAATTTCATTGTTTGGTCCTTGCAAATCTATTTTGATTCTAAATGGTGTTCGTGGATGAAGTATTTATGTTGATCTGTATCTGTAAATTCTGAACTTTGATCTTAATATGTGAATTCACGTAGCTTTTTGAAATCACTCGTGTGGAGCCAACTTCATCAAGTTGACTACACCCATGGAATCAACTTCATCAAGTTGATTCCACCTGTAGAAACAACTTATGTTAGTTGACTCCACCCGTGGAACCAACTTAAGCAAGGTGGCTCCAAGTTTATAAGAAACTTCAATAAGGTGACTCCTCTTATGTGGAACCAACTTCTCCTAGTTGTCTTCCCTCATGGAACCAACTTCTGCTAGTTGTCTCCACATGCGGAACAAACTTAAGCAAGTTGGCTCAACTCTCCACCCGTGGAACCAACTTCATCAAGTTGGCCCAAACTGAAGTGGAGCCAACTTGCTTCAACGACTGTATAAGAAAGGGTGTTTTGCTAATCTCAGTTTTAGGGAATAAGGTTTCTTAGACAGCGGGGTAGATTTTTTAAGTTGGATAAGGGTATATTTAAAAAAATCCCCCCACCTTCTAAAATCCCTATTCTCTTAAAAAGAGATTACTGACACACCCTCCCTTAAATAGTCATTCTCCACTCTTATCGCACACAACATCTCTCTTCACGCATCACTACCACCACCTTGTTCCGTATAAGAATATGTGAACTTTAAATGGTGTTCGTGGATGAAGTATTTATGTTAATCTGTATCTGTAAATTGTGAACTTTGATCTTAATATGTGAATTCACGTAGCTTTTTGAAATCACTCGTGTGGAGCCAACTTCATCAAGTTGACTACACCCATGGAATCAACTTCATCAAGTTGATTCCACCTGTAGAAACAACTTAACAACTTATGTTAGTTGACTCCACCCGTTGAACCAACTTAAGCAAGGTGGCTCCAAGTTTATAAGAAACTTCAATAAGGTGACTCCACTTATGTGGAACCAACTTCTGCTAGTTGTCTTCCCTCATGGAACCAACTTCTGCTAGTTGTCTCCACATGTGGAACAAACTTAAGCAAGTTGGCTCCACTCCATCCGTAGAAACAACTTCATCAAGTTAACCTGAAGTAGAGCCAACTTGCTTAAGTCAACTTAAAGACTGTATAAGAAAGGGTGTTTTGCTAATCTCAGTTTTAGGGAATAGGGTTTCTAGAAAGTGGGTAGATTTTTTAAGTTGGATAAGGGTATATTTAAAAAAATCCCCCCACCTTCTAAAATCCCTATTCCCTTGAAAAGCGATTACTGACACACCCTCCCTTAAATAGTCATTCTCCACTCTTATCGCACACAACATCTCTCTTCACGCATCACTACCACCACCCTGTTCCGTAGAAGAATAAAATTGCATTAGAAATCCATGTTAACGCATTTTTTTTTTTTTTTACAAGTCAAGTCTTTTTTTCCTTTTTGTCAAACTTTATCATTCCTACGTTACAACATAACTTGATGAACATGGCAATCAAGTTGGACCTCAACAAGGTTTATGATAGCTTAAATTGGGACTTTTTACAGTATGTTCTCTCTTGTTTTGGTGTTCACCCATTTATGATACAATTGATTTATGCTTGCGTCAGTTCTGCGGATTTTCAAGTTCTTAACAATGGATCCCCCTCGCAACAATTTACTTCTTCTAGCAGCCTTAGACATGGAGATCTTTTATTCCGTTGCCCGTACTTTCATTGGGCTCAAGGCCCTTGCTCATTTTATGGATTTGGCTGTGAAAAATAGCCATTTCTCTACTTTTGCCATATCATTTCGCATAATTTGTTTGCAAATGATAGTGCTATCTTTTTGAATGCTACTGTAACTAATGCTACTTGTCTTGAGCAGCTTTCGGAATCTTTTTGTTTGTGGTCCGTTAATTATACTAAATCACTCTTGCTTACGTCTAATTACTTGACCTAGGCATTAATCTCAGACCCTTGGGGACATATTAGGTGTCAAGTTAAGTCCGGGTAAGTACATTGGGGTGCCTATTCAGAATGGTTGTGTTAGTTTGTTCTGTTTCCATTATCTTTATTAAATATTGGGTCTCGATTGCAGGGATGGAAAAACAATATGCTTACCAGGTTAAACAACCTTGTTTTGACGGCTTCTATTGACCCTGTTGTTAACCATATTATGAATGTCTTGAAACTTCCCAAGTCCATTACTAAGAAAATTGATAAATATCTCTGGGACTTCTTATGGCATGATAGGGAAGGTAATCATATAATGCATGTAATTGGTTGGGTTAAGATTTGTTGTCCTATGACTATGGGTGGTCTGGGAATTCGAGATCTTGATGCTAATATTGGAGCTCTTTTGGTTAAGACGGCTTCGCGAAACGAACCCTGTTTTGACCCTATTATTACAGGCTAAGTATTTCAAAAATGAATACCTGTAGTAAGCGACCAGGGTCTTCTTATAATTGGAAAGGAATTCTTTGTAGAGATCTAATTAGGGATTTATTAAATGGGCTATTGGTACCTGAGACGCTGTTAATTTTTGGACTTGCCCTTGTCTGCCATTATGGATATTTCTTTATCTTAAAGTTGGCCAGATTATGGATAGATCTAATAGGAACTGGGACTTGGATGATTTGAAATAAGCTGTTCCCACTTATGTCTTGAATGATATTTCTGTTATTCCTGTACCTTCTTTTGCTTATCCACAGGTTGTTGGTCTATTCGGGACATACATCAGGTAATGCTTCTTTATATGGTCTATGATTTCCCCTCAGAAGCTAAGACATTTTTGTCGGCAGTTGTGTCTTAATAAGCTCAAGGTTCGTGAACTATTATTTCGGTTTGGGTTAACCAGCACTCCTGTTTGCTTTTTATGTTGTCATGATATTATTGAAACATGTGCTCACTTATTTCTTGTTTGTCATATTGTTACTCCTAGTAGGGATGTAAAGATAGTATTAGAAATACGATCTACATGAAGAATAGAGTTTAGGTATATGTCAGTGAAGTGTGTTGGCGTATCAAGAGTATGCTGCAGTGAAGGATAACTGCGTTAAGCTTTTGTTAGTTTGGACCTGTGCTTCACACGTTCTACACTCTAGCTGTTAGTCTGCTTATTAATAATGTAATGGAAAATAGTTTTCTTTCCTTTCCATAGAGATATTATAAGGGCACCCTAGCAATTTCATAGTTGGTAGTTTAAATTTGCTTGCTAATTTCAGAAAAGTTATGTTCCAAGAGACAAATCTTGTTGCACATTTTTTTTAGTAGGGAAGATAATTTATTCATTAAAACTAGATTACTGCCTCAGCAGTGAGGGCCGACCAAAGGAAAAAAAAGAACACAACTAAAAACTAACAAGCGATACTTGCGAAACATAAAACACATGAGGAAACATATAGGCTACATTTGAAAAATGAAGGAAAAACAAAGCCAGAGAGACACCTTACATGTCCGTGATAATTACTGCAATGATACACTTGATAATTGTTTCAATCTCTCTTCTTCTTGGCATCTTTCAGGAAGCCCCTTACATTCGCCGATTCTTTTTATTCTTTCGAAACTGAACCCTTACATTCGCCGATTCTTTTTATTCTTTCGAAACTGAACACTGGACAAAATGCAAGATCTTTTTATTCTTTTAGTACCTTCTTCCTGTAGTTTTCAACAAGCCATGGCACTTGAGAATGACTCTTGAATCCATCAAAAGCAGTTCCCTTCTAAACATGCAGTGCGAAGCTGATGCTGGTGTTGTTATGGATAAAATGGCTACTGATGTCCCTTCCCTTGATCTAATGCTGCACCACCAGCACATAAAAAAACACATACAAAAAAACTATTAGAAACAAACCAGATATCCACAAGGTATTACATACTTCCCATCTTTAAAATGAAACGAAAATCTACTTGCTGGATGTTTGGAGAATTGCTTTATAACGTAAATAAACAAAACCTAGTAACCAAAACCTCTTTGTAGTCCTAAAACTACAATCAAAATTTCAGGAACATGACAATCTTTTCTTTGAGGCATTTTATCAAACAGGTTGGATAAATACTGTTTTGTTCCTATTTTTTTTTTTTTTTTTGGCACATAGAGCAAATTTGATCAGGAGTCATATAAAGTGATAGAAGATATACAAAATCTGTATTAGTCAAATTGACACATTAGTTCCATGTTAGTTAAAACCTTAACACACCCACTTCTCAAAATCACTCATTCACTTAAAATTAGGATACAAATTACATTTCCAATGTTCATAGTAATAGAAATCAGGAAGGATTTTGGTTAACAACCCCATACCTTTGCCTAGATTTAGCTCAAAATAAGAAAAGAAAAAATTGAGCTATCTGATGTCGTTATGAGTTGTGTTCGTTGTAATTGAAATTCTTCCGAGTACTGCTTGCAAAAGAGAAAGTATAAAGAAGTACAAAAAAGTGGTTTATGGGTTTCGGGTTTTAACCGAACCGCGACTGTATATGTACCGCAACTCCATCATGTTAATCCGAAAGCTGAAGAACAGCTTTGTTTTTTTTGTGATAGATGATCAACTCTGATCGTACATAATTTATTCATATGTAGCGTTTTTAATGGTACAAACCAGTGATTCCTTCACTATTAATTCACTTGTAAATGTGGGTTTTGTAAATGAATGAAGTATAGCTGTTTTAACTATCAAAATATGATTGATTTAGCAAAAAATGGAAAATTGGAAAAGTGATTTTGTTTTCCTAATTGATCAATTCTGATCGATGTAATGGATATCTTAAGAAATCTTAAACTGTTACTCTGTTTATTTGGTAAGACCTGAATGTAATTCGCAATCAATTTAGTTGATTATCTCAATTCGAATGTAAATTTGATGAAATTGCAAAATCCAAAAACCAATTTCAATTTCTCTGCACATTTGTTGTGACAGACAACATTGGTTATTTTTCATCACATAGGGACTCCCTTTGGTCGTCCAATTACTGATTGTTACAAAGTTTTCCTCTGATTAGGGACTCTGACCATAAAGGGGCATTAGATTCCCAGGATATAGAAACCACACTACTATGGACTTTTTTTGGTAGTTCATGAGCTACACTATTTGTTTCTCTTGGAACAAGGGAAACAGACCATTTATTAAAAAACTGAGTTTCAAGACAATCTCTAATTACTGAATTAGTTTAGTTGTCCACTTAATAGAACTTTGGCTTCCATTCAAAACATTGACCACATTAAGACTCTCTCCCTCCAGTTGTAAGTTTGTAATGCCTTTCCTACTGGCTAGCTTGATTGCTTCATATGCAGCTAGTGCCTCGGCCTGCTTCTACAGAATCCAGATTGTGGTACAGTCCATGCCATGGTATCTCATTTACAGTGAGATCAATCTGATTTCTATTTGAAATCAGTCTTCTTCTACGTTCCTTTGAATCCTTTTTTATCCTGCTAACAAGATTATCTACCTGCATCTGTGCATTGTCAAAAATAATAGCTCATCTTGTCTTCTATTTTGGGGGTTTGCACATGATGTAGCTAAGTTTTGGGTTTAGTTTGGAGGAGAATCCAGTTAATTGGGCTACTGATTTGATCTATCTGCTACTTAAATTTCATTTAATTTAAAGCAACTCTTTTACCATTTCAATCAAGAGGAGTGATCCCCTCACACTTTTATTATCACACTATCTCACACGTTGGGTGTCATTTTTAGGAATTAAAACCAAACCGTAACGGATTTGAAGCTAATATTTTGAACAGTTTTTGTTTGTGCAAAGAGAATATACCCCCTGAAACTCTTTATTGAAACCCATGATTACCAATGTCAAAAACATGAGTTAGTTTTCCGCTTATGCAATTAATGCGTCGTTATGAACAGTTTACAGAAACAAAAGATTCATTCATTATGTAATCACTATCATTATTAATCTACATAAAAAGAATTTGCTCTACATACAATTTTCTTTTTCTCCTAAAAGGAAAAAGAAAAATCTAGTAAAAGAATCAAATCTCATATTATGGGGTATATTCTCTTTGCACAAACAAAAACTACCACCCCTTCTTCTACCTTATATAAGTACAAAGTAGCTAAACAAATAAAGAATGCCATCCCTTTCTCTGACCGTTGAATGTGGATCAGTCACCATCCATAATTAACTCGGCCACAATTTGCCAACCAACAAAATGGCTGGCTCAATCAAAGCTGTATGTACCTCTCATCCCTTAAAAAATCTTCTTGTCCATTCCATTCCTATCTTGCTGCACAAAGTGCATTAAGAATCACATGCACAAGCATGAGATCCACAAAATACTGATGCCCGATCTCTCCATCCCTCCATCTTGCCTTTGCTGGAGCTCTTCCGTAATGTACACCATCGTTACACCGGTTATCGTAATGCCATGGAAATGTCATATCGAAATCATCAATAACACCTGATAGTATCCCGTGTTCTCTCAATTTATCTAGAACGACGTCGTTGTAAACCTCCATTTTCTGAGGATTGAATCCTAATCCTCTTGCATATCCTCCTGTGGTCACTGTTGTTCTGTACAAAAGTTTTGGTGCTGTCAAATTTCTTGCTTTCACTGAATCAATTACTTCTTTCCAGAACATTGCGGCGAAATCAGCTCCACCCGTGTACGATCTAATGCTCCTGAACTTGATATCGTGGAGACCGGAATTCATAATCATCGTATCAGGAACGGTTGCTTCGGAGAAATAACGCTTCAATAGATCCCTATACTCACCATTGCTAAGGGAATTCAACCCTTCATAATTCATAGTATCGTTCCAATGACCGTTGAAAATACTAGTAATCCGAACAGATTCTGAAGAATTTAACGGGTTTGTGAAATTCATATCGAACCTTCGCGGGACTGCTGCAATCTCAGTTAACCCCAGAACAAAATTGAGAAGGTTACGGATTGAATCGACATGATTGGAGTCACCCCAAAAGAAAATCCATCTGTTCTTCAGACAATCCCAAGCTGGTTTCTGAGAGAAAATCTTGAATGAACAATGACTCGAATAAACCCAACCATTACTCTCTAATGAACCTAATGAACCAAAACACCATGGATTTTTACAAGGGAAATCCGGTTCCAGACACCTATAACGGCCGTCGCGGCTGATTTCACAATCGTCGTTTCTCCCATGCCGCGTCCACCTGCCTGCCCAAATTGTCCGAGAGAAATCAGACACTTTACAAGCTTTCAATTCAGGCAATGCAGTGGCATTGTTTTTATGGAATTTGACCGGAATCAGACGAAGCTCTTTCTGATAAACAAACTTCTCAGGAACATATCTAAGACCTTGAAACTGTTTATACAAAAGAATAATCGTCAAATTGAATTCACCCACAAAATCTTGATGAACTTGTAATGAAAAAGAATAAGAACCATTTCCGTGATCTTCAATAGGTGGACGAGATTTCCATAATTCACTAGACAGATCCAATTCGAAGTAATCACCACCTAAACATTTCGGATTCCCGGACTCATCCGTAGCCTGAAAATCAAAAGAATGCACATCTCCAGCTGATAATTCTACAAGATTGTTCATTTTCTCCATCTTCAAACCATCTAGAAGTGGAATATATATATCAAATGTAGAACAATTCATACATGGTTCCCGGAGCATCCATCTTGTTAACAAATTCGATGTGAAATTCTTCTCTAACTCAACCGAAATCCAATCCGAATGCTTCTTCAACTTTGGAGAAACTAAAAGTTTCGGAGATTGAATTACATCCGAATGCTTTTTCTTCTTCGGATTGGGAGAAACTAAATGTTGTGGAGATTGAGTTGCATTGAAGATATCTTGATGATAAGCACAAGTTCCATTTTCACATGAAGTAACCATTAAATCTGATAAAGTGCTGTTTGAATTATTGAACAGCGGATAATGTTGTTTCCTCCATGTTTTTATTGTTAACTCGTCAATACCATAAATCACTAAAATCCCCATACAAACCACCATTACTAAGATTGGAAATCTCAGGTAAAACCATGAATTTTGCCATACTTTTGCAGGAAATAATGCTGTTCTTAATCCCTTCTCTGCCATCTGAAAACCATTAGAGAAAACAAAACCCAAAATTAAACACCAAAAATAATTACACAAAAAAGAAAACAAAAAAGGGTTTATTTGTTTTTAACGGTTTTTAGTTAAATTTAGGTTATCATCACAATAGACACACAATCCAAATTCTTAAATTACAAACAAAATTTAGAAAAAAAAACGAAATTAATTACAGACATCAAAGAGAGAAAGAAGAACTTACTGGTAATGCTAATGGTGGGCACTCACTCTGTTATCAAAACAGAGTACTTAGTTGTTTTTTCTTCAATGTGAAAGCTTAGCTTGGATTCTTCTTCAATAAAATCAATGGGTTTTTCCAGTGAGCTAATTCAAACCATGGGTTTTTGCTGAAAAACACTTTCTTCTTCAGCTCAATGTACTAATTATGTACAGAGAAAAGGTTTGAATATATAAAGTTAAGATTTTTTTTTACTCTTTAAGACCAGAAACAGAATCATACATCAAAACAAACCCATGATTAAAAAACAACCCTTTCAAGGAAACAAGGAAATCTTGAACATGAAGATGGGAAATTCAGACTTCAGCGTAAAGATCTTAACTGATTAATTAATTTTCGAATTAAAATACTTCTTCGAGGTGTGGTCTTTGTTTATACACCCTAGAAAAAACATCATCGAAGTAGAAGAACATGGGAGGTTTTTGTTTATTCCGGTAATGACCTCGGTTTTGTTATGAAATTGCGGTATGGGGATTGAAAGAAGACAAAAGATCACCGACACGCGGACGCGACTTTTGAGATATTGGATGGGTATTTATGTCCGCCCACCAAAAGAGGGCACGTGTTATTTAATACCCTGGCCATTGTACGGGAGACTTGTTACTGTTGGTGGAGCTATTATTACGTGTTTATTGATCCTTTTGTTTGCAAGTGGTCTGGATGATGGTCAAAAGTAAGTAATCATGAGTCGAATTTAGTGGCGGAAATTTAACTCGGATCAGTACTGGATTCTGATTTCGCATGCCAAAGAGATGGGGCTCTTGTTTTATCCGTGCCCAACGGCCAAAGCCGTGGGTATTTGTTATGCCAATCACATTCATATTGGTTGGCTTATAGCTGTTCTTAGACTAAGTCTTATGGGGTGCTAGTCTAGCCTAGATTAGCAGTCAGAACTACCTCCTAAGTCTTATGGGAGTGCTAATCTAGCAGCTAGATTAGCAGTCCACGTCACCTAGCATTTGAACCATTCCGCGCCAACTGAACCATTCAAGACCAGTAGCTCAACCATTCAACGCTTCAAATCTCAAGTGATCGCCGATCAACAATAAACCCCTCAGCGCTGAACCATTCCGCGAAAAGATAGTTTTTCAAGCGCTGAATCATTCAACGTAACTATCTAGCATGCTAGTTCACATGCTAGCAAATGGTAGGAGAGAAAACTAGTGTTAACTTTTTTGCTACGCTTTTTTTTTGAATTGCAACACTTAAGTGCTAATCTAGCACCTCCAATCTAGCCCATAAGACTTAGTCTTAGAGCATCTCCAACAGAGGGTGGAGGTTTAATTTTTTCATGACACATAGGATTTTAGACCCTCATTTACATTAAATTCATCTCCAACAGTGGGTCATAGAAAATAGGAAGGGTGTTAAAATAAATATGAAGGTCTTGGAGAAGGTCTTATTTAGACCTTGGGAATGACCTCCACATCATCATTTTAACTATATTTTAAAATTTAATTTTTAAATAAATTGTTATGAACCAATAGGAAAGAGGGAATCAATTTTATCATTATCCAAAACAACAAATTTTAAAAATAAGACTCCATACTATTGGAGATGGTTCATGAGCAAAGCATTATTATTTTTGCCACATACATATGACCCCATAAATAAGGATTTAAATAAAAATTCCACATAGGATTTTTAGCACCCACTGTTGGAGATGCTCTTATGGAACGAACAAATCTGATTTGTTCCTTTTGTTCCCATTATGATTTTTTTTTAATAAATAAGCAGGGAAATCCCAGAAGTTACACTGAAAATCCCAAACAAACAAAATTTACAACTAAGTGACTTTCAAATCATATCCCGTAACCCGAAACCTGTAACCCGAACCCCATAACCAGAATCTCCTGTAGCTTGAATCCCTTAACCAGAATCTCTACCGGACAATCGAAATGTAACCATAGAACAGTAAAATCCGCCTTTACGGGAGAACTTGAATCGGTGAAGCTAGATTCACAGCTCGACAAACCAATTTTTTTAATATCCAAACCTGAAGTCTCATACTGAATCTCAACTTCTCCTACTGGTACAAACAAAGCTCGCCGGAAAACACAATGGAGCTCTGTTTCCCACTGAATAAGATTAAATTCAACGCTACTCTTGAGGTAATCCAACATCACAAACCAACTAACAAACCCAGTGACCCAATCCACAGGATGAACCACAAGAACCAAAGTTACAGGGACTAAGCAACAAAAGCAGAAAATTAGTATAAACCTAAAACTAAAATTACCAGCCGATAACATAGATAACCTAAGTGAAAGTAGAATCAGTAAACCAACCCATAACACTAAGATCACAAAGAAAAATCCGATCAGCACCATCATTTTTGAAAACTCCCAATCTGCAAAAGTTAGGTGCAGATGATGCCAAAGAACACACAGAAGTTGTCACTTTTTTTTTCTCGTAGTCTAGTGCTGAAAATGTTGATGTGTTTTGATTTCTTTGTTTCCAAAGATCCCAACTCAACCATCCACAGAGATAAAAATCACCCAATACAAAACCACCTTGTTCTCTGGTTGATACAATCAGATCTTCACTTTCTTCAAACATTTGTACCTACCGGAGAAACTCGCCGGAAAGTGATAAACCGTTGCAAATCACAAAAATTTTAACCCCTCTAAACCAACAAACTATAAGAGCATATTTATAGGAAACCCCATTAGAAAAGCTATAATAGCAAATCCTCCAAGAGAAAACTAGATCAAAACATAAACTAAAGAAAAAAGAAACTAAAAAAACACAAATTAAATTATAGATTACACCAGAAGATAAAAGACTAGCTAACAAAACGAAAAAGAAAGGAGGACTGCCCAAATCCACTCCATTAAGAGCCGATCTGGGCAGAGGAGAGGCCGTCGGTGGAGGACTTTTCGTTGAAAAAGAAAGGAGGAGAAAATACGAAAATGGATATTTTCCCTCTAGACTAAATGGATGTGCAAACCGACAAATTTGAGGGTTTATTGAGTGCGGCAGTAGACTAAATGTGCGTTTGATGAAAAATCGCACTGCAGCACTAAACACGCTGGCGTGTGATACGAAACCACAAGTTTTTCCTTCAAGTACAAGCGTCTGAAGTGAATCCTCCAGCGTGTGATCCAAATACGCCAATAACTACTTTCCAATCTCGTCATCCAACGGCTGTTACTTCTTTCTTTTCCATATAAATTCACCTCATCTTCAAACTTAAAACTTACACCTTCTTCATCTCTACCTCAAAATTTCATAATTTCATAATTTCATACCATCTTAATACTCACTTTTCCATCATTTCGAACACAACTACTCATATCAACTCAATCTGCCAGAAAATATCTCTATAAATTCAATTTCTAACAAATATGGCATCCTCATCGCAACAATCATAACAACAAACAAATAACATACACAATCTAAAAATAGTAGAATTCGTGGTGTCAAGTATACGATGGATGAAGACGAATCAATTTGTAGGAATTATGTATTATTTACATTAGATCAAACCAATGGTTGTTATCGAGAAAATAATACTTTTTATGGAAAGATTTTACAAAAAAATTGTGAAGAAACCGGTAACATCGTCGAAGGGTTGTCTCATCGTTACAATTTCAACATCCGTTAGTGAATACGTATCTTTGATCATGCAAATGTGGTGCGACAAAAAAAAGTGGTGAAGGTGAACCGGATGTGGAACGAAAATGTCGGGAAGAGTGGCAAAGATCCCACTGAACAAGTTTCCAACATGAAACTTGTTTCACCATTCTGAAGGTGATTAACAAGTTTTATCCATACTTGCTGGAAGGTAATCAAGTGCCTGTAAAATGACCACATGGTCCAATCTCGCAGGATTTTCAGAATGGTGGGTCTTCTTCCTGAACTGAATGAACTGGATCTCCATATACCGGGTCTCCAAGTAGTCAGGAACAACACAACTCCAATCTAGACATTAACACCAACGTCAAGAGAAGAAGAGGAGCGGGTCAGAAAGATGGAAAAGCAGCGAGAGACGCAGCCCAACGAGCATTATTAGAAGGAAGTTCATACGAGTTCAACTATGTTGAACACAAGGAATTCGAGGTGAAGATAGAAGCAGATAGAACTAGGGACCGTGGCATTGCTATAAAAGCAACTTCGAAAAAGTCGTCTTTCGCGAGAACATCACTACATGGATTTTAAGATAAACAAGCTACCCTCCTTGGACATTTGAACAATGAATGCGCAAAAACTTGTTGTATGGACTAAGAAAATGGATATGGCAGAACAACAACTCCCTCAACAAACTAGCCAATATGAGAATATGGAAGAAGACGAAGATGATACCTCGGAAGAAGACGAAAATGAATACCGTCTTGATAACCGATTTTAATTCTTATTTAGTTTGTAAGTTTAACTAGATTAGTGCCCGTGCTATGCATCAGGCTTTTTTTTTCTTTTTTTTCTCTTTTAATCATTTTTTTTTTTGATTTGGTGAGTTTTTTTTTTTTTTTTTTTATATTTAATTTAGTGTCGTCCCGTCTTGATGTATTACATAACTGGAACAAATATAGGAAATATGTGCGGATTTTGTTTATCTTTTCCTTTTATTTTCGCAAAGAATTTGTGTGAGATATGTGAGTTTGTTTTTTTCCCTTTATGTATCATTTTGGAAAAAAGAATCCTAATATGGTAGGTACGCGACTTCCGAATTGAATTTGGATTTCCATTGAATTCCAAACATGGTAGGTTAAGTTTTTCTTTTGAATTTGTAATTTTAAAACCAATCATACGTTGCCAAGTGCCCTCACCAGAACGCTCGTTCACACAATTCAAAAAAAAACTTGTTTCGGCCAATATGAAGCGAGGGTTTCCTCACCGTTCAACGTGAGAGCTTTATTTGTCTAGGCTTTTAAATCTTTAGATTTAAATATAATCGATTAGTTAAAATTACTTTTAATATATTTTCCTTAATTTTAATTTTAAGTTTAGTCTTAGTACATGAAAATAAAAATCATTAAATTGAAAACAAACAACTTTATTAATTAAAATAAACAATACTGAACTGAAAAATAACATTATCTGTCTCCGCCTCGCCCCCGCGCATCGTCGGTTGATCCTTTTAAAGCCTTAAGGTGCTTAGTTAGATATTCTCTTAGTTTTCTATAGAGTTCTCAGTTTTGGATTTTGTCAGTGGCAAGTCTATATTCTCTTGTCGGACGCCCATGCTGCACCACAAGCCTCGGTCTCAAATCTTCATCTAGAAAACTAGTCCAGGTTGGGTCACCTCTTGTTTCTTCAATGACCATGTTATGCAGAATGATGCAAGTCATCATAATTTTGTTCATCTCTTGAAGATCAAAAAAGCGTGTCGGCCCAGCTATGATGGCGAACTTCCTTTTCAATAACATCCTTTCTGCATTTCATTTGTTGGGTGTTAAAGTACTTCTTATCCTTCGAAGTCGTTGGTACAAAACCTGTCTGACTATAAGCTTGAACCATATTTGAACCATTCTGGATTGGTTATGTTTGCTAGGTAATAACTCTGAGTGTATTCATGACCGTTGATGGTGAAATTACAGTGCGACGCGATCCCTTGCTTAAGATCTTCAAATAATGATGACTTATACAAAATGTTGAGATCGATTTTTGAACAGGGAGTCCAAAAAAAGCATGCCAAAACCAACAATCATAAGAGCTGAAGCTTACAAAATTACAGTTGGTTTTGGATAATGACACTTATATTGGCCTGCCCATTCAACCGGACACGCATGCCACGTCCAGTGAATGCAGTCAAGACTACCTTGCATTCCTGGGGAACCCCTCACAGTGTTTTATGCAGTTATTCTTTGAACATATTCATGGGTAGGCTTTCTTAAAAAGGTTGGACCAAAATGTTCGACTATTGTTTCGCAAAACAATTTGAGATACCTAAAGGCGGTTGTTTTCCCAATACGGATGTAATCATCTGTGAATTCCGCGGGTACCCTGTAACATAATATACAGAGATCCAAAGTGACCTTTTGTTCGGGACTAAAGCATCGTACATGTCGTGCATCATACTGATAATTGGAAAAAAGGTTGTGTGTGACAAAGCTCGGAAATAATCCTTTGCGTCAAGTTGCGGCCCCTGCAGAATCGTCACTGAAAATCCTCATCGGAATAGACACGATCATGAATAAATTAATCATGCATCATCTTGTTGTGGAAAAAATGTCGATCTCGCCACGTCAATCTTCTAGTCATAACTTCACGTGGCTCTAAAGGCTTTGGTATGATCCGAGTTTGTAATTGCAACGTAAAATTTCGCCTCCTTCTATCTTGAATTGCATCTTCATCCATTTGACGGAAAAAAATCCATATACATTTTTTCCTTTTTTCATACAACATTTCATCCATCTCCATATCTTCCTCAGAAGAAACAAAAACAGGATTCATGGTTGAAAATCGAAGGCAATTGAAATTAATAAAAGATTGATCGGATGAAAGATTGTTGTGAATTTGTTATGGAGGTAGAAACTAGCCATTGCGGTGGCCATTTAAAAGTATTCGTTCGCGGTCTTAGTTCACCCGCCAGCGGTTTTACCAAGCACGTCAGCGTTTCTTTTACACACGCCAGCGACTCCACTTCGTCATGACGCTTGATGATCAACCGCCCGCTTATTTTCCCGTAGTGTAAAAACTAATTTTCCCATCCACCTGGCTCAACAAATATTTTGTTTTGTTGATTGCCATAGGAATTTTCCTTAGATATAGCTTGATTGCAGTGAAATGTAAATATAGTGGAGTTTTGTTTCGTTTAATGCGGCTATATCCCTACGTTATTTTAAAGAGTAGATTTAGCACCCCTTAAGTTAAGGAAAATCACATGGAAACTCGGTTTTTGTTTTAAAAGTTACTTTAAGAAAACTTAATTTCCGGGTGATTTTAGACGGATATTTAGTTTCTGTTTCCAAATTCTCAGTTTTACTCCTAAATTTTCACTTTTAACTCTTTTATTTTACTAGAAGTCTTTTTTTTTTATTACCATTTTTTTTCTCTTAAACTTTTTTTTACCTATAGAAACTATTTATTTAAATCGGTTGAAATAAAACTTGGAAAAAAAAAACGAAAAATGAGTTTCCATTACATGAAAATTCGGTTTTTGTGTGATTAAATTAAAGGACTCCCTTCACCTATAGTGATATGCACTTCATCTCATTTCGCTTAGCTTCAATTAAGCTATAACTAAACGAGATGTCGCACCATTGTGCTTGGTCTTATGGGATTCTATCGACATTAAGGCTACCAAAGCTTCTTTTTTCTTCCTTTTGCTGATTCGGAACCTGACTCGGTTTGAGTCATATGTCAAATCGTTAGTTTTTTTTAGTTTGGGACAAATATGACTTGCATGCGATTTAATGTAGACGTAACCCTAACTCGTTTCTAGTTGAGTCAGGTAATAATATACCTTTGAGTCATGGAACCAAGCCGGGTAATAATATTTTTAAAAGTTATTTATGCTTTTGGTCTTCAAATAGACTATTAAACCAGAGCATTGATTGTGAACTTGAAGTCAATATAGTATATCACAATACTTAACAATTATTTTCGTTGTGCCAGGGTAAACAAATAGATGGTGTATCCAATGTCGGCCGAGATTCCTGATCTTGGTCTATGACCATGACGAATCTCTTAGTTTCGATGAAAGGAGATATAGATAAAACCCTCATTGAGATTGTCGAAAAACTCACCGAGACGAGTTGGCCAGTATGGGAATTTGACAATAAAAAAATAAAATCAAAACCATCCCTAAAAGACTTGATTTATTTTCATTACATGAATTTGTAAATGAAATTATAATAGACGAGTTCAAGTTATTCTAAAACCTCCAGTGTGTTCAACAACTGCTTGATTAAGTGGTACAAAATTCATAAACAAGAACTATGAGATTCCACCAAGAATCTCTCTAAAATAAAAGTGTTAAGATGTTCAAGTCGCGTTCAAAACAAGACCGAAATTAGAGATTCTCTATATTGGACTATTATTCCTTTATTTCCCTTCCTTTTAGTTTAGGGCCTCTAGGGTTTTTCAGAAGAATAATAACTGATCTAACATATGTCTGAATCTGTTAAATGTATAAAGATTTACCCTTTAAATCAATTTTGATCATTTTTTTCTTACAGTTTTTGCATAACGTGTGTGTATGTCTGTGTATCTGCTTAATATCAAATTAAGTATTTTTCCTGGTTTTACACTTTGTGTTTCCACAATACCTTCAAATTTTTGTTTACAAAAATGTGAGAAGATATGCATAGAGGTAAAATCCGAAGGAAAAAACAAGACAATATGCCCAAAATTACATATGTAGATATTGTATGTATATTAGTAGATTTTTAATGAAAACTGTATAATTTAGGATAAAAGATTGCTACACTTTTAATAAAAATCGAGGGTAAAAATCATGTCACCATATTTCTTTAAATTGGGGACGAGTGCTAATAATAGTCCTAGCATGTGGGGGTACACAACTACACATCTAGAAGTCTAAAAGAAAAGTTAATTTGGATATAAAATTTCAGAACGACTTCCAAAAGCAAAAAAGTCTGTTATTTCGGAAGCTAAATATTTATTCTTTCGACTTCTGCTTCTGCTTCTTCAGATTTCCTATTTGGATACCATTCCAGAAATTGTTTCTTGACTTCTAAAAGCAAAAAGTTCAGAAGTTAATTTGAGTATACAATTTCAAAATAAATTCTAGAAACAAAAATGTTAACTTTCTGTGAAGAATAAACAAACATGTTAACTTTTGCATCTAGTATCCAAACGCGCTATTAACATAACCACAATAATATAAGATCCCATATACAATGTTTACTAAAGGTGATAAACCAGAAAATATTTCTTCATTACATTGTTACTGGCTTCTTTATATTATTGAGGTTTCCTAATGTGACTGAACTCTCGCAGTTATCGTTGTGGTAAAATATCTATACATGCCAACGTAGTCAATAACCACATTTCCTAATGCAAAATGTGTGTCGGAAAGACTAAGCTTAGCTTGTATTAGCACAAAACGTGGATTGCAAGATGTTAATTTGGTTGAATATCTGCAATTTCATCCTAAAAGGTAATATGCACAATAAGTTCCACTGAAAACATGCCAAAGGAAAGTTTTGACAAGGCATATGTGCATCCAACATTATTACAAGGTTCGTGAATGTCGCTATCCGATAACATGTTTGATAAGTTTTCAACAATTCTGCAAGAAAACGTGCATAATCTGAGACGTATAACACCGGCATTTACAACTTAAAAATCAACAATTGAAAATTGGCGGTTTAATTTAAGATCATTCGAAGGAGAAGTTGGATATCTTAAATTATGCTCATTTTTATAAAAAAATCAAGAGTTTTATAAATGGAACGACTAATCAAAGTATTAGCTTTGAACTAATTGTCAAATTTATGCAAATATTGTAACAAAGTGTACAATTTAGACTAATCAAAGTATTAGCTTTGAACTAATTGTCAAATTTATGCAAATATTGTAACAAAGTGTACAATTTAGATTATCCTTTGATCCTCTTTCTTTAGTTTTTTTGGGGGGAAATTGGAGAAATGTTCAAGATCAAAGATCATCTTGGGGATGTGCCCCGAGTTTTCCAGGTCTTGAGAAAATGCCCCATTTTGTTGATTCTCATCCAACCCAGTTAACTCTCATCCAACCCAGTTAACTAATCAACTTGGGACATTTTGACTAGGGCTATTTTGTGTTTCCTCCCCTGTAAAGATTGCTAATTAGTGTTTCCTCCCCAAATAGATTGAAATTAGTGTTTCCTCCCATCGTTAGGAATTTCGTCCATAGCTCGGTTAGATGAGTCAACACCTGTGCACACCTGGCATAAATTGTACACGTGTAAATGGAATACCCCAAATACCCTCCATACTAATTTGATCTAACGGTGGAAGATAAAGTGAAAAAATAAATGGTGGAGATTTAACATTCACAAAGACCATCTCCCATCTTGTAATCTCCAAAACCTTGTATAATCGTTCATCATCTTCAACAACACACAAGACCCCTTTACTTCCAAATCCAAATCCAAATCCAAATCCAAATCCAGCACAAATCCAATTTTCATTTCTAAGCAACCTTCTTAATCCTCAACGAATTTCATCCCCAAGTCGTCGGTAGCAATGACTCCATCTCCATCAATTTACGGCCAGGACTCTAACCTCGCCATGATCTTCATTATAATCAACCTTCAATTTACCATCAACAAGATCGAATCTTCATTCGATTCGTGATTCACACTTGACTTGAACTGTTCTTACTACTTCCAAAGAACAACTCCACGACAATCTTTTGATCTTCATTATCCTGAAATTGGGGAGAAACTTCAAAATGGTTATTTGATTTTTTTGTCCCCTGTGAAATTGGGGAGAACCAACAAAAGATGCAGATGAAGATGGTGTATCATGACTAATTACGAGAATCAATGAGATCAATCGAGATTTCAATTTCATAAATCAGTAAAAAAAGTAATTAGGGTTCCTCCGAAATTTTAATTTCAAAGACATATGTTCCTTTGAAATTTCAATTTGTTTGTCTTTTGGAAATGTTTGCTAAGGTGATTTTGAAATGGGTATGATCAAGTAAAGCTAACAGAGCAACCATTTGAACCCTCCACCATTAATGTCGTCAATCGTACTTGAGAAAAAAAATTCGTCAACTGTACTTGAGGAAAAAAAATTATTAGCCTACGATTTTGTTGATTGATTGAAGAGTACTTAGGGTATTTGAGAAATTAAGAACGCTCTTTCAAGGTTTCTGCAGAAAAGATTGCAAAATCGCGAACCAATAAAAGAAGAGAAGTGGATTACAAGGGCGGTGTATATTCATGGATGACCAAGTGACCAAACTTATGATGATATATATTTTGGTGCAAACAATGTTGGTGGTCGACTACGAGAGATGCGGATACGTTCGGCCGACGGTCGAAGGGGAGATGATGAAGATCGCTATAAAATGTAAAACGAAGAAGAAGACTGGAAGTCACAGTTGATATCAAAATTTTGGTTGGAATGTAGGGTATGAGGTTATTTTGGGTAGTTTACCAAAAAAATAAATTGTTTTAGCCACGTGTGCACAAGTGTTGACTCAGCTAACTGAGCAATGGACGGAATGCCTAACGATGGGAGGAAACACTAATTTCAATCTATTTGGGGAGGAAACGCTAATTAGCGATCTTGGCAGGGGAGGAAAAGCAAAATAGCCCTTTTGACTAATCAAGGGGGTTTGAAATATTCTATTTAACCTTATATTTTTTAAATAATAACGAAGGGACCAGTGCCACCAGCATCTACCACACCACCACCACCACAGTCATTGCCACCACACACTTCCACTGCCTCTTGTAACATTTTCAGGGACCGAGCCGGGACCTATATGCTACAGGGTCAAATAATTTTTATTTTCCGACATCCATAAAAAAAAGGGCAAATTAACAAACTGGCCAGCTTCCATCCATATAATTAATAAACCGGCCACAAAATTTAAATCTTCTAAAAAGTGGCCTTTCTGTTAGGTTTTCCATCCGGACCCACTAAGATGGTCAAAAGTATTGATTTAGTCAAATTAGTATGCTCAAATTACCACCATATCCTTTGCGAATCACTAAATTATTAAAAAGAGAGTTACACTTGGACAGAACTCATATATGGGAGGTGGATCAATGGATCTATAGATGTTAAGTTCAGTTGACAATAACAAAGGAAAGATGAGCCAAGACAAATGGAATATGTTTAATAATGAAGAGGAGGATTTGACCAAGCTAGTATTGATGGGTCTGGTTTGAATTTTGACACTGATGAATCGATGAAGGAAAATAATGACAAGATTGGGGACCAAAAGAAACTTCTGGCTAATAATTCGATGGCCAAATGACGGCAGAGGAGAAGCTTAATAATGATAGGCTTTACATGCTTAGGTTTGTTTTTTCCTAGGCTTTTGTTGATTTCATACGGTACCCCATGACTGATTTCAACTTTTTTTTTGTTGCTACTATTTTGGGGAAGAACATGTTACAATAAAGAAGAAGATGATGAACAGTTGATTTCAAGTTTCTTTTTTCTATGTTTTACATCTTTGGGTTTAATCTGTGATTTGAGTTTAATTGGGTTATGTTCGGGTGATTTCAATTTGGGTTTAATGTTGTGAATCGATGAATCGAGTATTCTTTTGGGGATTAAAAAAATTCTAGGGTTTCTAATTCCTGAAACTTTACTAGGAAGATGACGAGCTTGGTGCGTAACGATAGAATTTTTTAAATCCCATGTTTTGATTTATGGTAATTTTTTATGATTGATCAATGAACATCAAATAATACTCAGTTTCATGAAGAGACGGAGAAGATGAGCACTGAGTCACCGAGTTGACTCATTTTTCATTACACTATCTCAACCCGATAACTCATTTAAGGGCTAAAATGACATTTACTACATGAGATAACTGCCACATAAACAGTTAACTGCAGTTACCCGTTTTTTTGAAAAAACGGGATGGAAAATGTCAATGTCGGCCACTTTATAAAAAGATTTGAAATAACGGCCAGTTTCTTAAATATATTATAAAAACATGGTCACTTTATTAAAAAGCCCTAAAAAAATCCATCCATATATAAGCTACCTAAGAACAACCGCAGTGGGCGACTAAACCCATTTATTTGGTAAAAGAACCAGACGTAGCGGGACGGACCATCGACCAAAGACCAGACTAAACCCAAATCCCAGACTATATTTGGTCGGGGACCAAAGACTAAACCCAAATTATAGTCGAGCGAACGTATAGCCTCCGCCCCATTTTTTTTTTTTTTTTTTTTTTTTTTTATAATTTTGTGTGGGGCGAGGTTTATACCTCCACCCCATTCTTTTTTCACTTTCTTTATAGTGGGGCGGGCTTTATACCTCCGCCCCATATTATTTTTTTGAAATCTCCCCCCATCGGGCGAACGTATAGTCCCGCCCCATACCAAGCGAACGTATAGTATCCGCTCGATCAAATTTAGTCTTCTACCCGTAGCGTCACACACCAGACTAAACTAAAATTTGGTCGTTTTTTTGATCTTTGGTCTTTGATTATACTCGCATCACTGCAGTTGCTCTAAAGAATATAAGTGAGATGGACATTTGTCACCTGAGATGCAACAATGCCTACCAATGAAGGAGCAAGGACATTGTACAAGCGTTCAATCTCAGACTCTTAAGTCTTAACAACCTAACACATTTGTTAAGTCTCTTTACTATTTTTGGGCAGCTCCAGGTAATCGTACCATGCTAGTAGTGAACCTTTTTTTATAAAGGTTGGCTCAAAAGAATGTCACCTCGTGACTTCCTCGGATGCCATACAAAAAAGTGAAAAAGGTGAGTGGGTTAGCAAGGCACTAACTACACTAGCTACATATGAATCGCAACGACTTGGTTTCAAGCACGACCAACAGTCCAAGACTATTGTAGAAAGGTTGAATTTGATTTGATAAAATGAGTGGAATTTGATTGCTCTCTTCAAGAAGACAGGGTGTCATCATGAACTTACCTACAAAACATGTAGGGTTTCAGTTTCTAGAAAGCAGAGACTTTGTTTCAGATGATAATAATGACCGATCCAATATCAAGATTCAAGAAAGTATAAGTACAGTGATCCAATAATAATGTGCATGTTCATATCACCAGGGCACCTACTCTTGCGCCTAAGCAGTTAATGCCCTGTGCAGTGACGCATAGATTAACGAACAAGAACAGAATTATGCACAGAATATCGCAACACTAACGCTCATGATCGGTTTCTTTAATCACCCACTAAAACCTTAATTATTAGTGCTTATTTTATTAAATTACTGGTAGGCATGGCACATGGTTTTATCCCTCTATTGTGGTTTTCAAGAAAAGGTAAAATGAATCAAAAGAATTCTCTTCAGAAACAGAGAATAGAACATCCTAAAAAATAATGAAACCGAATTTGAACGATAACTAAATCACCGCGGTTGCAACTATGTCCATCAAAAGTACAGTTTTTCTTTCCGTGGAAAGTATCGACTGAAGGCTTTTCGACCTTCGACATCAAAATACGCTATCGATGCAACTCTGATCTGAAGACTACTATTGTGCTTCAATATCATGTGACCGGAGAATCTTAGCTGGACAATGTAAGTGTAATTGGTGAATCTTGGGGTATTATATATCCTCATGTAATAGTTTTCTAATTTTTTAATAAATTTCATGCTTCAAAAATAAATAAATAACAAAAACGCTTTTGAAATAATGAATTCTACACGATAATTATAAGACTCGTGGACAAAGAAAAGAGAGCAAAATAGGCATGGCTACTAATGGGGTGCCAGATTATTTGCGAGGGACCAAAACATATAGGACAAAAACGAAAATCCTCAATCTTATATGGATTTTGATACCATCCTCGTAAATCCGACACCCAATTGGCGATGTTGAAAATAGGTAAGTGCTGTTTTTCAGGAGTTTGTTTCTCATGGTCTGCCAAGTATTTCTATTACTCTTTGGCCTCCATCTTTAATGATTTTTTATTTAAAAAATCAATAACGAAATCACCAAATAACAACAATCTCATCGCCAATTTAACACATTTTGGAAAGTGTCATTACTTTTATCTAAGTTTTACTGAGAACAGATGCCCATTTGAATAGCACAATCTTAAGGGAAATTCCTATGGGAATGAACAAACCCATATCTTTGTTGAGCTAGGTGGATGGCCAAACTGGTTTTTCCACTATGGTGAAGCACTTGGCGTTAAATAACTAAACGCGCGAGCGAAAAACAAACGCTGGAGTTTCAAGGTAAAGCGCCGGCGTTGGAAGGACAAGCGCTGGAGCTCAAAGCTTCAACCCGGCGCTTGAACGTAGGCCGCTGGCGTTTGTAGCAAAAACGCCAACGGGTAGTTTTTAAAAATTCAAAATTCACTTTTTACCTCTATAAATTACCATCAATTTCAAACAATCCACTCACACCAAAATTCACTTCTCTTGAATTTTCTCTTCTAAAATCTATTTCTCAATGGCTGAAAAGGCGATCACACTTTTTTGCGATGCAAAACTTGAAGCTGTTGTTTCTAAGATATGTGAGAGTTTTAAAAAGATTGAAAATTGTAAGAGGGAAGTGCAAGTTTTTGAAGTTGCTCCAAGAAAATGTTCCGCTAAAAGGCAAAGAAGAGCTCTAGTTTTGAAAGTTAACAACAAAAAATTCAAAAACAAAGGAGAAACTGTCAAAGAGCGCGTTGAATGGAAGGTACGTCAAATGAAGATAAACAAGAGGCCAAAACTTGTACTTGATTTTTATTGAAGTTGTTAGTACGTTTTAAAATTGCCTAAGTTTATATCTTGTAAAAGAATTGGCATCAATGAACGAAAATATTTAGATTTTAAAATAGAGATTTCCACTTCAGATTAAGAATTGGCATCAATGCTTATACTGTCTTCCGCTTTCTTCAGTAAACTTGGTCTGAGCGATGGTTTTCTGTAAAACAGATAAACAAACAAGTTCAGATATTTATGATACAGTTGATCAGTCAGGAAAAAGGTAAGATACTCACCAGTTCTTCGTTGGATAATCCAGAATAGCTACAGTGAACCATCCACAAAACTTCCGTACAATGTTTGACTTCCTTAGTGATGAATGCAATTCTTAGTTTTAGGCTCTTACTGTTTCTTATAGCTTCATTCCCCGATGCTACAAAATATCCCAATACTCTTTCCCAGAAATTGTCATTGTTCATTGGTCTCATCATACGATGTAACCAACATCGAACAAGAGCAACATCTTCTTCCATTGTAAAGATCGGGAGCGGTATTCGAGTGCAGTAACGATGTGATTGAGATGGACCATCTTTTAGAATTATGAAACACGCTTCGTAACGAAAAGGTTTACCGTGAGCTTCCTCCCAATTATTAAGAGCTGTTTGGATCACTTCATCTTCAGTTACACCGCTGAACTTTTCTCGATCAATTTCCATTACCAGAACAAGAAATGGTTGGACTGCAAGCCTAATAGATTGAAAACGAGCACGCAATCGACGAGCATCTCGGTTTCTTGGGTTTCCCGCCAGTGAGACGGACATTGAAAAAACGTTCTCCCAAAAATGACCTTCATGAAAAATAACAACACCAGTGATTACCCTATGAAAAAAAATATGTTTTGCATATTGCTATATCCTCTTCTTCAGTAAACTTGGGACCACGATTTCTAACAGACATTTCTGCAGAGTGGGAGAGATTAAAAGTTTTAGAAAAAAAGAAGAAGAAGAAGAAGATGTGATTTTGGAGATGAGAGGAATGGAATTTATAGGTCGAGAAAGAAGATCGAGCCGTTGGGAATTTAGCCGTCGGCGTTGGTAATACAACCGCGTACGAATTTCGTTTAAGTGCCCATTTGAATTACCATAGGAGTTGGCGTTCTGTAGTAAAACCGCGCGACTTTACTAAAACCGCTGGTTTGAATTACCAATGCCTATTTTCTTGTTATAAATATAACACCAGGGGTGGCATCTCAGCCAAACTAACAGATTTCTTTCTCAACATCCACCATGTTTTCTAAAGGAAAAGCGAAGCAAATATTATGTATCGAAGCAAAAGAGGTTTGTCCATTATGTTTCATGAATAACCAAAGTCTTATGCAATGCCCTTGGATGTATTCAAAGTGTCCACGGGAAGGTTGTTCACGCATCAGAATGGTGATTGAATCACAACCAGAAAATCTCAGGTATTTGCAATGTCAAGATCCCAACTGTCCAGAGGAACCACATATGCTAGATGATGCTATGAAGATTAAAAAGGAAGAATAAGAAAAAATTGCAACACTCTGCAAAAACTTCAAACTTAAAGCCAAATTGAAGAAGGAGTTATTACACTGCAAGCATTGTGGATATGGAGATCACGAATACAAACATTGTCCACAGAGATCAGTGGATGCTCAATTGCAAGACTTTTATGCATTTACGGACTTCTTATGAAGAAGACATGATGAGTGCCAAATATTGCATATTTCTACATCTATTTATTGGCATTTAACTCATCTTTTGTGTTCAGAAATCAGATATTATCCCAGATTCTGTGTTTTCTTTGTTTTCAAGAATAAATATTTGTACTAATTAATTTTATGTTTTTAGGTAATGAATAAAGCTCGGAGAAATTGAGGAGCCAAAAGAGAAGAGAATTGGAGGCAAGCGTCTATGGAACAAAAAGCCAAAGCCCGCGCACGAATCGGCTCACGCATTGGCGCACGCACGCATCGGATCGCCCTGAGCCGTTGAGATTTCTATCTCCCACATCCAACGGTCGCTACTTCCACGCACATCGAAGTTTGCTACTCCCACTCAACATCAAACTGCCTGATTCTCCTTGAGCCGTTTAGATCTCACTCATCCATATCCAATGGTCGCTCCTGCATGAACATCATCCTTCTCTGCACCTGCTCAACACCGAAACTCCCTATACCTATACCCATTCGACCTAACCCATTTTCCCTTCTATCTTCTCTTTCTTCTTCCCCCATACCTCTGTAGAGCTCCACCTCCTTCACCCATATCTCTGCAGAGCCATCATCTCCACCTCCATACCCTGTCACCACGTTAGCCTACACCAACAACCGCCTTCACCCCTCCTAATCGCTCTCTAGCTCTTTCGTAGCTTCTTCCTTAGGAGCTAAGAGAGAGATAGACAGAATTAGGTTAGGGTTTCATCAATAGTTGAGGGAAAAATCAGAGTAGTCAATTCAGAGCCGCAGGAGCAGAGGAGACAGCGATTCAGAGACGATTAGAGAATGGGTTTGCATTTATTTCTGTTTTGAAGTCAAATTTAGGGTTTGTTGTGTTGCATGTATAAATAGAAATGAGTAGAAGATGTTTGAGGGGAGGCCTGGGCTAGCCAGAGCACCAACCTTGTTTAATTTGTAGTTTAATTGTTTATTTGATGTTCTAATTTAGTTTGCTAGGGTTTCAATGAAACCCTAAATCCATGTTGTGATTTCAACTATGTTTGAGTCATTCTTGAGTACTTAATTTATCAGATAACCTCAATTCTAGCATCCAATACTCTTCTCTCACAATGCATGCCAAGTATACATTGTAGTTAGGTTATAATTGTGTTGAGTGTGCTGCAGCTCAAGCCTTAGAACTAAATGCTAATTCCCTTGACTAGTTGTGCTTAATTAGACAACTAGTGCTCTGGGTTAGTGCCTTAGCTGAATATTGAAGTGTCACTAGGTGAAACTCCTTAGATAGGTGATAATCTCGACACATTATCCTTGTCTGCCACAGGAACAAGAAAGCTCCATTTAGTTGAACACATAGCATGATTTAGTGGTGGATTTGACAATCCTAGCACCCATTTACTCTCACTGTTTGAATTCATCTTTACTTCATTGTTATATCCTTCAATCAGCCGTATCGGCAACAAAACCCCCTGTTGTTACAATATCATCTGAAATTTAGTTAAGCCAAGCCTTAGATCACACACAGCACCACAAGTCTCTGTGGTTCGACCCGTACTTGCCCTGTCTTATAGACTAGACACCGTGCACTTGCGGTTATAACAAGTAGGCTAAAACATAAACCACATTTAAAGGCCTACCAAGTATTTGGCGTCGTTGCCGGGGACTTGGCGTGTGCTTTGTTGTTCATTAGCTTGCTTACTGGTTTCAGTTACCATTGTATATATTTTAAATTTTCTTGTTATAGTGTAAGTTAGTAGTAAAACCATCTGCCATATGATCTGCATCCTGTGTTAGCTTAGTGTTAATTGTAGTTTTAATTTTTTTTGTCACCTGCATTATCATATATTGTGCATATTTAAGACTGTATTTGCATTTAGCTATAACTCTGCAAGTATCATTTTCCCTTAGTTGTAGCTCAGTTAGTTCCCTTAGATAGTTGTAGCTCAGTTAGTTCAGTCAGTAGCTCAGTTAGCTCAGATTAGTTCACAGTTAGTCCAATTGTGCATATTCCCTGATAAAGCTCTCTATCATTGCTGACTGTGGCTCATCACACCTGCTGTCATTGTCTTATCACCTGCCTTGGCAGCTGTCTTGCATATTGTTCTAATCAACCCTGTCATTACATGCTGTAGTTTTTCTGTTCCTTTATCATCTGTGAACAACCATTGAAGGAAACAGAAGCTGTGAGATCATAGTGTATTGTTTAATATCTCAGTCAGCATCTGGCATAGAGTGAGCTCAAGCCTGCCTGACTTAGTCTGCCACATTTGTTCCAGCCCAGCTTCATTGTGATCTCCAATTACTCATTGCTAAACCCTCATCTTTGCTAGCTTACTCTGTAGTGATTCTGTTGGTATAACTGTGCAAATCTGAGGACTAAACTTCTTTGTTGAGCTAGCAGGTAGCTGCTGTGCAAGCTCAAAGAGGAGAAAGAAGGAGTAGCAAAACATCATCCGTGGAAAACCTAATACCAACGGTATCGTATTTTCAAACTTGATGCTCTGTCTTGCATGAAATGCCATGAACTGCTGATAATTGAATGAGTGTATGTGACCTATATGCATATATGAATGAGCTGCCATTCCCATAACCTTGCCTCACCGATTGATGTTGAACCGGCATCGTGCCGCATATTGCTTCGTCTCTGGAACTTTTGACTAATCTGTGACACTTGAGTGACTGTGGTAAATCTAAATCCTGTGATTGTGTGTAATTTGAGCTTGACCTGTGTATCTTTGAACCATCTTTGCATAAGAAATTAGCAACCTTGATAGGTATTACTCACACCCGCAACCTTTGTGCTTGTGTGCTCTGTGCTCAGCTCCATTTTTGTAGATGTTGAGCTTGAGTAGCAATCCTGTGACTTTGTTGAGCTGTGAATGAACCTTGTATTGCCTGAGCATACACTGTGAAATATTGACCTCCAGCCCCTGTAGCTGTGAGGTTGAACTTGGATATCTAGGCTAGCTGCAAACCAAGTTGAAGTCAACTGAGATAGTTGACATCAACTCAAGTTGTTGATGACCTTGTGTGATTGCTAATCTGTGCACCTGTGACTACTCGACCCTGTGAAGATTTGCTCAACCCTGAGCTAGTATTAAATGCATGTTGAGATACCTTGTCAAGCCTGATACCGCTTTGCATGAACTATAATTTGCCTAATGCTGATTCATCTTAACCTGCTAGTTGAATGCTAGGCTATATGCCGAATTATCTCACCTGAAACCCCTTGCATGCTCATTCCCCTGTGCAAATTGGTGTAATCACTCATTGTGCAAGCCCTGAGCTTAACTCAGGCCCCCTGAAGCTGTGAGTTTGAGCTCTGCCTTGTGTGACCTGTGAGCCTTCTACTTTACACTTTTGGTGCATGAGCTCTGCCATATAAGCCAACCTGCACAACCACCAAGCTGTTTCATTTTGTGTAAAATTGTGTGTTTTTGTTTTGCTCTGTGCATGAGACCTCGGCATAAGCTTGTGCTAATCTGTCCGAGCCGCACTTAGAGCGTGTTTGTGTTCCTTTTGACAACCTGTGCATAAGCTGCTCAGGTTTCCCTGTGCTGTATTGCTCTGTGCACATAGCCAGTGCATGAGCTGATCTGGGCTTAAACTTGTGCTGTGTGAACTTACCAAGTTGTGCACATTCTGTGCTGTGCTGTGACCTGCTAAGCTTAGCTGCACATAACCTGTGCTGTCCTGTGCATAGGCTGAGCTGCAGCTTAGTCTCTCTAAGTTTGCTGTCAAATGAACCAATTGACTTCACAGCTCTGCACACCCTGTGTAGCCCACATAACCTGGGCTCTGTGAGTAAACCAGCCCATAAAAACCAACCTCTAAAGCCCTTTTAAACCAAAACTAAGGCCTGTTGTGCAACAACTGGGCTCAACCTAGGCTTTGCACAATCAACTGGGTTGTGCAACAAAACTGCATTTGCACAAGACCTGGGCTGTAACGAAACCTGAAGCCCATATAAACCAAAGCCCAATAAACCAAAACCCACTTAAACCAAAATAAAGCCCACAACCATTGAGCTTTTGCATAACCTTTGGGTTGTGCCTTTGCATCACTTGGGCTTAGCTTCCCTGTTTTGAGACATCATTGGTTTTACATACTTAATGTGAGCTAGGCTATTTGAGTTGCTAGATCATGTCAGGATTTTGGTCTGCAACTGGGGATACAAACAAATCCATTAGAGAGCTTGCTTACGGGCATGCTTCACAATATGAACTCCCCACATACCATAGTGATTTTAGGGAATTTTATGAGCCTTCTCAGGGCCCTGACTTCACATACCCTAATCATTATGAGCACATGCATCATCCACCACAGGTTGAAAATGAACACCTTTCTCATACCCAGTCATCACTTTTAGATCAATTAGAAGCTCAAGTATCTGCTTTAGAAAGGCAATTACATGAGCAATCTGTCGAATCTAATTCCCCTAGGAAATATGAAATGTATGCTTGTACCTTATGTGGTAACTTAGGCCACCCTGCTGAAAACTGCTATATTTTGCATGATTTTAGACAGTCTAGGGAAAACCATGATAATCCAATGTACGAATTGTCTGGAAGTGACTATACTGGTAATCATTGGGACCATAATCAACCTTTCAAAGGTTGGGATCAGAACCCTTATGAGCATATGCATCATCCATCACCATGGGAGGAGGAGCAATGTTATACTCCCCCAACTCCGTGTTTGCAATCACTAATGGAAAATCTCATGGAGCAAAATGCTAGGTTTGAACTGAATGCAATGAATGACCATCCATTTAGCAACATGTCTGAATTTCCCTTCTCTAGTGAACCATGTGCACAACCATGTAATGATCATTCATATGAAACATGCATACCCACTAGTGAAAATTCTCCTTCAATTGAACCTAATCTAGAGGTAGATGAGTACACTGGAAATGCTCAAATTTTGAATGGGGAGATGCATTTTTGTTATGATGATGATGATGATGATGAATATGAAGAGCATGTGTATTTTGAAAATGTAGTAGAATCTTTAGGTTCAGAGACATTAAGTGTCTCTTCTGTGAACCCTATGAATGATGCTTCTTCTAATATTCATACTTGTGCTACTGATATGGAACCTGTGCAATTGTCCTGTGAAAATGAGCATGTTTTACCACCAGTTTGTGACCTAGGAATAGCTGAATTGTCTGTTGATACAGATGATTCAATGCATGTGTCTAATTCCATGCCTAGGTTACATCATGATATCTCTCCTTGTCATCTTGTGCATGAGATTGAAATTTTGGATAATGATGAGTATGACATGGAGATTGATGAACTGTTTTATGCAGGTGAACATGATTTACCTTCTTCTGACTTTAGGAAAGTGTGTGATGGTACAAATGATCTTATACATGAAAACAACTTAGATGTACCTAATCTCTCTCCTAAGTCACAAATTGAAACTCCTCCACCAAACCGAGGTGCAGTTTGTCACAAAAATCTTAAACCAACTTTTCTGAGAGTTCCCAATTTAGGCCTAGAACTTTGTGCCTCCCAAGTCCTCTTGGACTACTTCGCATCAAAGTATAACACTTTTAAGGAACCACAGTTGGAATGTGTATATCTGCCTATTCTTAGCAAAACTCATTTTGAGTTAGACATTTTGCATGATGTACCTTTAAAATTGCAAGATTTTGTGCTCTCAAACACACCTGTTGACAAGTTTAGGTTTGGGGGAAACTCACTCTCATATGCAGTCTTACTTGCACTCTCATTTTATATTTGTGTAAGACTGTTGATGTTTGTACATATTTTCTATTGGGTTGACCCTCAACTCTTTATACTGTTGGTATATGGTGAATTTTTGTATATAATCCAGTAGGACTTATTAAATTTTTCTTTCTTGAATCGGTTGAGTCTTCTTGTGCATATATTGTGCTAATCCGATATGATCTCCGCGGAGAATGTTGGATTTTAGCCTTGATTAATGAAGCTCCAACCTTGCTCCCGCCGACATCCGGTAATCTCTTCCCTTTTCTCTACTCAACATAGTTCTCTTGGTATGTGACTGTTTAAATTTTTTCTATCTGTCGACACATTGAGGACAATGTTTGATTTAGTTTTGGGGGTGCATTTGCATATAGAGTTTTTAGTCTTTTATTGGCATTTAAAAAAAAAAAAAAAAAAAAAAAACCCTCCAACTTTTAGAGATTTTAGAGTCACTAGCATGCTTCTAGCTATGTTTACATAGAGAGTCTGACCGAAATAACAGAACTTGGAAGTACTGGAGAACGCAATCGGGTTTCTTAGTTGATTAGAGCGTTAAAGTTGGATTTAACCATACTGGGAGGGCGAATTAGGTCTTGTTTAGATATTCGGTAGTAGAATTGTGATCACCCATAGTGGAGACTACCCATTTTACATCAAGTGAGGCACCAACCTTCATTTTTTGCAACTTTCTAGAAAAGCTGTTAGAGTGTGTGTCACCGTATGTCAATTCCAGGTAGGAATGGTGAGCTACCCAACTTCGTACCACTTTCAGCACTACTTTTGATCTCTTGAGTGCTAGTTTTTGTCAATCATGAGGGTGACGTTTAAAGATGAAAACTTCTTCTAAATACCGATTTTCAGTTAGCATCACTCTCTCTCCCTCTCAACAACATCAACACTTTCATAGAAACACATCGTCGTCAGCAAGCGGAGCATCATCAGAATATTTGAATAAAAGTTGATATAATCCAAGGTTTACGTGCAACAAAAGAAAGAAAAGAAAAAGAAGATGAGAATTAATGAAGTTTGTGAAAAATTGAGTCTTATTGTTTTATTGTTACTTTCATTCCAAGTTAAAAAAAAAAAAAAAAAAAAAAAAAATTGTAAAGTTCAGAAGTTCGCCATCAGCTATTGAAGACCGAAGACCGAAGATTGAAGACGTTTCTATGAATGCTGAGAGAGTGATATTAATTGCCGATCGGGTGAGAAGGTAAGTGAGTACTCCCACCCTTGCTAATGGTTGATTTCCTTTCTTAGAGATCATCGAAAAAGATTCTTTTTGTCCACACTTCGTGGAGTCTCCGAAATTATTTCGGAAGGTTATCCTTCTTACCTACAACGTGTGCGGGATTTCTCTCTTTATTCCCGCCCGCACACATGAGAGACTAAAAAAGCGATCTTTTTGAGTGCAATTATCATAAAACCCTAATGGTGAGGCAGAAGTCGAGGCTTATGATCACAATCGAATCCGAATTCTTTCATATGATATGGTTACTTCTCGCTCAAAGACTTAAGGATGAGAATGCGTTCTTTAGTAGTTCTAACTTCTGTTACTAGCATGCAGAAACTCTATGTCCTCATAGCTCCTTGGATGCTTGAGACTCTTTTACACTCTGAAATTGGAGAAGGTTTTGTGGGAACACCTCTGGTAAACCTTCACGAGACTACAACTCGTCCACTAGGGACACCTAGCGGTTTAAAGGCTTAGTGCATACGCTAAATGCATTCGAGAGACCAGCGACGGTGGTATAGTTAGGATTTCTTAATTTCTGTTTCACTTGAGGACAAGTAAAATTCAGGTTTGGGGGTATTTGATGAGTGCCAAATATTGCATATTTCTACATCTATTTATTGGCATTTAACTCATCTTTTGTGTTCAGAAATCAGATATTATCCCAGATTCTGTGTTTTCTATGTTTTCAAGAATAAATATTTGTACTAATTAATTTTATGTTTTTAGGTAGTGAATAAAGCTCGGAGAAATTGAGGAGCCAAAAGAGCAGAGAATTGGAGGCAAGCGTCTATGGAACAAAAAGCCAAAGCCAGCGCACGAATCGGCTCACGCATCGGCGCAGGCACGCATCTGATCGCCCTGAGCCGTTGAGATTTCTATCTCCCACATCCAACGGTCGCTGCTTCCACGCACATCGAAGTTTGCTACTCCCGCTCAACATCAAACTGCCTGATTCTCCTTGAGCCGTTAAGATCTCACTCATCCATATCCAATGGTCGCTCCTGCATGAACATCATCCTTCTCTGCACCTGCTCAACACCGAAACTCCCTATACCTATACCCATTCGACCTAACCCATTTTCCCTTCCATCTTCTCTTTCTTCTTCCCCCATACCTCTGCAGAGCTCCACCTCCTTCACCCATATCTCTGCAGAGCCATCATCTCCACCTTCATACCCTGTCACCACGCAGCTACACCAACAACCGCCTTCACCCCTCCTAATCGCTCTCTAGCTATTTCGTAGCTTCTTCCTTATGAGCTAAGAGAGAGATAGACATAATTAGGTTAGGGTTTCATCAATAGTTGAGGGAAAAATCAGAGTAGTCAATTCAGAGCCGCAGGAGCAGAGGAGACAGCGATTCAGAGACGATTAGAGAATGGGTTTGCATTTATTTCTGTTTTGAAGTCAAATTTAGGGTTTGTTGTGTTGCATGTATAAATAGAAATGAGTAGAAGATGTTTGAGGGGAGGCCTGGGCTAGCCAGAGCACCAACCTTGTTTAATTTGTAGTTTAATTGTTCATTTGATGTTCTAATTTAGTTTGCTAGGGTTTCAATGAAACCCTAAATCCATGTTGTGATTTTAACTATGTTTGAGTCATTCTTGAGTACTTAATTTATCAGATAACCTCAATTCTAGCATCCAATACTCTTCTCTCACAATGCATGCCAAGTATACATTGTAGTTAGGTTATAATTGTGTTGAGTGTGCTGCAGCTCAAGCCTTAGAACTAAATGCTAATTCCCTTGACTAGTTGTGCTTAATTAGACAACTAGTGCTCTGGGTTAGTGCCTTAGCTGAATATTGAAGTGTCACTAGGTGAAACTCCTTAGATAGGTGATAATCTCGACACATTATCCTTGTCTGCCACAGGAACAAGAAAGCTTCATTTAGTTGAACACATAGCATGATTTAGTGGTGGATTTGACAATCCTAGCACCCATTTACTCTCACTGTTTGAATTCATCTTTACTTTACTGTTATATCCTTCAATCAGCCGTATCGGCAACAAAACCCCCTGTTGTTACAATATCATCTGAAATTTAGTTAAGCCAAGCCTTAGATCACACACAGCACCACAAGTCTCTGTGGTTCGACCCGTACTTGCCCTGTCTTATAGACTAGACACCGTGCACTTGCGGTTATAACAAGTAGGCTAAAACATAAACCACATTTAAAGGCCTACCAAGACACATATGGAAGGCATTTCTGGGAATGTCCTAAGTGTTTTTTGGTGGAGTGGGCTGATTGAAGTTGAAGGACAAATCGATTCACTATGGTATTATGTTATTTAATTTGTTGTTTATTTTGTGTTATTACGATTATCTAAACCATCAATATCACAAGTAATTTAAGTTTTTCCTCGATTAAACATTGCACCATCAATTTCATAAATAAAAACATATTGCATTGAACAACCACATCATACATGAGAATAAAAGAAATACATTAAATTTAAACAACTACTACATAGGCGTCAATTCTCGGCGGGTGGTGGAATTCCTAGGGCGATGTAGGGATAGTATTTGATAAGCACCCTAAGAATGTTGAACAAGCATGGAAGTCGAAAGGACGACCGCGGTGAGATGATGGCCACATCGCTAGAGTTCTGGGCAACACTTCATGTTCGGCTTCACCGTTGAGCTTATTTTTGTGATTCTCCATTAGTTGAGCGACGAATTCTTATACATTACACGAAATTACACTAAAACGACGCGCCAATCCGTGATAATCACGCCCATGAATGTTCATCATTTCAACGGCGAACATTTTATAAACTTTCTCCCAGAACGTCGATCGGGGTACATTCTTACAGGTATTGGCAACATCTTGTGTGTTAAAAATGTAGGCTCTGCAAATAGCTAAATCCTCTTGTTGAGTGTATCTAATACCACGAACTCTGTGAGGCATTTTTGTAGATGATTTGAGAGTGAAGAATGTGTGAATTTGGAGTTGAAATGAGGAGTATTTATAGAACTCAAAAATTATAGCGATCACAAGATTTTTCAGCCGTCCAGATTCAGCCATTGGCGCTTCTATGAAAAACGCGACGCTGGAAGGATAAGATTTGGCGCTTTAGTAAAGACCGCACGATGGAAAAAAAAAAAAAGCGCCAGCGCTTTTGTCCCAAACGCCAGCGTTTGAGGAAGGCTCGCCCTCCCAATCATCAAACGCTCGCTACATCCTCCAACTCAATGAACAAACCAACAAATTTGTTAGTTTGAACATCCATTTTTCATGTTTGTTGAGTCCCATAGTGGGAGCAAAATGAACAAACTTGATAGTTTGTTCATTCCATAGGAACTGCTCTAATCGCAGACATTTAAGTGTTGACTCAATATGTTTTTAAGTGAAAAAGTCGTTCGTAAACGGGTGGACATTAAGACAGCAAAACTCGATACATAATTGACTAAATTGGGTGGGTTAGTTAGTTCACAGTAGTTGGTGTTAGGTACAACCCTCACATTTTTTTTTATCGGGTAAATGTGTATTTCATTCATAGAAGCATTTGAAAAGAATCCTATTATTGGGCCGTAGGGGCTGTATTTTTGGGGTTTAAAATACTAGGTGCAACCAAAATATGGATATGGGGTAACCTAATTTATGTAAAAGTTCAAAAATACCCTCAATTATTTTAACTTATTACCCTTCTACTCTTTCATTAACTAATAAAAAAAAAACTGAAATCATAAAAAAAAAAAAACAGAAATTCTCATTCCCTTCTCCTGCTCTTCTTCCCATCTCTTTCTCTTCTTTTCTCTTCTTCTTCTTTTTCTTCTTCTTCGTTTGAGACGATTAATCGTCGATTCAAAAAAAAATCATCGTCGATTAAATTCATTGTATAAAACCATGAGGCCGAAGGAAAATATAGGTCAATCGTCGTCGAATCCACCTCCTCCTGAAGCAGATAAATCAACTTCATCAACTGAAGATGAAACTGAAGATCAAGAAGAAAAGAATAAAGGAGATGAACCAGCCGCCGAAACTCCTGATATGACTGCAGTAAGGTATGAATTGAAAAGCCCACTCTTTATTTAAGCGTTTTATTGATTATTCAATTGGTTTCGAAAATTTGGGTCTGAAAAACAGTTTCTGAAACTGCTTACAACTGGGAGTTCTTGTTTTCCCAGCCATAAATTGGTCTTGCGGTTGAGTTCTCTAAGAATAGCCAGCCGTAAATATATATTATGGTTGGGATCTCTGAGAACTCCCAGCCGTGAAATAGTCAATGTGTACGAGAATTTAGAAATCCTAGTCGCAACAAGTTGTTTACGACTAGGAATAACCTAGTCGTATATTCTCCCGTGTTCGGTAGTATTTAAGTCCATGTTTTTTCTATCCGTAATTATGTTTCCTAACCATAGGTTTTTTCCTAGCCGTGTTTTAAGTAATAGATAGTTTTTTCATAGCCGTATATATTACTGTGTTGAAAATTAAACCACCTGTATCTTTCACCTATAGGTTTTCCTATCCGTAGTTTCGGTAACCAAGCTGCAAATTATGTTTCCTAAGCTTTAAATATTTTACGTCTAGGTCGATTACTAAATATCCCACCCGTAATTTTTTTGCGTCTAGATTTCTCGACCGTTTTTTCTTATTTGCTTTTGTTTTTTGGTCTTGTTTGTCTTTGAACAGAGCAAAAATAAAAGAGGAAGAAAATATCACAAGAAGTAACATCTTGTAATGACCCGACTCTGCAACCTCGTCACACAAAACCATTGGGTGCAAACGCAAGGAATACAAGTAGAGTTGTGACTGGTGGAGAAAATAGAGTTAGAGCTGAAACTGATGCAGGAAGTGGAGTTGTAGTTTCCACAAGTGGAGGAAGTGAACGCGGAGTTGCTATTACTGGAGGAACTGAAGTTGTAGTTGCCACAGGCGGAGGAAGTGAAGGTGGACTTGTTGTTACTAGAGGAACTGAAGTTGGAGTTGGTGGAGGAAGTGAAGGTGGACTTGCTGTTACTGGAGTAACTGAAGTTGGAGTTGGCACTTCTAGAAAAAATAAAGAAGACCCGAATGAAGAAGAAGAAGAATAAGAAGAAGAAGAAGAAAACTTGGCCGAAACAGGTGGTGCTTCTATTGATAAAGGTAAATATGTAGTTGAGGTGGACAAAAGGGAAAAGAAGAAGTATCAACCAAAAGAAATGGCAAGACAAATTATTGATGTTATGGTGTTTTTACCTCCCAAGAAGAATGGGAGACCTTGGGGTGAGCCAAAAAATAGATCCGTCTTGTTTGGTTATCAGTCATCATGGGCTACTAGGGTCTGTGCCGTAAAGGTAATAAATCAAACTTAATATATGTTATTTTCATTTTATTATGGATATTTAATTGTAACAACCAAAATTTTATATTCTTTGTAGTTTCCCGACAAAGCGGTCCCTAAACTAAAGCACCAACAAGGAAGGTTTTAGCCGTTGGAGAAAGAGCATCCATATGTGGTAGCTTTGGTAAAAGCTTCGAGGTAATGGTCTGGAATCGAGGCTTTGCAGAAGACCTATGATGTTGTGACAGTTTTTGGTTTTAGAGAAAGATCCTGGCCCGAAACCATGACTTTTCTACTCTCGTTACGCGAGATGACTATTACTCCGGATGATGCAAAACAAATCACCGGTCTTGCTTTGGAAGGAAAGGATGTGTTTGAGGGTTTCAACAATTCTATTCCTTTTGATCAACTTTGTGTCTTGGCGAAAGACTGTCTTGGGTGGGACAAAGATGAAGCAGAAGAAGAGTTTGAGATAGGTCGCGGAGTCGTGCTTAGATCTAAAATGGAATTTAGTCTATCGGGTGAACGTCGTGAAAAGTTTAGTATGGCAAACGAAGATTAACATGGTTCGTCTGAGGGAGAAGTTTGAGGATTCTGACCGCAATACTACTAGATGTGGTGATGGACGCAGAAAGAGCTAGACATACAGATATAACTTACTTGTTGTTCTCTCTTGGGACCGTATTTTTTCCTGATTTCTCAGAAAATAAAGTAAATGCTTGTTATTGCAGTGGTTGAAGACGAGGTACCTAGGTAGTCGTGGGGCACCACCCTTCTTGCTAGTGTGATGGAAAATCTTTGAAAAGATTCTAGGTGGAACGAAACACAAATTATGGGATGTGTTTCTCTTATCCAAGTATCATTTTGCTTTAATATAACAAATGTTTTTTTTTTACTTTTATATATTGGTTTGTGTGTAATATCTTATTTATAATTCTTTTTTTTTTCCCGTAGTCATTGGCTTACGACCATTCTAAATCCTTGAGGCCTTCTCATGATAAGAATTGGAGAAACCTATAGGAGGAAGATACCCCTTTCGAGGGACCCAACACAAGGCTAAAGAGATGGAAACGGCCGAAATGAGGAAAAGGTTGGATGATTTGACAATCGATGATGTGGTTTTTGATCCATATTTGAAACTTCATGAGGATGGAGAAGATGCAGTTGGTGATAGATTATTTTCTGATGTTGTGACCTATGTGGGACCTTTGTTTCATTCAACTGGGTTCGTCATTTGAGATCCTCGTAGAACGCTCCGCAAAATTGGTATTGTCCAGAAAATAGTACCCGGAGACTCTCGTTTTAAACTGAATGTAGCCAACTCCCAATTTAAGGACAAAGATGTCAGATTGACCTATGAACCAGCACCGTTGATCGAGCATTATAATGCTCATTCCGAAGAAGTAAACCAAATGAGTCGAAGAGTGCTTGAAGCTTCCCATGGGACTTCCGAAGAGGATGCGAATTACATGGAATGGAATCAAGAGTGGTCTCATCCTTATGTGGAAAATTTGGATCTGGAAGCGAAGAGACACTTCAACAAGGAAGAGAGTTCAAAATCAAGGACATCAAATAATGAAGAAGATGATTGGGGGAAGATGGTGGTACGTATAATACTAATTATGTTTGTATATGATTTTGTTTTAATTATCTATGAATAATTACAGTATGTGTATTTGATATGGAAAAAATAGGTTGAACGAGTTAATTGGGTGGTCAAGGACATGACCCGTATGATTAATTCGGGTGACAGTTTAACGGTCTCTGAACAAAGATTACTCCGGAATCAAGCTAAAGGCATAATAATCCATGAAAAAAAGGTCTATATGCTTATGAAGAGGACCGACTAAGGAGAGGTAAGAGGGCTAGGTATCCTTCTTCTAGCGACGACTCGGATAGTCCCTCCGGTGAGCAAGTTCAATCAAAGAAAGGAAAAGGTGGTCGAGGTGGAGGTAAAAAAGGTGGTCGTGGTCGAGGTGAAAAAGGTGGCCGTGCTGGAACAAGTGCTCGAGGTGGACGTGGTGGAGGTAAAAAGACTCCAATTCAAGGTGACAGTGGAAGAGGTAAAAAAGCTAGAGTTGTAGAATAGGTTGTGGAACAGGAAAAAAGAGGACGAAGATTTGGATGGGGTTTTGCGCTCGGATTCGGAGGAGGAATCAAGTGAATGACTATTTACTGGCTTTTTAGAATTTGTCTAAGAATGGCTTTTTAGAATGGCTTTTTACTTCATGGATTTTTTATTATCTAAGAATTTGTCTATTTACTATTTTCGTTGTTTGGTTATAGATTTGGATGGATGAATTTTTATAACTTTGCATGTATGAATAAATATTAGTCTTTCCATTTGTCTAATCTAAGAACAATATGAGGAAAAAATCAACATTATTGAAATTTTAGGGCACTTTCGGCTAGGTTGATGCTTGACAAAACCTAGCCATAAATGCATATAATTTTTGTCAAATAAACTTGCACATGTTTTCGGTTAGAAACTCCCGGCTGTTACGCAGAAAACAGTTAGGAAAAGCATCTATAATATGTTTACGGCTGGGAAATACCTAGTTGTATATTACCCTGGTCACCCAAAAAGAAAATGACTTCTGGTTACGGCTACATATCCAGGCCGTGTATCTTTGTTACGGTTAGGACTCCAATTTGTAGTTCTGACATAAAGTTGCAACTCTAATTTACGGCTTGGTAGACCTTTTTAGTTCCTGGCCGTAAAATCAAAACGGTTAGGGAACTGCATCCGTAATTTCTTTACGGTTGGGAAATACCTAGGCGTATGTTACTCTGATAACCCAAAAAGAAAATGACTCCTGGTTACGGCTATATATCCAGGCCGTAATTCTGACAAAAAGTAACAACTCTTATTTACGGCAAGAAATACCAGTCGTAAATCTGACACACCACAAACTCTGCAGGTTTATATTTAATATGGCTTGGTCAACCCATAGATTTCCTAGTCGTAAACACATATAGTTTCCTTTTGTACCACATCATATCGACTAGTTTTTTGAATTTTGAAAAATATATCTATTTGAAGACTGATATATAGAAGGTTCTAGTTGTTCAACCACTTATTTAAGCTTGAAATAACTCCACCTCCATATAACCACCCATTCCAAATCAAAATCACACCTTTTACCTCAATAATCTCTACCAAAACCCCTACAAACTTAACGCAATGTACTCAAAGGATGAACCCAACTTTACTTTGGAAGAAGATATATCTCTTTGCAAAATTTTTGTACTATGTTATCCAAAGAGGGGAGAAGAACGAAGGAAAGGTTCTTTACCCAGCCAATCACATTGGAGTAAGATTTTTGACAATTTTTGTAGTGAAACAGGTAACACTAATAACCGTGATGACGTAGAATTGTATCTCTGATTTGCATACATACGCAAAAAAGTGGAAGAATATATGGCTTTATTTCGTATGTGCAAGCAACTTTGAATTAGAGGTGAGACTGATGAAGAAGTCGTAGCTCAACCTAAGAAGGAATGGATAAAATGGAAAGGTTTGAAGTTCAACTTCGAAGCTCAATTCGCCATCATCAAAGACTTCATGATACATCGAAAGGGATGTTATTAAAACCAACTTTGCACCTTCATCTCTCTGATTTCATATGATGTATTATTTCTTGACCATTCTAAACTTGTTTGGAAGTGTGGTTTTCAACTTTTGCTATTGGCACGCATTAGTCAAAACCAATTCAACCTTTCTTTGGAAAAGGTTGCCTTTGTTGTTGTTCTTTTGTTCTTGCGAGAGGATGACAACACACTGGGTAGAGTTCTTATTTGAAATTGCACTTAATGATATATATTTCTGGGGAGAAGAGGCTACAGAATTTGAGATAATGAATTTTTTAGTTAATCGTTTTCCTATATAAGAAAAGCGTGTTTATATTGCATATATTTTGCTTTTGCTTAACAAAATTTTGGTACAATCCGAAAGCTAATGAGTACCTATCTATGAAATTACTCCAGATGGCGAGCGATCACTCAGCAATGAAACCGCCGACCGGGATGAGTACCTATCCCTTACGGGAATCGAACCCGTGTCTTCGACATGAAAAGACGATGTCCTAACCACATGCAAAGGTACTGGGATCTAATTTAAGTTATGGAGAAAGATAATTTGCACTCGGAGTGGCATTGCTTCTACTGGCCGTTTTATCTTAGCTTGATATGTTCCATTATTGTGTATGGATGTGTGTGTATGATTCAATTGTTCCGAAAAGAAAAAATGTGTCAATTTATTTGGCTTATTGTTTGGTATCTTCTTTATTGCTGGGTATCAAGTGTTTTTGCTTAACGAAATTTCGGTGCAATTGCGGTGCTATAATATCTATGTTTGTTTCAATTTCTTCCGGCTAAGAAAATAATTGTGCAAGTCAATTTATTTTGGTTTGTATGTGTTATTTATGGATTAACAAAATACGGGATCATTTGTTTAGTCCAAATCGATTCCGGATAAGAGAAACTAAGTTAATTTCTGATCTTAATTAGAATTATCAAATTAGAGGATTCGGTTATTCAAGTCTAATCGAATGCCTTGAAAAAAAAAACTAGTTAACTAACCTAGCGTTTGTCTTTTCTAAAGGGAAAGGTATAAGTTACTGTCTGAATAATTAGAGCATGATGAGAAAATTAAAGTTAATTCCGATCATTATTTTGGTCTTATCGAAATAAGTGATTCCACATACGCAATCGGTTTAACAAGGGAATTAAGTTTCTTAGTCGATTTATTAAACTATTAGGGAAAACTGCTCCGGGTAATTGTTTCCTTGATAACATATTAAAACTAAATTACTTGTAGTTTCGGTTTTAATATTGGTTATCTAAAGTGGTATGTGAAACCTTCGTGCTTAGCTCTTATAGGTTGTTTACAAGTCTTTTAGATTTGTAAGATGCTTTCGGTTTGTCCTTTATTTGCTCGAACCTTTGTCACTTTGTGACAAAAATAGGGATAAATATATGGAGTAAACAAGTGATTTGCAATCACTAATGAAAGGACAATTGTGCTTAAATGTTATATCTAACGAAAGAGTAAAGCATTGACTAAGGGGGAGAAACATATCATATTGTTGTTGTAGTAATTTGACTACAAAAAGGGGAATAACAAAGATGTCCGGATTGAATATTTACCTAGCTTACCTTTAGGGGGAGTAAAAGCTTTTGTTATTCAAATGCCAACATCGGCATTTATTGATTGAATATATGCAGGTTATTGTGCTGTTGAAACTTGGAATCAAGCGTATGTAAAATGAATTCTTATGTAATTTGTTTGTCCATATGTAATAAAAGTTTTGTCACTAAAATTGACAAAGGGGGAGATTTTTAGAGCATAGCTCGGTTGAACTCACCAAGCGGTGACTTCGTTTAGCTTTGACTAAAAAGTCTAGGAATATTGAGACATACAAGTATTACTCTAGATACCTGAAGAATGTGAAGAAGTAACGAACTACAACGACGACATCACCGTTACACTTGAGGTTAGTAATATTGACTTGAAATGTTTCATTCCTAACGTATCTTTCAAATCGTGCTATATTAAAAACATAACTGCGAAGCTGTATATATTGTACATATTGTATAATAATCTAGTGATGTGACATGTTGATCATTGTATTAGGGAATTAGACTATAAAGTGTAACGCTTATCTTTTGAACTTCGTAGATATGACATCGACATAATCTTGTATATACTGTTATGATTATGTGAATGGGTTATGGTGAAGATTTCATCATAGGAAACAATGTTTTACATTCGTTTAAAGGAAGCACATTCATGAATGAACTTGTTTTATAAATCGAAAGGGAAATCATTAGGCTTATTGGTACGGCTATTCATTGCAAATCTTTGGATTACCAATATGTGTGAGATGGTAGAACCGATCGTAACTTTTTTATGCATCTTGGTATAACTAATCACAATGCCTTACTTATGATTCGGTATGGCTAGTTTTTATTAATTGGTTTAACCGATCCTAAGTAATCACCACGAGATAGTATGATCGATATTTGTAATTGGTGTGACCAATCCTAGTAATAGGTGTGACCGATCCTAGTAATTGGTGTAACCGATTTGAGACTGACATAGAATCAAGAGAAATTTGCTGATAATGCTTAAAAGAATTAATTGAAGAAGTTCGATGTTTCTTATTAAAATCACAACTGCGAGCGATAGTAATCTCTTGTCTTAAATCAAACAGTTGACATTCCAGATCTTCAATCTTTTTAATCAAGGTTTCCTTTTCAAGTTGAAACACTTCTGGAGAAGTAAGATTGTTCATCGTGGAATAATCAAGACTATTCGGAGGGCAGGTGTGATTATCAGCAAAGAGATTAAGAGAACTTTCACAGATATCATTCTCAGGACAATAGTCTAGAGTAACCATCCATGCTTTAGTTAACTCACTTGACTCCTTATCATAATTTATGGAAGAGTCATGGATCCTTCTATAACACTTGGAACAAGTTTTATTATCATAGATTTTCTGAACTTTTCTATCCTCTTTTCTGACTGTCTGGGCTTTCTTTTGAGACTTTCTTTTCTTCTGTCTAAGAGTTTTCTTAAGTTGTTGTATAAACAAAGACAAGGTTGAATTAAAACAATTCTCATCCCTTGTATCAATCAATTTAGGACGCCGAGACCTTTTATCAGATGTAGCAACATGGTTGCTCAACAAGTGATGTTTTTCTAAAGTTCAAGATTGAAAATTTCAAGCTTTCCAACAAGAGTATTCCTGGAAAGTGTATCAAGATTATTTCCTTCAACGATGGCATGCTTCTAAGAATCGTATCTAGATGGAAGAGATCTGAGAATCTTCATCACAATGTCCTTTTCAGGAATAGTCTTACACAATGCAAATGATGCATTAACAATTTCAGACATTTTGTAATTAAACTTATCAAATGAATCTTCAACTGCCATACGAAGCTTTTCCCAATCAGAATTTAGGTTTTGAAGCCTAGCTTCTTTTTCACAGGTATTTCCTTCAAATACGGTTTCTAATATATCCCAGAAATCTTTAGACTTTGTGCACGTAGTCACAAGATGCTGAAAATATGGGGTAATGGCATGTATGATAGCATTTAAGCCGTCAAAATTTTGCTTTGCAGCAAGGATTTCTTCTGGAGTATATCTATCAATATCCTTAGGTCTAGACACATCTCCTTCTGTATTAACCGGAGAAGTATAGCCATTAACAACACGTACCCATGTTTGAAAATCACGAGCTTGAAGAAAAGCACGCATAGCAATTTTCTACTACAAGTGGAGATAGAATTTCTGTCCATAGAGTCAGATCGCTACAAACACAGACTTATGAGATTTTTAAATGTGTTTGTCTGTTCTATACCAATTGAAAGAGTGGGGGTACAACAACCTCACACAATATTTTGCTTAACAATCTGTATGGACTAACCCCAATATACTTTTAAGAGAATCAACTAGACAGTCAGACTCAATCTTATAAAAATTATATCAAAGAGTTACATCTCAATTTCTCGATTCAATCCCAACTTAAGCAAATAACAGTCCGCGAGTCTAATTGAATACAAGAGAAATTAAATTGAACGTTACCAAAGATCAATGTTCAAGGATCAATCAACAACCAAAGGTTGGATTTACCAATTGATTGATTCAACGCACAACCTGTGATATTTCAATTATATAACAAAATATAATGCGGAAAAGAAATAACACAGACACCAGAAGTTTTGTTAACGAGGAAACCGCAAATGCAGAAAAACCCCAGGACCTAGTCCAAATTGAACACACATTGTATTAAGCCGCTACAGACACTAGCCTACTACAAACTAACTTCGTTCTGGACTGTAGTTGAAACCCAATCAATCTCACACTAATCCAAAGTACAATTGCGCTCCTTAAGTCTCTTGTCCTAGATGGATACTACGCACTTGATTCCCTTAGCCGATCTCACCCACAACTAAGAGTTGCTACGACCCAAATTCGAAGACTTTAATAAACAAATCTGTATCACACAGAAAAGTCTACAGGAATAGATAAATCTGTCTCCCACAGGAATACCTACGAGTTTTGTTCCGTCTTTTGATAAATCAAGGTGAATATGAACCAATTGATATATCAGACTTATATTCCCGAAGAACATCCTAGAAATATCAACCACCTCACAATAATCTTAATCGACTAGCGAAACAAGATATTGTGGAATCACAAACGATAAGACGAAGATGTTTGTGACTACTTTTCTATCTTGTCTACCGGAGAAATTAATCTCGAGCCAATTTTACAATTGTACTCAATACAATAGAAACAACAAGATCAGATCACGCAACTGCAGAGAAGATAGTTGGGTCTGGCTTCACAATCCCAATGAAGTCTTCAAGTCGTTAACCTACAGGGTCTCGGTAAAAACCTAAGGTTAAAGGAGAACCGGCTCTAGCTTATACAACTAGTATCACACAGGAGGTGTGGGGATTAGATTTCCCAGTTGCTAGAGTTCTTCTTTATATGGTCTCCAAATCCGGGTTTGTAATCTAAGTTACCTTGGTAACAAAGCATTCAATATTCACCGTTAGATGAAAACATGATTAGATTCAAGCTAATATCTTCCAAACGTTAGATCGAACTTAGCTTGTTATACACAAATAAAATGCTCATTCATTTAGGTTTGTGTAACCGTACCTAAACGTGTACACCTAGTTGGTTCAACAGTAGTTAACCACATGGTTAGCCATATGAGCACTTTATATCCACCTTATTCATCTTCACCATAACTAGTTCAAATGACTCAAAAGAACTAGTTAGAGAGTTGTTCAATTGCTTAGATCTCATAAAATTATATAAGACACAATCGAAGCGAAAACGATTTTGATTCACTCGAATCGATTCATGAACATTATAGCCACGCTTTGCAAATATGAATTACTTAGTTTATATATATCTTAGTTCACGAATAAACCGTTTTTAGAAAATAACCCACTCAAGTATGCATATACCGGTACGCATACTTAAGTACCCGAATTAAGTTTGTTTTCAGTTCACAAACTCCAGTAGAAATTCACGGGATGTAAACTTCCGGCGGTACGCGTACGAGAACACGGACTTAGTTTCCGGACATCCTGAGCCAGTAAAGTACGCATACTTTAGTTCAAGGATTTTGGACTTACACAAGTATGAGTTCACATACAATGTTTATATCCATTCAAGGTTATACATTCTAAACTCTCATTTCAATCATTGAAACATTCTTAGAGGATGTTAAATAGAGGTTATTCACACACTATTTTTCATCAAAGCGATTTCCAAGATATTGAAGTAATCAACATGACTTTCGTCACTTGTAAAGATGAACTTGGCCAAAGCGAAAGCTTACCAACAAATATTTCGAGAAATAGATAAGCGAGATAAACTCAGCTCGAAATAACAAATGTGTTAATCGGAGTCTATATAGCAATACGACTTTTGTCTCAAGATAGGAGATAGAGTAGATAGACTTTTGAGTGATAGACAAGTTCAAGTCTCCACATACCTTTTAGTCGATGAAGTTCCACCAGTTCCTTGAGTAGTTCTTCGTCTTTGTATGATGAACGCTGTGGAGTCTAGAGCTCAACTACACTTTCTATTTAGTCCGAGACTTAGCTATAAGTAGACTAGAAATCAAGACTTATAGTTTTGGCAACTAAACTTGACAAACAAACTTGAGATAGCAACGCTTGCGAGTTCGACCGAGAAGTGCCCTAACATACCTAATAAGAACTAATTTAACGGTCAATAAAATATAACTTCAAAAAATAAATAACCGCAAGTATAAATAATATCGAGCTGCTTTCAAAGGGGAGAACGTCATCGATCCATTACATTTTTCTCATACCTGCAACACAAACTATAAACACTGGCCAAACATAAAAATAATTTTAAGCGGTTGATGACACTAAAAGTTTAAAAACTCGTTGTTGATCGATAAAATATGCATCACAGAACAAACGAACACTTCAAAGGGATTAAAGAAATCATCGAGTTGATATTGAAAGGGAGAATACCTGCTAAATAAAATGACAAACACGCAAGCATCCATTGAATAAAACCCATGCCAAACCCGTAAGCTTCCATTGAATTGAACAAAAAAAAAAAAAAAACTCGAGCCGCCATCAAAATAAGAAGCGGCGTTGAAATGATGAGTTTGGCTTTGCCCGAACGCTTTATATAGGCAAGTATATAAACATTCCGAAAAGCTACTTTTGGAAATAATGGTAGCTCATATCTTAAAAATAAAAGTTATTTTCGGAAAAAATATTAGCCAATATCTAAAAATATCAGAAATTTTAATATTTATATAACTAGCGGAGTTTTATTTTTGTTTTATTTTGGTAAAATCGAGTATGAAAAGATAAGGACTAATTTTGTACCTGCGATTACTTGTTGCAATATTTTTGACAAAAAAAGAAACAAAATAAATCCGACCTTATGTTGTTTTTTCTTTTATTTTATTTATGGCATGCAATAATAGGAAAAATAATATTGAAACTACATTCATTCATTCATTCTTGTCTATTGCATATTCCTGTTATTGCATTTTTCTACATTCTATTAACGTTTCTTTTTATTAAAATTATGTTGTAACACCTCTATTTTTTTTATTACCCTAGACTAGTGGTCCCTAAACTACACCCAAACTCCTTAATCTGGAGTGGACTTTGACAATTACATGGTTCGAAACCCTACCTATGTAGTGGTAGGGAGTATACCAACCATCAGACTAATTTTTTCTATTAACGATTTTGTATTTGATCATGGGAAAGGATCAAAAATTAGGTATTGTGCGTAAGAAAAGGACGCCTTGATTTACGCGTTAGTTCCCACAAGGCACAATATGATTGGCCAAAATATATCGTGGGTTTAAAGATTTTCTTAAATTTCAATTGGCCGAAAATTTAAATGGTGGGGTCATGATCAACTAGAAACTCCGATAATGAAGCGTTCAAAAACACTCTATTTTTATATATAGAATTTGTTAATGGAGCTCATCAGTTGAGATATTCAAAGATTGCTAGATGAATCAAGTCTTGTATCACCGGGAAGATGTAGTTCTACTGTAAATAGACCTTTTTTTTCCCCTTCTCTTTTTGGAGTCTTTTGACTCAAGCCTGTACATAGCTCTTCCTTTTCTAATACTATATTCTTTCCTTCCGGAGAAAAATGGAACTAGGCGGTATAACATCCTCTCCAAAGTTGAAAAACAAGACATGGCCTCACAAAAGATAAGAAAACTAGGGCTGTCAACGACACTTAATGTAAAGATATTGGCTCTGCCGCTGCCGTTGCCATTAAAATAAGCGGATATCCGATATCCGCTAAGTTCCGACGGAAATATGAAATTCAAAACCATTACCGTTACGTTGGACTTACCGGATAACAGATATTTTTCCGGTACCATCCGGTATGTCACAGGACAAACACAATACAGGTTTAAAACACAAAACAATTACACAAAATAACTTCTAAATCCAAGAAAACAAGTTCTAAATCCATGCCACAAAAAAAAAAACATACATATGTTCATGTTCTAAACCAAATTACATGTTCAAAATCTTCAGATGTTCTAGCAAAAGAAAAAACCATGTTTTTGCAAAAGAAAAGACAAAGGATTAAAGGAATTCCATCTCCATTTGTTGCAGCAACTGCAAATGCATTCCTCCATCTCCGTATTCTCCATCGCCAACTGCATCTGCAAATGCATTCCTCCTTACTCCTTAGTCCTGCTTCTGCATTTTGAAAGGAAAATCAAAAGTATTAGACAGTTAAGCAACTTAAGCTGGCAATGTCAGTGCAATAAGCCAATAAATATAAAAGCAAATAAAAGATTAATATGTAAGGAAACTTACCAATTAACACAAATATCACTGTCACTGAGAGTGAGATCTGTCAGCCAATCACCCAAACAAAGCAATGCTTCAACAAGTTCTGGAGATGATGAACTCCTTTCAGATGTGAGAACCCTGCCATCAATACTAAACATAGATTCTGATGCTACACATGTCACTGAAACTGCCAATACATCTCTTGCAATCCTTGAGAGAGTTGGGTACTTAGGAGCATGATTCTTCCACCAACTTAAGATATCAAACCTCATTTCTTCAAATTTTGTGCCTTTAGGAAGAACTGGTTCTGCTAAGTATGTCTCCAATTTCGACTTCTCAACCTCAAACATATTGTTTTCCATAATAAAATCATCATAACCAAATTCATATGATGTTGTTGTACTGCAGAGATCTCAATTCATTTGAATGCATTCGAGTATCAAAATAACTGAGTTTGTAGTGTTGGTTTCATAAGCATGAGAAAAGAGCATTGAGTTGAAGCTCAAATTTGTGATAGTGACTTTGATAGTTTTCCGCACCATATACTCTCTTCATAACAAACTCCACCCATTTAGCCTTATACCTAGGATCTAAAACAACCCCAATGCCCATCAAAGTATTACTTTCTTTCCAGTAGCCATTAAATTTCATCCTCATATTCTTGGCCATGTCTCTGATATACTCATGCTCACTTGATTCCCAGATCTTAATGCATCTATTAACTTTTTGCACCCCATTATAATACAAATTTGTTGTGGGATACTTAATCCCAACAAATTTGGTTGAAATGACATCAAAAAATTCCAAACATTCACATATATGTACTCCTTGTTGCCACTCCTTAGAAGTTGGTAGTATCTTGAAGTCATTATCCAAATCAGCTAGCCTAACAAAAGCTTGTCTCAAAAAAATTGCATCCTTTAGCATCTTAAAGGTGGAGTTCCACCTGGTATCCACATATAAACCCACAGACCTTGAAGCAGGAAGCTTAACTTGGGCAATAACATATTCAAGTCTCTCTTTTCTAGCCTGACTTGACTTGACATATTTTACACACTCTCTAACCGCATCTATAAATGGAGCAGCTACTCTCATTCCACACCCTACAATAAAGTGCAATACATGATTACTACACATCATTTGGAACATATCCCCATTAAGAACTAAACAATATTTGCTATCAAGCCATTTCTTCAGATTTTCCATCATAACATTGTTAGAGCTAGCATTGTCAGCAGCTACAGCAAAAAGCTTATTGTCTATGTTCCAATCTAGACATACTGATTTCACTACAGATGCTAGAACTTCTCCAGAATGTGGTGATGGCACTAAAGTATATGCTAGTGTTTTCTTAATCAGTTTCCACTCATCATCTATGTAATGCATTGTCACACAACAATAACCATCCTTTGTATGCTTACATGACCACATATATGTTGTTAAACTACATTTAGATGTATTATTACCAAATTGTTCTTGTAATTGCAGTTTGAACTCAGTTGCTAGTCTCATGATGTCTTCCCTAACTGTATTCCTAGTGTAAAGCTTAGCAGCAGGATTCAGAGACTTAACAAACTCTCTAAAATAAGGATGCTCAACTATAGTGATTGGATAACCATGTTTAGCAATCATTTTGGCAACTAGTATCCTAATAGCAACAACATAATACTTCCAATTAGCTAACTTGGTTTGAGCATTACCTGTTTTGACTGAAGTAATTTTTCTTTGTCCTTTCTTATTCTCAGGCTTTTCTTTGCAGATTCTAGCATGGTAATGCAAGCTACTGTTCATTGGTTCTTGGTGCGGAGTATTCTCTTCTTATAATGTTTGCATTCAGCTATCAGTATCCCAACCTCCTTCCCACTTTTTAGTTTTTACTTTCCAACTGAACTTTCAAAATCAATCCATATATCAGACCTCACTGAACGTAGTTTTTTCTTTTCTCCAGCTATAATTGGATCTTCATCTGCTTCTATTTCTTCTTCTGCTTCTTCTCTGGGACGAATCGTAGGTGTAACAACAACAGGTGTTGAATGAATTCCTGAGCCTTGAACTTGGTTTGATGCAGCACGTAATTGTGATGCAACTGAAAGTGAGGGATTGCTTGATGAACCAACATGATTGGATGCTCCTCTTTCGCTTTGGGACATGATTAATTTCACGAATCTCAATCTGTTCTGAAAACCCTAATTTCAGAAACCCTAAATTGAAAATTGAGTTTTTAAGATTGAAATTAAACTCAAAATAAATTGAAGAAGATTGAAGAAGAAAACCCTAGTTTCTAATCAGTAATCCCACATGATTTCCATAGAGAAGAAGATGATTTCTAAGGCAGAGACGAGGAGTTGAGGACCTTGAGGTTAGGTTTTCTCTCTTTTTCTCTCTTTTGTGTCGATAAACTGAAGTGAAGAATGAACTGAATGAGATTCATTCGAAGAATACACACCTAGGTATAAGAATTTACACGTACAGTATACACGTTACCAGATATCGGATGTAAAGCTAACGAAAATACATAATTCCACTACCGTTACGTTAAGAGGAAAATATCCGTTAGCTTATCGGATACAGATATCTGCTTACCGCTATGTCGGATGGTAGCAGTAACAGATTACGGATAAACGGTATCCATTGACATGCCTAAAAAGAAAACACAATGTCATCTTATTTTTACCCTAGCACGGTAGATGGGACGGCTGCGAGTGTTGATCCGCATGAAATTAAAAGTATCCATTTAGTTTGTGACACGTATATAAAGAAAGCTTATAAAAACATAGGTGTTCCTCTTCCCTTTTTTATATTTTCATCTTCTGTAGCAGTATCTTCTTTCCGTTTGTTGCTGGTAATAATGGACGGCTCTTCAAAGACTACAAAGACTACAAAGACTAGAGAGGAATACGAGGATGAATACGATGAACTCGAAGAGGCTATAAAGGAGAAGCGAAAAAAGATCGATAAGATTACTATGGTAGCTTTTGGTACGGCGGTCGTCACTAAAATTGCCGTGGCATATATCAGGGCAAAGCGTAACTCATGAATATGAAGAAACTAACAAGATAATCATGATCATCAAGTCTAGTTAACCATATTAGAAGAAGAAGAAGATCTAGTTAAGGAGCATTTATCTTTCTTAAATTGCATGTTTGGTGGAGTTAGGGTTTCATACCCCCCACACAAAAAAAGAAAAGAACTAATCTAAAGTTATATGTTGAATTATCGATTTAAAATTATATATGTGTTCAATTTTAGTGTTTTGTTTCATGTCAATTTGAAGAACCTGAGTCAAAATTAGGGCTTCATCAATATGAATTTCCTTTTGTTTTCTCGTAATGATTGATTGTTGGGATTAACGGAATTTAGTTCTTAACACTTCAACACCAGGTTATCTACATTTGTTTTTCTCACATTATCACCGATGTCAACATCAGTTTATCATTCAGTCCAACTGCACTCTTCTCTCAGACAAATTAATCTGAGAGCAGTCGTGAATTGTAGAACAACCCGTCAGCTTTCCATTCTAACCTCTCCCTCTATGGTTCCAAGAAGCTCCAGCCTCCAGGTGTTTGTGAAATTGTCTGAAAGAACTGCGCATGCAAAACCCCTCGGCAATGTCTCTATTCCAGTTACGTGATTAGTTTTTTTTTTTCTATTGAAATTTTAAATTAGTCGGCTATTTTGTTTAAATTTGACGACAGGATTCCAGATAAATGAGTTAGTTCAAGAGGCTCCAAGGCGATGGTTGAAGCATGTTTGCAAAATCACGAGCCCAGCAAGGTATGTTCACAGGTCTCCATGTTGTTTAAGGTCTTGATTACTTGAAGATATAGATGGTCTTGTTAAGATTAAGATGATTAAGTTCCATGTGTCTTAGAAGTTAAGAAAGTAATATATTCACGAGGGCCTCTATTTCAAAAGCACGCCTCACTTCAAAAAGCATATATTGGAAGTAACAAGCTAATATATATTCATGAGGGTAGTGATGTTTCCATGTGTGTCATTGGTGAATGAGGAGGGCTACATTAGAGCGTCGCCAAAATCGATAGGATAAAGTTGATGTCCAATAGTAACTAGCTCAGTAAAATATTGATCACTTTTACTTCCAAGGATTTTCGTTAGGTGGTTTACAGGTTTTACCTTTATGGGGACTCTGTGACAGTGGTGATCACTAGTTTGATGACTTGCTTTAGACCTGATTGATTTTATTTCAAATAACTTCATTTCCTGGTACTCTGTTGACTTATTTAGGTTCTTGTGTATGCTATGTTTTGTTCTGAATGATCTATGACTAGATGACTCTTCCTTGAATCTTCTTCAAAACCAAATTAGCGATGACAGGGAATATGGAAATCCTGGTATGTGGGAACAGGCTCATAACTTCAAATGAAAAACTGGCTTACCTCAATTATGCACTTTTGTTTGCTATCTTGGTATTATCATAGTATTTGGAATACTTGTAAGTATTAGCCCTACCATACATAAACATTAATTTCTCATCCTGGGAACTGCTCACGATCTTATGAAGCACCAACCAGGCAACCCCGGGTTTAATAATAATTGTAATAATTCTTTCCATGCCTTCAGTTCTGATGTTTTTTTCCCCTATTAATTTTCTCGATAATCAGGGGCGGTGCTAGCTTATGACTAGGGCTAGCTTAAGCCAGCCCCAACAACAGAAAAAGGCATTATTTCCATAGCCGTTTCTGAGAGAAAGCACCAGCTCCCTATTTGCCATTAGCTGATAGTCAACCAATGACACCTGGTTGTAATTAGATATGGTTTCTAGTGTTTTATTCTCTATCAGCGTTTGCTTGGGTTTTGAAGAAAAATGGGACTAGAGGTTATGGAGATTCAGCCTCATGAACTTAAGTTTACTTGTAATTACTCGATCTAGCTAAGTTTATTAAGTATATTGTTTGTTTGGTTGAAATGTATGGGTCATGCATGCTCTTGGATTTTGATGTGTGAAACTCTCATGGATGGTTTGATAGAGTTGTAATTATTGTGAAGTTGCAGTGGAGCAAGACTAAAACTCTGAATCTCTCTTTTTATTAATGTGTTTGCTCGCTCAAGTACAGATTGGTATTACACTTGCCTTCTTATAGGCTTTACAGACCGACCTTAGAAGATACTAAACTTTTCTGGACATTTCTTTTCTTTCTCTAGAAAACTTGTTATCTTTTCCAACTTACTTTGACCTTACAGGCTCTGGCCTTTTCTAGACTTTTCTTTCCTTGTTATCTCAACCGACTAGGTCTAGCAAATAGACTTGATACACAGACCTAGACAATTCCAGAGAATTGGTAACCTCATTCACACTTCAACTAGTTCAGTATTTAGATTTTTCTTTTACAGTTTTACAACTCTACCAAAACAGTAAAACTAACTCTAGATTACAAATTATGATTTCCAACACATGCATATTCTACTTTTTTATGTTCCTTTTTCTCACATGTTAGGTTTTTAGTCACTGTTTTTCAATCAGAATGTTGCTCCTTTTTAGTTGAAAATGCTCATTATTTGAGGTTTTGCTTATTTAGAGGTTTGGCCTCGGATTTTCATTAGCAGTTGATTTGATTAAAGTGCAACCATCACCACTTGCAGCTGCAGAACTGGTTCTAAGTAGAGAACATGCTGGTAATTTGGAGTGTTTGAATTTGTATTATTATGATTTAAACTTCGTAACCTTTATAAAACTTCACCTTTTCATCTCAGAACTACTGCATAGCAATACCAACACAACTCTAGGTCCAATCAATGCTTTCGCTTTGTGGTGGAATATTTTTGCAACTGATGCTATGACTGGCTTTCAGCCATGTCATCTCTGTAACACCAGTCTACTTGCTTAAAATGTAAGCTTGAAATGGTTAACGTGCAGAAGTTTTCTTCAAACAATCAGTGAGTTTGTTAAAGATGCTTTGCAAGGGATCTCATTTGTGCTCAACAACTTCGCTAAATATGGAGATAATTCTAACAGATAATGAATTTGAGCCTGTTACTTCTACTTTGTTGTTTACGTATTTAGTCAATTATGTTCTCTTAGGATTTATTTATTAGAGAAATCAACTGGGGCACACAGTTGTGCTTGTGGAAAAAGCATTCATGGCTAGAACCATAAACCAGGATAGCATTTCCTACGTTGTCAAAACATTTGTTGTTAATGTTATACCTTACACTACATATCTTTGTTTGCTTTCCTGTTTAAATATTAGATGGTTGCTTAGTAAATGATGATGCAAGCTGTTTGAAATCCTAGAGTTGGTTTCGGATTACATATTCAGCATAATAGACAAGTGGCGTTTAATTTGCAGTTGATTCTGTAATCTGATTCCAAAAAGTGGCTAGCTGAGTTTCTTTTAATGATCGTCTAGAGAAGTAAAATCAATTTGTAGTGTAATTAGTAACTTATTTCAGTGATGTTTCCCCTGGGGTTATCTTTTTCACCTAATACGTTGCAATTAAAAATTTGGACAGATGGTATGGGTGGTGGTGGGTGGAGCGATTTGTCTGGTTCATTCCGTTAACGAACGAGACCTCAGCCTGCTAACTAGCTATGCGGAGGATTCCCTCCGCGGCCAGCTTCTTAGAGGGACTATGGCCGTTTAGGCCACGAAAGTTTGAGGCAATAACAGGTCTGTGATGCCCTTAGATGTTCTGGGCCGCATGCGCGCTACACTGATGTATTCAACGAGTATATAGCCTTGGCCGACAGGCTCGGGTAATCTTTGAAAACTTCATCGTGGTGGGCTCTTGAGCAGAAAAAGGTATCACCGAAGTACATAAACTTAATCAAGGATATGTACGAGGGAGCAGTTACCGGTGTCCGGACGAGCGGCGGAATCTCAGCCGATTTCTCGATTAAGATAGGGCTTCACCAGGGATCAGCCTTGAGCCCTTATATTTTCGATTTAGTGCTAGATCATGTTACGAGAGAAATTCAGGGTGAGATCCCCTGGTGCATGCTCTTTGCAGATGACGTGGTGCTTATCGGCAACTCAAAAGAAGATGTGGGGGGAAATCTGGAATTGTGGCGCCAGACTCTGGAATCGAAGGGCTTCAGGCTTAGCAGAACAAAGACCGAATATTTGAAGTGCGATCTTAGCAGCTCTGGGCGAGTTGAAGGGGACATTCTGCTAGATGGACAGCCTGTTACAAGGAAAGAGTCGTTTCGCTACCTAGGATCGATACTCCAAAGTAATGGGGGCATCGAGGAAGATATCCGCCATCGAACGCAATCTGGCTGGGGGAAATGGCGTTTGGCTTCTGGCGTCCTTTGTGACCGCAAAGTGCCGCTAAAACTTAAAGGTAAGTTCTACAAATCCGCGATCAGGCCTGCCATGCTCTACGGTGCGGAATGTTGGGCGATAAACAGTAGAGACACCTTGAGACTCAAAAGTACCGAGATGCGAATGCTGAGGTGGGCTTGTGGACATACGAGGCATGACCGTATCAGGAATGAGTACGTACGTAAGAAACTTATGATAGCGCCAATCGAGGAGATGCTTGCACAACACCGACTGCGCTGGTTTGGGCATCTCCAGCGAAGACCGCTTGATGCTCCAGTACGAGTAGGCCGCATTAGGCGTGCAGAAGGAAGGATGCAACACCAAGGCCGACCGAAGCTAACTTGGGACGAGTGCGTGAAGAACGACCTGAGAAACCGAAATCTTTCACCAGAGCAGGCGCTGGATAGACAGACTTGGAGGGCGGCAATACGCGTGGAAGAGGTTGGTTTCAGGTATGTAGACTAACAACCCTTCCCCTTTATTTCTTGTTTTATTTTTTTTTTGCAACTCAATCAGAGAACACGTAAAGACAACCCTGCAGTTTCGTGAAGGGGGAATCCCCCTGTAGCGCTGCAGTAGGCAGAATTGTGAAGGGGGAACACCATGTAGCTTCTGCAACCGGGACAGAGTGCAAGTATATCTGCATTAATGGTCGAGAATTCGTAATCCCATTAACACGGTGACTACCCACACTTAGTCCAAAAACATTCACAATCGCGACGCGGGTAGCGTCAAGTACCTTTGCTTGTCGTAGTGCAAGTTGTGCGAGGCTCGGACATGCCGGCGTAAAACACATGTTCAACTCTTAGGAGATATTCTCTAGTCGACCCGGTACTTGCTACTGGAAAAGACTTTGGATTTGGATTTTGTATTTGTGAAAATTAGCTTCGTTGGCATGTTAATAATATTTGAATAAGTCGCATCTTTTCTTGGTAATGTGATCTTTGGATTAAAAAAGCTATTTTCTTAGATCTTGGAAATCTGGTTTATATCATGTTTGTATAAGAGTATCTCTACAATCCAGTTTCTGGAAGTTGTAATATTACACCTTAGGAGCTTAATTGTTTTTTTTTTGTTCTTTCATATGGGTTCATTTTTCTTCCAGCACCCTTGCCTTTAAAGTCTGGCTCGATGGAGCTTCGTATTTTAACTGGTCATCGATTTTCTTATGTTTTTCAGGGTCCTGGTTTATCATACACGATTTGTGTTCCAACGGAATCCCTTGAGTGGAATTTGATCATTTTTCAGTCCAATACTCCAATCAATCATCTCACGCGCGTTTTGTTATGGCTATGCTTGTTAATTTACTCGGCTTGGTTTTGGGTCCAGTGGACACTCGGTACTCATTAGAGAAAATATTGATACACTTCTCGTCTCTCGAATTTTCAGCATGTCAGATGTTCATTTGTAGACTACAGCTTACGACATCACTCGAATGACAAAATGTCAGTATGTTTCATCGTAGTATGCAGATTTCATTACCAATTGTTCTAGTTTCAGTTTGGAAGATCTCAACCCTAAATGTTGAAAATTCCTCCTACACGCTCAAACTAGATTAATTATGGCAAAAAGAAAAATGGTGACACAGAAGAATAATTAAAATGAACATAACAAATTAGTAAACCCAAATAGAGTAGCAATTAAACATTTTAGTACAGTGCTCTCTTACTTAAACATACATATTATCAGAATCAAGAGAAATAAAGTTATTATCAGTATCCCCGGACATATTGCTTATTCTTTTCCAGCTTCTTTTGTAGCTCCCTTTCTAGCTAAGTTAAAAGCAAACTTGCAGACGCAACCAAAGACACTGGCAGCAACAGCACCCCACGCATACCTGTTCCTAAAGAAAGCCTGTATCGCACTCTGAACATAAAAGAACACAAACAAAAAGCTTAATTATGATCTCATGCATACCTTTAAAATGCTAAATTTTACTAAAAACTTTCAGAATAAAACATACCTGGGTTGACCTAATGTATAGTTCATTAGTGGGTTGAAGGGTCTTTGCTTCACTGAAAAACTTAACTGATCGGTCTTTATCTCTCTGCCTTTCATCATCTCCCTCCGGAGTAACCTCTTGCCGATAGGCATGTGCACAGCCAAGCAACCATATGTTCTCGTGATGCCTATTGTTCTCATCTGTATCCAGTGCTTGATTCAACCTATGAATGGCATCTGTGATTACATGCGAATGGTTTATAACTTCATTTGGTTTATGATATAACATGTTGAAAGACATATCTTCCTACTCATTTCAGAATTCAGCTATCTACATTCTTACCTCCTAATCTGGCTTGGGCAACAACATTTTCCTCGTAGACGGACAGTTCCATTAGGGCTGCTCCCCATTGGAGAAAATTGTCATACGTTTCTGTGTGTGCTTGTTGTTCACATTGTGCAATCTTTCGTCGAAGTCTGTCTACGCATAGCTGATCATCCGCCATCTTGAAGACCTGGGAATAAAATCCAGTGAACCATATTCTTAGCAATATCCGTTTCCTAAATATAAGCCGCATCTTAGATAAATCAAACATTGCATCATCATCATACATGTACAACTAACACAGAGAATTAAGAACAAAGAAACTAGTATCCTGTATCCAGGAGGTATCTGCAGATTGTGTATAAATATGTTTTTCTAGATTGGAGTGTGTAGCAACTAAGATATATATATATGATATGATGGTGTTTATATGAGAAAGAGATATAAGAGTCTTCTTCTAGGACAGTCCCTTCACGATCTGCAACACCTCCTCTCCAAAATTCACTACCAACATTACTCCAAACTATATATGTGTTATCAGCAGCTCCTATTAGTCCCCTGTCACTTCAACCTTCACGACCACCAGTTCTCATCTATAGTCCACAAGCCATCCCATACAGTCTACAGCTCAGTCTCATATGTCCATACCACCTGCACTTCAGTCTATCATATATACAACACACTTCATTCACCTACAGCAGTTAACCATTTCCACCATCCCACAGCATCAACCTACTACAACAGTCCAATACTATCAGCATTATCTTCCCTATTGTTCTTGAAAATCCAGCATCCAATATGGAGTAAACGATTAGATGAGTAAAATGATAATCACGGACTAGACTAAAATAGAAGACAAATGCTTGACCATCACAAACTTTCCCATCTTGAACACAACTTTCAATCCTATTCCAATTCTTATCAGCACTAAGTTCACCAACGCTTTTGTTTGTAACAACATAAGTAAAAGAAGAGTAAAAAAATCAAAACCAACATCACAGATAAACAAGTAACCGGCCATGAAACACAACAAGAAGCAGCAATTTAACCAGCAATTTATCCATTGCATCACTTGGAGGAGGATGACGAAAATGATGTCTCAAAGGATCTGTTACTGATGAGTTTACCTAGTAAAGATTTAGTTAGATCTGTTTGATTGGTACTTAAAGTTTGTAAATTGAGGGTTTATTGACAAACCATAACACAGATCCAAAGATCAAGTATCATCTAACCCCAAATTTAGTTGCCAAAACTGAAGGTTACTTAACATTTTCTTAGATCTGTGGTTAGTAAGTAGGTGGTAGCAGCTAGAACAATATTTGAAACCATAATAAAATCAAGGATGAAACCATAATAAAATCAAAGAGCGTAAGTTCATAACTCAAGAAACTAGAAAATACCTGATTTAATTTCTGATCTTTTTTCTTCACTTTACTGTTGCTCACACTCTTTGAACTAAACTATCTTATCAAGTGTTTTCTGATCTTCCTTTTCTTCACTTATTGTTCTAAACTATCTTCCTATCTTTCACTTCATACATTCCATAAATGGATGTATTATTACTTTTGAATAAACTATTGTACGTACTTAGTTTCTATTTTTTGCATGCAATCCGAAAAGCAATAAGGGTCCGTTTGGCACAAGATCTAAGCGAGCCAGCCTAAGGGTCTGTTTGGCACAAGTTTGGCACAAGAATTCAGTGTGCGAGGAAAATAACAAAGAGAAATAGGTGATGAGTTTGTCTAAGGGTCTCCTTGGTACAAGAACTATAATCCTAATTGTCTAAAGTAGAAAGTCATTGCATCGAACATCAAGACTACAGATTACCTATGTAGAGAGTCATTGATAAATGAGTACCTTCTGGGAAAACAATAAAGAAAAATAATCAAAAAAAATAAATAATTCATTTAGCAATGTTATTCTTGAACAATTTATTCGATAAATTTATTTTCATATTTTACGTAGAATTATATTAATATTTCAATATATTTAAACATCACGTACATAAACAACTAGGAACAACAATCGGGACAGCTACAGAACATTTAGGAATTGCCGGCGTAGGCTTTATTTGTAGGGACCCGGAAACGCGAACTGTGATGGCTTTGGCACAACCATTAGGAATAGCAGTTGCTCTTCATCTAAAACTTGGGTCATGCTAATGGCTAGAACCGTGAGAGGAAGACAATTGGTAAAAGTTCTTTTGGGACAGATCGGAAAATCTCTTGCGCTTCGTAAGCTCTCCCACTGAACCACCTTGGGAACTAAGTACAGTAGAAACTCTATAAATTAATGTTGTCGGGACCATCAAAATTTATTAATTAAACGAGATATTAATTAACCGATAAATTAATAATTATTAATTTATATATTAATTAATATTCTATTAACTTATTGATAAATTTCATATTCATAAGGTCAGACAAAATTGATGTTTTCGTTATTGTAAACTTTGATCAATAGATAACACAAGTTTAGACAATTTGGATGAACATACAGATAGTGAAATCACTCAAGACTTGCAAAATTTGATCGAGAAATTGGGCTATCGCAATTCAATGAATGTCGAAGATCTCATAAATTATCCGAAAGAAAATGAAGTTACACAGTTGTTGATTGATGAAGAAATAATCGAGAGCGTTATGGGAACTGATAAAGATGTGGAAGAAGATGATGAAAGTTCTACAATAGAGCCCCCTTCACGAAACGAGGCTATTAAAGCGACAATCACATTAAATAATTTCTTGCTGAGCTATGAGAAAACAACACCAAAAATTCTTACAATGATAAGAAAAATTAGAGATGAAATTCAATGCGATATTGATTTTAGCAAAAAACAGAAGACAATTAAATCATTTTCTAAAAGTCTTTGTAAATCACTAATTGTAGATGGGGCAAAACGATTTGCTGGTTTTTACGGAATTGAGGAGACGACCGTGCGAGGAGATTCCTTGAACCGAGCGAAATGTTCAACCTCACACAGATGCACTGCAAGAAGGGAGTGCTTTGAATTCGAGAGATCAATCTGTAGTACTCCGGCCTAAACCAAGACAATGGTCGTTCCAGAGTAAATTCGGTCACAAGAGAGGATGGGTCGATCTGTAAGAGGGAAGCTGAGAAATATGTGGAATCAATGGTAATCAAAGATTGTAGGTGTGTTGTGAATTCTGAATAAGATAAGTTCTGAATGATTGCTCAGTTGAGAGTAATTGCTCAATTGATGAATTGTTGATGTCGTGTTGTCTGTGAGACATGAAATCGTTGTTGTTTCAATCATGATTCAGAGACTTATTTATATTGCCGGAATTATAGACACCATGATTCCATGAAGTGTGACAGTTGATGGAATCAAAGAGTGGGGAAATGGAAATCGTGTTTGAAACCAGTTGCTCATCGTGCGGAGACTTGGTTGATTTTCCATCCACTACTTTGTTAACTCCTTCAACTGATTGCACGACTTGCTCACATTCCATCGTGTGTATGAACACACGTGCCGTAGACCGCCAGACCAAAACCCTAGTTAATATCCCCCATGTAACACGATTGATGTCTCATGTGATTGTGTAGTCTGCAAGGCAGACGTGTAGTTAGTTAGTCAGTTGTTGACTTCATGACTTCATGGGACGATGAGTCTTTGTATTGTTGAGTCGAACGTGGTTCGAAAATATTCTGAGACTCATGAATTGAACATGTCTGTTGAGACAGATATATCATGTGTGAATAAGTTAACGTGAGCAAGTGTTGCTCATTAGATGAACTGTTGAATATTGATAGTTGAACCAATATTCTTTGGTTTGAGCAAGTATTGCTCAAATGCGAGCAAATATTGCTCGTTTGATGAATTATGGTAGCGTGACCAAGTAAAATATTAAATCGAATCACGGCAATTGAGCCGAGTATGAAAATAAAATGTTGATCACGGGATCAACGTAAAATTATTAGCGTTTGAATCTGGAATTATGAACCTTGAACTCAAAACCGTAATTTGATCAATTGATGATTTATTGAAAATAAATCACAGAATGAAGAAGGGATCGACTACATGGGACCGTGGGTCGACCATATAGTGCTCAGATGCTCATGTGAGAAATTATTAAGGTCTTCTGAAGACCAGTTGATTTGTTGATGAAAGGATGATTAAATGCTGGTTTAATCATTTGTTGATAATGCTCGTCTGAGCCTTAGGTGATAAAACCTAATTAATTATGAAGAGATGAGGGACCGACCAAGGGGTCATGAAACTGGCCCTGGGTGGTCACGGGATCAAATATTGATCGTTCCATGAAACTCCAAATTTTTTGAAAGAGTTTTGAACTTAATACGTGTAATTGTGCAAATTAGGTCAAATTGTGAAAATACGTGGGACCGGCTCCTTGCAAGCCAAAGAGCCAACCTTGGTCGGTCAAGGTAACATTCTCATGTCACCAAGGTGTTCGTTTCTCAGTCCTGAGAATTTTTGATATTTTCTGATGTGCGTTTGAGCAATCATTTGAGAAAATATGAAGAAATTTGGGTTTTTGCTGAAACCGTCAAAACCTTCATGAGATGAAGGAAAATAATAAAAAAATGAAGGAATCATGAAGTATGGGACCGTCCATGGCCGGCCGGCCAATGAGCCCGTCCCACAATATTTTCCTATTTTTTATAATATTTTTTCATGATTTTAAGGAAATATGATAAAACCAAGGAGTTTGTTGAAACCAAGGAGTTTTTGTTGAAATCAAAGAGTTTCCATGAGATGAAGGAAACAAAAATATTAATAATAATAAAATAAGGGTATGTGGGACCGGCTTGGGCTTGGTTGGCCGGCTAGGGCCTGGTCCCGTGAGTTTTCCCTTATTTTATGTATTATTTCATGATTTGAAGGGATTTTCATAATTTTGAAAGAATTTTCATAATTTGAAGGAAATATCATAAAATCAAGGAATTTCATAAAACCAAGGAAACATAAAAATAATAATAATAAAATAAAAGGTTTGTGGGACCGGCTAGGGCATGACTGGCCAGCTTGGGCCCGATCCCACAAGTTTCCTTAATTTTATGTATTTTTTTTGTTTTTTCCCATAATTTGAAGGAATTTCATAATTCGAAGGAAACATCATGAAATCAAGGAATTTCATGGGATTAAGGAAACATGAAAAAATATAATAATAATCAAATAGGGCGTGTGGGGCCAGCTAGAGCATGACCGGCCGGCTATGGCCCGGTCCCACGGGTTTCCCTAATTTTATTTTATTTTTCATGGGATCAAAGAAATATCATGAGATTAAGGAGTTTTTCATGACATTAGGGAAATAATAATAAAATAATGAGGAAACATGAGGTGTGGGGCCGGCCGGGACCAAGGCATGGCCGGTTGGCCAATAATAACGGCCCCACAATATTTTCCTTAATTTTATATTATTTCTTTGGTGTGAAGGAAACACCATGAAACTGAGGAGTTTCCTCAAAACGAACGATATTTGTTCAAGTGAAAGGATTTTCATGAACTCAAGGAAAATAATAAAAAATATGATAAAAATATGAGACTGGCGTGGGATTGACCATGGCACGTCCGGCCGGTCAGTGGTTCCATGCTCCTAGCGCCTTGGTCAATTTTTAATTATTTATTATTTTCCTTCCTATTTTGCATAGGTTCATCGTCTCGTCGTATTTTGAAATACTTGTTCGTACGGTGATTGTTAGTGCATCATCGTCGAGTACACTTGCACCATTTGAGTCGGGGCTTACTCGGAGGTAGCTCAGATGCCCGTGTGTTGAATATTTATTACTAACCCATGGAATTCTGCCGGGAAGAACCATAAATTGAAGTAATGAAATATTATGAAAAATATTGAATATTTTCCAGGGATTCAGTTAATGAATCTATTGATTTTAAGAATAATTAATTGATGGCTCTATACTAGTACGATCGTCTAGGAGCGTTAATTATTCAGGAATTGAGTGTCATGAGCTTGATGAAGCGTCGTATTTCTTTAATATAGTCAGGGAAAACATTGTTACATCCTGAAGACGTTATTGCTCTATACTAGCAGGCAATCTGTCTAGGAGCCGTCTAATCTTTCGATTCTATATAAAAGTAGTTACTGAAATTGCTCAATATTCATAAGATATGCCGTTGTCTCAACTGAGAGACTACACATCTACATGTGCTCTGAGAGACAATATTCTCAGTCAGAGATTCTTGTGGCATGAGCTTTCATGCTTTCAATAAGAGACATGAGCCTCAATGTTCATCTGATTGCTGGATCAGGAATACATATAATTATGGGTTTACGATTTTAGCCTTTGTCGAAAATCCACCATCTACACTAATGTATTGAATATATATATATATATATATATGCATTATTAATTTATATTTCATATGGGGTTTACATGGGTAATCAACAATGTATTATCTTATAATTTTAGCGAATTATTAATTTGGCACGTTGTCCCCGACTCGGGACCGGCCAAAGATATTATTTAGGCTTAGTCATATGGGCTAGATATCTAGTTGCTAGATTGGCCATCCACGTCAGATAGGGCAACCTCCTAACCCCTATGGGATGGCCAATCTAGCAGCGAAACGCCTAACCATTCGGCGTTAAACGACTAACCATTCGGCTTTAAACGCCTAACTATTCGGCGTTACCAATTCTCTCTCCTTCTTTTCCTCTTTTTCTTCTCTCTCTCTCTTTCTCCCTCTCTCTCTCTCTCTCTCTCTTTCTCCCTCTCTACGCTTCTCTCTCCCTCTTTTTCTTCTCTCTCCTTCTTTTACTCTTTCTCTCTCCCTCTCCTCTCTCTCCAGAAAAAATCATCAAACGCTGAACCATTCGGCGTTGAGATAACTTTTTGAGCGCCGCACCATTCAGCGTTTCAATCTCGCCGATAGTGCGACTGCGAGCAAATGCTAGGAGAGAGAACTAGCCAGATTGAGTGTTAACTTTTTTCCCACACATTTTTCATGATTTGCAACACTTTTTGGCCAATCTAGCAGTCCAATCTAGCCCACAGGACTTAGCCTTAAGAAAGTTTATTAAATAATCGAGTATTAATTAAAAGAGTTTCTACTGTAGATGGCATAACCATTGAAATGAAGCAGAGATTGCGCCTAATACCACACTAAGTTATCTAGCACAACTACATGAAAGGAAATTAGACAGCGGATGGCTTAGGCAATCAGGCAGCGGTCTATTAACAACAATTTGAGACCATGTAATTCCAAATTTTCTTAACCAGATTATTCTAAATGATCTTAGGAGTACAACATACTCACGTTGCTTTCAGATTGCTTAATAATGTTCATTTATGCTTCAAAAAATAAATAAATAAAACTTATAAGGGGATAATTACAAATAAAAACCGTCCATTATTAGGTGATTGTTCTATATGGAACTTTGAGTGATGATTATGCTTCGCATAAATAAATATATTCGTCAAAAAAAATATCAATAAAAAGAGTAGCAAAGCAATAATCAACCATTCAAGCAATAATCATCATAAAAAGAAAAAAAGATAGCTGTTATATCTAGGAGATGTGTATACATTACAAAAAATAAATAAAAAACAACAAGGATGAAACACATTTTGGTTTAGGTCGAAGGAGAAAAAAAAATCAACTTTAGATGCACTTGTTTTCTAGAAAAAGTGACTTTTATCTTAGAAAATCGGCGTGTGTAAATGTGAATAAAATTGACAAGAAATCATATAATTAATTTGTACACCAAATTACCTAAATTGATATCCTATAGTTATTTTGTGGGAACATCGAAAATTGCGTTAAAGCAGGAGGAAAAAACAAATTCTGGTAGCATATGATGCAAGTATAATATAAAAAAAAGGCAGAATAAAAATCATTGGTTTAGATGAGGCGCTTAAATCCACGATTGACTCGGAGTTAAACCGGTTTTTTCTTCCCAAATTTACTATGCGAATGTGTCTCTAATCTCAAAAAAAAAAAAAAAAAAAAAAAAAAAAAAAAAAAAAAAAAATTGTTTATCATACATGCTATAATCTTGTCTTCCACTTCGTTTCAGTTCTTTTTTATTACCTTTGCTCGTTTAATCTTTCTTCAATTTTTCTAGCAATGCCTATCTATCTTTTTTATTTGTTTTAGGTACCTGAAGTCCAGCTTTTGGAGAATTCCTACGGGCTTTGGGAGCGGTTTTTCCTATCAATACGTCTCCTTTTATAAATCTTTACGAGGATCTTCTTTTTTAACGTTTATATTTTACTCCACTCTCGATTTGAACTTTAACAGTCAGTTCCATACTCTCTTACCTTATATTCCATGGGACTGTTTCAGAGCAGAACCATTCTAGAAGATTCCTTGTTGATGCACCAAAAGATGGTACTCATGCATTTTTCTTTTACTCTTTCTCTCTGTTAGTATCTGGTAATTTTGAACTTTTTTTTATCTCAATTCTTATGTCCTATTAATCTCATCAGTACCACACATTGTCTTTTTTTTTTATATAAACTTTTACATATACTGCCCCAACATAGCCTAATCATGAAAATTTTTGCGTGGAATGTTCAAGGTTTTGCTCAGATAACACAAGAAATCACTTGTTCGTCTTAATTAATATAAGCGTAATTCTAATGTTGTTTTCCTGTCAGAAACAAATATCAGTTACAATAGGGCTTTTAGTTTAATTCAGCAGTTCAAATATCCAAATCATAACATAGTTGATTATAATGGTCTCGCATGAGGTCTGATTTTATTTTGGCAGAATGGATTTTCTTGTGACATTGCTTGTAATCAAAACAATATGATACATGTTGTTATCACCCCTAACGCTTCCAAACAAGAATGGTTCATTTCCTGTGTTTATGGAACACCTTATTATGATGAGAAAAAATATCAATGAGGTCGCATCAAAGAGCTAAGTGAAGCTTCTTATCTCCCTTGGATAGTCCTTATTGATCTCAACATCTACATGCCTAGTTCATGTCAAAGTTTATATAAATCCTCTATTAAAAATTGGATTCTAAATACTGTAGATGTTGCAAGCCTTATAAAATTAGGATACTCTGGTAACAATTATACATGGAAAAATAAGAGTAACGATGGGGGATTTAAAAGGTCCAGATTGGATATGGCCTTGATTAATCATCAATGGAACATCATTTTCAAGATTATAAGCTTTTTCATCTTCCTAATATTGGCTCAGATCAATGTATATATGGTTATGCTTGAGACTGAAAAAACGAGGGTACCCAAATACACCACAATCTTAAACTTTTGATCACAACCTGTACAAGACCCACTGTGTATAAACCTCTTGGAGCAACAATCACTCAAGAAATATTTCAACACAGTATCCACTTGAAATAGGGTTAGTCCGGACTGGCCTAACACGTGAATAATTATATCAGACAAGTGGAGAAATCCATTACACTTTGTGTGACCGTCTATGGATGTGAATCGAGACAATACAACAACAAAGTGTTCACTTGATAAAGGTACGCTAATGACCGAAACCAATAGGATTAATATCAAGTGCCCCTGTTAACGTACAAAGTGCAATTTACTTTAATTATAATAAAACAATTATAATGCGGAAATATAAAGTAAATGACATAGCAAGATTTTTTTAACGAGGAAACCGCAAATGCAGAAAAACCCGGGACCTTGTCCAGAATTGAATACTCTCAGGATTAAGCCGCTATACAAAATCAAACCAACTTCGTATAGTTGATACCAAGCAACTAAACCTATAGTTCACCTAGTTCCGTCGGTATTCCCACGCCTCCAACTTATGAATAAGTCACGTATTTGGAACAATTCCTTTGGTTCGTATTCCAAACAGTAAAGGAATAACAAATCTGTTTGGTATCAACTCTTTTCAACCAAGTGGTGTGAGTTCGACAAAAGGCTCTTCTGTTTATCCCAATAAACTCCTTTGTCAGGTCCTTAGATCTCTCTAACAACAACTACCAAAGTAATTGCCTAAGATTTGCAATCAATACTTTGAATCACAAAGAAACGTATTGATGCCGATCTACTCAACTAATCAATCCAATCTATCACAACGATAAACTGATTATAGTTGCATCCTCTTTAACCGAAACAAGTATTGTGCACACCAAAGATTATGAACCCGAATCAGAAATCTTCAAAGTCTTCTTTGTCTTCAAATCTTCTTAGATCTTCAATAAACACCTGCACACAATCAACTTTAATCTCTTGTGATCAATCACGCACAAAACGGATTCTATTAACAATGGATTATCACAAGACGTCTTTAGATCTACAAACAGTCTAAAGATCCCTGTCGAAACTTCGATCTAGTTTGAGTGAATCTTATATCAGAAGAGAAGATTCTCAAGCATAAACAAACTAGGTGCAATCAAATTTCAACAACCGTTAGTCAATCAAATCAATCGAAAACTAATAATAAACTGCAATTATCTAGTTTCCCACAACGGTACTAATAGAGCTTCTCAATCCCAAAAAAGTCTTTAAACTGAACGGCCGTAAGAGATTTCGCCTAATTAGGTTACTTTCGTCTCCGAATAGGCGGTTCCACCAGTAACAACACAACTAGGTAGTTTTGCTAGCTCTGAGGATTAGTTTGCTAGAAATGCAAACTTTGGTATTTATATACCAAGGAAGTTTGGACACCAAGGAATTTTCGAAAATATTCTCAAGATATGCAATATATTCCAGATTCGGTTTCCATAATTCCTAGAAATGCTTTGTCCAAACATTAACCGAAAATCACTTAGAAAATCTCCAATTATTAAATGCACATTACCAATTTTCATTTTCCAAAAATAAAATTAAAAACCTTAATTAAAAGATTCTCAAATTATATTCCGATCCGGGATTATCCTTTATCTATTAAGGAATATCTTTGAACAATAAAAGATAGGCGTTACTGCACATGTTCAAAGAATGTCGACATCATTACTTTGTAAGTCCTCTTTCATACTTAGAATCTTGAAACCGATTTTCCACACTTCCAAACAAGTTTAGAATTGGTTCATCTGACATGCAAAAACTACGTGATTGATTAAGAACACTCAACCACCAATCATGGGTTTAACGGTTCTACCAAAACAAGTTTCGGTTCTACCTCCATCTGAGTGCTGTGCATAGTCACACTAGCTTTCCAAAAATTCAGTTGACTAGGTACTAGGATCGGTTCCCAACATACTTATGGTAACTACTTGTATTTTCAGCACATGTCCATACGATCGGTTCCCCTTTCACTAAAAACGTGTTGCACATGTTCATAGGATCGGTTCCCCCATCTGCTAAAAACGTGGTGCACCTCTTACAAAGATCGATTCCCCTTTGTGATCGGTTGCACCTCTTCATAGGATCGGTTCCCCTTTGCCTAGAGTTGGTCATACCAATAACACTAAATCGATCATACCATCTCAGGTGATTACTTAAGATCGGTTTCACTAATAAAAGTCAGGCCTTGTGAATAGTATTACCAAGAACATAAACAAGTCATGAGCGGTTATGCTAATCACACATATTGGTAGTTCAAAAGATATGCAATGAATCACAATACCAATAAGCCCAGCGATTTCCCTTTCGACTCATAAAACAAGTTCATGAATTTACTTCCTTTAAACGAATGTAAAACATTGTTTTTTAGGATGAAATCTTCACCTCATACCCATACATAATCACAATAGCATTCAAACGATTATGTCGATGTCTTATATACAAAGTTTAACGGTTAAACAATAAACCTTGTATTGTATTCCTTAATACTACGTCTAACTAGAGTATAATCATTCATGCTTCGCAGTTATGTTTTCAATATGCACGACTTGAAAGATACGTTAGGGAATGAAACAGTTCAAGTAAAATATCACTAATTGGTAGGCCTCGAAAGTGTATGTAAATGATAGCATACGTGTAATACCGAAAGTGCACGGCGTCTATTGGAGACGCGGCAAGTACGGGTCGATCCCACAAGGACTAGGGTGTGCTTAAATGATCTAAGGCTTGCCTAAACTGAGTTTCAAGTGACAATGTGACAACAGAGGTTTTTGTCGAAGCGACTGAGTTTGTTTAGTAACTGAAATAGTGAAATAAAATGAACTACAAGTGAAAACCAGTGGTGACAGTGGGATACTAGGGTCTCAAATCCACCACTAACTTATACTATGTCTTCAACTCATGATATTGCTATTGTTTCTTTGACAGATAAGGGAGATGTGTCAAATCTACCCTATATCTATGATGTTTCTCCGGTTGATAGTTTAATCACAACTAGAGTATCTTACCAAAGCATTAACTGTCTATTTAGAGTACAACTAATCTGAGGCTTGATAATGGTTAAGCTTGAGTTGCAGCATCATCTTCACGGAGAGATTCTAACTACAGTGCATCCATGGTATTGGTATGCACTTTGTGAGAGCAAAGTGTGACATGCTAAGATTAAAACCTATCTTGAAAACTAAACACTCAAGAACAATACATGAAATATGAAAATCACAGTGATAAGCTAGGGTTTCATTCAAACCCTAGCAAATTAAACTAAAACATGATAGAACAAAATACACAAAATTAAAGCTAAATGACCGCCCGGCTAATCCAGCGTGATTTCTACACAAACCCCTCATTCTATTTATACATGCAGGTTCCCCCAAAATTCCCAAACCCTAATTCATTAAAAATTGAAATTAAATGAATAATAACTCAAACCCATACTCGATTGTTGTTCCTCTTCTTGTCACATCGTCCCCGGTAGCTTGCTTGTGATGTTGGTGGACAAACCCTAGCTTCTAGTTATCTTTAAATTAGCTTCTAGAGTTGGTAGAGGCTAAGAGAGAGATAACTCGAAGTAGAGAAGGTAAGCGGTACTACTGGCGCGTTTGATGATGGCAGAGTAGGTAGAAGGAGGTAGTAGGTACTACTGGTGGTGGTATGGGTGAAAGAGGTGGCGGAAGAGAAGAGCAGAGCTCTGTGTCGGGTGACAGGGAGAGGTGAAGAAAGAGAAGATGGAGAGATTAGGGTTTGCTCGAGTGGGGGTATAGGTGTTGGATGCTTCGGTGTTGAGCAGGTACAACGGGAGTTGATGAGACTGGCCTAGCGAGCGTAGGATGCATAGGAGTGAAATCTGAACGGCTCAGGGATATAGACGGTTTTGGTGTGATCTGGTGTTGCACGGGAGCAGCGATCTTCGATGCACGTGGAGGCAGCGACCGTTGGATGAGGGAGAAAGAAATCTCAACGTCTCATAAGAGACGGGCTCGGATCCGGGTCGCGGATCGGGTCTAGCTCAAGCCCATGTCTTGTAGATGAGTTGCTACTTGGTGGGTTGCAACTGTTGCGCGCGCGGGCTTCGGCTTTCTGCTCCTTGGGCACTTGACTCCAATTCTTCGCTCTTTTGGCTCCTCAGATTCTCCGAGCTTTATTTATTACCTAAAAACATAAAATTAATTAATACAAATATTTATTCTTGAAAACAAAGAAAACACAGAATCTGGGATAATATCTGATTCCTAAGCGCAAAAGATGAGTAAAATGCCAATAAAAAGGTGTATAAATATGCACTATTTGGCACTCATCAAATACCCCCAAACCTGAATTTTACTTGTCCTCAAGTGAAACAGTAAATTAAGAAATCCTAACTATACCCCCGTCGCAGTCTCTCGAATGCATTTAGCGTATGCACTAAGCCTTTAAACCGCTAGGTGTCCCTAGTGGACGAGTTGTAGTCTCGTGAGGGTTTACCAGAGGTGTACCCACAAAACCTTCTCCAACTTCAGAGTGTAAAAGAGTCTCAAGCCTCCAAGAAGCTATGAGGACATAGAGTTTCTGCATGCTAGTAACAAGAAGTTAGAACTACTAAAGAACGCATTCTCATCCTTAAGTGCTGAGCGAGAAGTAACCATACCATATGAAAGAATTCGGATTCGATTGTGATCATAAGTCTCAACTTCTGCCTCACCATTAAGGTTTTATGATAATTGCACTCAAAAAGATCGCTTTTTTAGTCTCTCATGTGTGCGTGCGGGAGTAAAGAGAGAAATCCCGCACACGTTGTAGGTAAGAAGGATAACCTTCCGAAATAAAATCTGGAGACTCCACGAAGTGTGGACAAAAAGAATCTTTTTCTCGATGATCTCTAAGAAAGGAAATCAACCATTAGCAAGGGGTGGGAGTACTCACTCACTTCTCACCCGATCGGCAATTAATATCACTCTCTCATAAGAACCATAGAAACGTCTTCAATCTTCGGTCTTCAAATGTTGATGACTTAACTTCTAAACTTCACAAACTTGACAATTTTTAACTTTTCTACTCAAATTCTTTGTTGTTTGGATTTTTCTTTTTAAATTCTTCTTTACCATGGTGGTAGCAAAAATAAACTACAATATTTTATTTATTTTTTTTGATTTTTTTTTTTTTTTTGATTTTTTTTTTTTGATTACAATAAGTGAAAATAAAAATACAAATAATGAAACAACTAACTCCATGGACAAAGGACTTTATCACTCAATTTTTTTTCACAACTTGTATTGTCTTGATTTTATAAATTTTATTAATTCTCATCCTATTTTCTTTTCTTTGTTGCACATAAACCTTGGACTATATCAATTTTTCTTTCCATATTCTGATGACGCTCCGGTTGCTGACGATGATGTGTTTCTATGGGTCTTGCGATTGAGAGAGAGAGAGTGATGCTAACGGCAAATCGGTATTTAGAAGGAGTTTTCATCTTTAGACGTCTCCCCCATGATTGACAAAAGCTAGCACTCAAGAGATCAAAAGTAGTGCTGAAATTGGTGCGAAGTTGGGTAGCTCACCATTCCTACCCGAATTTACGTACGGTGACACACACTCTAACAGCTTTTCTAGAAAGTTGCAAAAAATTGAAGGTTGGTGCCTCACTTGATGTAAAATGGGTAGTCTCCACTATGGGTGATCACAATTCTACTACCAAATATCTAAACAGCACCTAATTCGCCCTCCGGTATGGTTAAATCCAACTTTAACACTCTAATCAACTAAGGAACCCGATTGTGTTCTCCGGTACTTCCAAGTTCTGTTATTTCGGTCAGATTCTCTATGTAAACATAGCTAGAAGCATGCTAGTGACTCTAAAATCTCTAAAAGTTGGAGGTTTTTACAAAAAGGGTTTTTGAATTTTTTTTTTTTTTTTTTTTTTTTTGAAAATAACAGGTAAAATAAAAGACTAAAAACTCTAAATGCAAATGCACCCCCAAACCTAAATCAAACATTGTCCTCAATGTGTCTACAGATATAAAAAATTTAAACAGTCACATACTAAGAGAACTATGCTGATAAGAGAAAAGGGAAGAGATTACCGGTATGTCGGCGGGAGCAAGGTTGAGCTTCATTAATCAAGGCAAAATCCAACATTCTCAGTGGTGATCATATCGGATTAGCACAATATACGCACAAGAAGACTCAACCGATGTAAGAAAGAAAAATTTAACAAGTCCTACTGGATATATACAATGAAAATTCACCATAAACTAACAATCTAAAGAGTTGAGGATCAACCCAATAGAAAATATGTACACACATTAACAGCCTTACACAAAAATAAAATGAGAGTGCAAGTAAGACTGCAAATGGGAATGAGTTTCCCCCAAACCTAAACTTGTGAACAGGTGTGTTTGTGAGATCAAAATCTTGCAATTTTAAAGGTACATCATGCAAAAGGTCTAACTCAAAATGAGTTTTGCTAATTACAAAAGTGCACATACACATTCCAACTGTGGCTCCTTAAGAGTGTTATACTTTGATGCAAAATAGTCCAAGAGGACTTGGGAAGCACAAAGCTCTAGGCCTAAGTTAGGCATTTTTAGAAAAGTTGGTTTTGCAATTTTGTTACAAACTACACCTAGGTTTGGTGGAGGAGTTTCAATTTGTGACTCAGGAGAGAGGTTAGGTACATCTAGGTTGTTTTCATTTATAAAATCATTTGCACCATCACACACTTTCCTAAAGTCAGAAGAGGGTAAATCATGTTCATTTTCACAGGACAATTGCACAGGTTCCACATCAATATCACATACATGAATATCAGAAGAAGCATCATTCATAGGGTTCACATGAGAGACACTTAATGTCTCTGAACCTAAAGATTCTATTACATTTTCAAAATACACATGCTCTTCATATTCATCATCATCATCATCATCATAGCAAAAATCCATTTCCCTATTAGCATTTCTAGTATACTCATTTACCTCTAGATTAGGTTCATATTCAGTGTTCGTTGCATGAGTAGGAAGAGAAACACTATATTCGAGATTTTCTTTATTAGGGACAATAATCATTCTATCATGAACTGCCTTACATTCTTCTTTTTCTAAATGAATCAGGTTCATCTTTAAGAACATGTGACATTGTTCAATGGAGGGAGAGTCTTCAATAGTGGGTATGCATGTTTCATATGAATAATCATTAAATGGTTGTGCACATGGTTCACTAGAGAAGGGATGATCATGCATGTTGCTATATGGATGGTCATGTATTGCATTCAGTTCAAGCCTAGCATTTTGCTCCATGAGTGTTTCCATTATTGATTGCAAACTAGGAGTTGGGGGAGTATAAAATTGTTCAACTCCCCACTGTGGTGACTGATACATGTGCTCATGATGGTTAGGGTATGAGTACTCAAGGTCAGGGCCCTGAGAAGGCTCATAATATGCCCTAAAATCATTATGGTCTATGGGGGTTTCATATGGTGAAGCGTGCCCGTAAGCAAGCTCTCTAATGGATTTGTTTCCATCCCCAGATGCAGACCAAAATCCTGACATGATTTAATAACTCAAATTGAACTCAAAGCCCAGTTGTAGTGGACTTAGTTTGGTTTATTGGGTTTCATTTGGTTTATTGGGATTGGTTTGGTTTTGTTGGGTTTTTGGTTTGTTGGGAAAGTCCAGCCCAGTTGATGCTAAACAGCCCAACAGATGGGGCTTAGTCTTTTGCACAGTCCAGTGGAACTGTGGGCTCAGTTAAAGCAGCCCAGTGCACAGCCCAGCAGATGGGTTCTAGCCTAGATGGTCTGGCCCAGTTTGGCCAAAGCCCAGATTAGGCTGAAAAATGTATAGCCCAGTTGTTGGGCTTCAGTTATTAAGCTTAGTTTGTTTGCAGCCCAGGGTTGGATTGTGAGCAGCCCAGCAGCTCAGAGGATGTGGGCTTAAGTTATGTGCAAAGCCTAGCAGTGTGGGATTAGTTTGGCCAGCAAGCTTGTGCAGAGCCCTGGTTAGGGTTCAGTTGTGTGGGTATAGTCCACTGCACAGCTTTCAAATGAGCACTACACAGGTTTAGCAACTCTCTAAGTGCAGCTCTAAGTGCAGGCCAGCAACTTACAACACAGGCCAGCAATTCGCAACACAGCCTCACAGCTTCAGGGGGCTGGAGGGTTGCGCCTGTCACTAGCTCTCACAGATATATGCTCACATACTACAGGGCAGATGGAGTTAGGCTCAGAGTTGTTGGAGTCAACTGGGATAGTTGATATCAACCAACCCAGTTGATTCAGCCGACCTGAGTATCTGTAGCTCAAACTCACAGCTTCAGAGGCTGGAGTTGAGCTCAGGCCTTGTCAAAGCTCAGGCCTCTCAGTGAAGAGATGGCTAATTCAGCCAATAACTAATGCACAGAACTCTCAAGGCATATAGCTTACAAGCTCAACAAGGTAGCTAGCAAACACAGATTCACAATGCTATGTGGATCAGCACAGAGCACTGAGGCACAGGGCACAGAATTGGTGGCTCAGGTGAGGTTTGCAGCCAACTTGGCTGTCTGAGTTACAAATCACCCTCAACAGCTTCAGGGGCTGGGGGGTTTGGCACAACTTGGCTCACCAGGGCAGATTGGTTTGTGCTCAAACTCAGAGCTCAGGGATTGCACTCAGCACAAGGCAGACAATGGCTCAACACACAGATTCAGGGTAGTTCAGTGCACACAAAAATGCTCAGGCCACACAATAACTCGGTTTTCACAGGGTAAAAACTTGGTTCAACACAGTGGTGGCTCACAGGTATGCTCTGAGTTGCAGCTCTAATGGCTCATGCTCAGGGTTATGCCAGGGTATGCAAGGGAGCTCAAGCTTGCAGCTTCAGGGGGCTAGCAAGGGAGCTCAAGGCAATGTACAGTCAGGCTTAACAGCACACAACACAAGGTCTCACACAAATTCACTGGCTTATCAGCACAGGTAAGCACAGACTAGCAGAATAGTGTATAGTACTTTCAGCTAGCATATGTGTGTTTCAGAGGTCAAGGCACCACTTACCTTACAAGTCGCAGGGCTTGCTCAGTTGCACCTTATGCGCCTTTTTCTTGGGTTGGCTCAGCCTTGCCACTTGCACCTGTTAGCTTAACAAGCAAAGTTCAGTCCTCAATGTTATGCAATAAGCAACAGAGCTAGTGTGCTACGATGACAGAGCTAAGCTCTGATCAAAGCACTGAATGAGGTAAAGTTATGAGCAAGTTTCAAAAGCAAGGGTGCTCAAACAGGGTAGTGATGCAGGATATACAATGACTAAGCTAAGTTACAGATGCAAGTTACAAAACTAAGTTATACTAAAACAAAATTAATACAATATGAATATGTACGGGGTAGAATTACAATGCGGACAAATAAACTTACAATGCTAAGTTACTCTACAACGGGCTACAAGTAACATTAAAAATGAGTTATGTACAAGGTGAGAAGCAGTAAAGTAAAGCCGAAGAACAACAGGGCACACGCCAAGTCCCCGGCAACGGCGCCAAAAACTTGGTAGGCCTCGAAAGTGTATGTAAATGATAGCCTACGTGTAATACCGCAAGTGCACGGCGTCTATTGGAGACGCGGCAAGTACGGGTCGATCCCACAAGGACTAGGGTGTGCTTAAATGATCTAAGGCTTGCCTAAACTGAGTTTCAAGTGACAATGTGACAACAGAGGTTTTTGTCGAAGCGGCGAGTTTGTTTAGTAACCTGAAATAGTGAAATAAAATGAACTACAAGTGAAAACCGGTGGTGACAAGTGGGATACTAGGGTCTCAAATCCACCACTAACTTATACTATGTCTTCAACTCATGATATTGCTATTGTTTCTTTGACAGATAAGGGAGATGTGTCAAATCTACCCTAAATCTATGATGTTTCTCCGGTTGATAGTTTAATCACAACTAGAGTATCTTACCAAAGCATTAACTGTCTATTTAGAGTACAACTAATCTGAGGCTTGATAATGGTTAAGCTTGAGTTGCAGCATCATCTTCACAGAGAGATTCTAACTACAGTGCATCCATGGTATTGGTATGCACTGTGAGAGCAAAGTGTGACATGCTAAGATTAAAACCTATCTTGAAAACTAAACACTCAAGAACAATACATGAAATATGAAAATCACAGTGATAAGCTAGGGTTTCATTCAAACCCTAGCAAATTAAACTAAAACATGATAGAACAAAATACACAAAATTAAAGCTAAATGACTGCTCTGGCTAATCCAGGCGTGATTTCTACACAAACCCCTCATTCTATTTATACATGCAGTTCCCCCAAAATTCCCAAACCCTAATTCATTAAAAATTGAAATTAAATGAATAATAACTCAAACCCATACTCTGATTGTTGTTCCTCTTCTTGTCACATCGTCCCTGGTAGCTTGCTTGTGATGTTGGTGGACAAACCCTAGCTTCTAGTTATCTTTAAATTAGCTTCTAGAGTTGGTAGAGGCTAAGAGAGAGATAACTCGAAGTAGATAAGGTAGCGGGTACTACTGGCGCGTTTGATGATGGCAGAGTAGGTAGAAGGAGGTAGTAGGTACTACTGGTGGTGGTATGGGTGAAAGAGGTGGCGGAAGAGAAGAGCAGAGCTCTGTGTCGGGTGACAGGGAGAGGTGAAGAAAGAGAAGATGGAGAGATTAGGGTTTGCTCGAGTGGGGGTATAGGTGTTGGATGCTTCGGTGTTGAGCAGGTACAGCGGGAGTTGATGAGACTGGCCTAGCGAGCGTAGGATGCATAGGAGTGAAATCTGAGCGGCTCAGGGATGTAGACGGTTTTGGTGTGATCTGGTGTTGCACGGGAGCAGCGATCTTCGATGCACGTGGAGGCAGCGACCGTTGGATGAGGGAGAAAGAAATCTCAACGTCTCAGAAGAGACGGGCTCGGATCCGGGTCGCGGATCGGGTCTAGCTCAAGCCCATGTCTTGTAGATGAGTTGCTACTGTTGCGCGCGCGGGCTTCGGCTTTCTGCTCCTTGGGCACTTGACTCCAATTCTTCGCTCTTTTGGCTCCTCAGATTCTCCGAGCTTTATTTATTACCTAAAAACATAAAATTAATTAATACAAATATTTATTCTTGAAAACAAAGAAAACACAGAATCTGGGATAATATCTGATTCCTAAGCGCAAAAGATGAGTAAAATGCCAATAAAAAGGTGTATAAATATGCACTATTTGGCACTCATCACTAACCTCAAGTGGAAGGATGATGTTGTCGTTGTAGCTCCTTACTTCTTCACTTCTTCAAGTCTTCGCAATACTTGTAATGTCTCATATCCTAATACTTTCAAGCTAACCTATACGAAGTTGACTCTAGTACATAATCAAGCGACTCTTTTAATGAGTTTTGGTTTACTAAAATATAACAACCAAACTTGACATACCAACGCTTGGTGGGTTCAACCGAGCAATGCTCTAACAATCTCCCCCTTTGTCAATTTTAGTGACAAAACTCTCACATCATATGGATAAACAAATTACAAGAATTCATTACACATATGCTTGATCCCAAATTCAATAGCACAATAACCTGTATACATTCAACCCATAAATGTCGTTGTTGACACCATAATAACAAAGCTAATACTCCCCCTAAAGGTAAGATAGGTAGGTTTTCAATCCGCGCGTCTTTGTTATTCCTTTGTAGTCCATATAACTACAAGTATCATATGATATGCTATTCCCCCTTAGTCTATGCTTTACTCTTTTCGTTAGATAAACTTTTAAGCACCAATGTCCTTTCCCTTAGTGATACCAATCAATATAAATCAATACCAGTATCACTTGTTTACTCCATATATTTCTCCTCCTTTTTGTCACAAAATGACAAAGAAACGAAAAAATAAAGGACATACCGAAAGAATCTTACAAATCTCAAAATAGACTTGCAAACCTATAAGGGTTAAGCACGAGGGTTCCACACACCATTTTTGATAACCAATATGAAAACCGAAACTACAAATTAATTTTGTTCAGATATGTTATCAAGGAAACAATTGCCGAAAGCAATTTTCCCTAATAGTTTAGCAAACCAAAAATCGACTAAGCACCTTAGTTCCTTTGCTAAACCGATTGTACAAATACAATCGCTTGTTCGACAAGACCAAACTGAAGATAAATCTACTTTTCTCATCAGGTTCTAATTATCCATATAACTTAGATCTTTCAATTTTAAACAAGACAAGTACTAGGTTAGTTAACTAGCATTCCTTGTTAAGGCATTCGATTAGACTTGAATAACCAAAACCTCCACTTTGATATGGACAATAATACTATATATTTACATTCTCTAGCGAATAAGGGGAGATCAAGAAATAATATTTCGCTCTTAAGGACAACAAGAATCAGTGGTATACTATAAGAGAATTCGAAGATCTATCCATACTTCTCACTGATCATTTTTCAGGCATACACTCTACTTCAAATCCGTCTAGAGAAGACAATTATTATATAACTTTATTAACCCAATAATATCTGAGTCTAAAAACGGGATACTTATGTAGACACCATCTCCAGAAGAAATCTATCCAGTTGTAAAGAGCATGCCTAGCTAGAATGCCCCAAGGCCATATGGATACCCATCGGGATTTTATCAGTCCCAATGGAGTATAGTTGGAAATGATATAATTTCTATGGTTCAAATTTTTTTCAAAACCAAAACACTTCCATGATACCTAAACAAAACAAATCTCCGCTTAATTCCTAAAACACACAATCCATCTACTCCAAGTGATTACAGACCAATTGGTCTTTGTAACAACACTTACAAAATAATTTCTAAACTTTTAGTGTCTGGAATATAACCTTTTATGAACAAAGTTTTATCACTTTATCATGTGGGCTATGTTCCTAATAGGATGATCAATGATAACATCATTATAGCCCATGAGGTGATACATTTTTATGAAAAGACCTAAGAAGAAGACATCTCAAATTGCTTTAAAACTAGACATGTCCAAGGTTTTGATCGTCTTGAATGGTATTTTCTATTTAAGATGCTTAAATCGCTTGTTTTCTGCGACGACTGGTGTGCTCTTATCTTTGAATGCATATCAACATCAAAACTTTCAGTTTTGGTGGGTGTTGTGAAGAGTATGCTCTTTCTAGAGAAATAAGACAAGGAGACCCTCTGTCTCCCTATCTTTTCATCACTTCCTTGAATTATTTGTCTAGGAAACTTGTTTTTGCTTAACAAACAAACATTTCAGAGGTATTCAAGTTGCGAAGAATGCTCCAGTTATAAGTCACTTTTTTTTCGCAGATGACAATTTGCTTTTCTTTGAAGTTTCCTCAATAGAATTATCAACTATTCTGAGCATACTTAATGAATTTGACCAAATATCACGGCTGATTATTAATTAATTTCAATAAGCTCGCGACTTTATATGTGGCGAAATTGATCAACAGATTCACTCTAAAATCGTCGACTCTATAGGTATCAAGCAATTGAGAAAATTAGATAAATATTTGGGTCTGCTTGTACTACTTGGTAAGTCTAAACAGATTTCAAGGTTGGAGGATGTCAATAGTTTTGAATCAAGCGGGAAGATCCACTTTAGCCAAGTTTGTCTTAAACTCCATCCAAGCTCATTACATGGGAAACTTTAAACTCCCAAAGAATTTAATAAAACATGTAGATATCATTCAGAGGAAATTTTGGTGGGGACATAAAAATAATAAGAGTCTTAATCTCATTGCTAGGGACAATTTATGTCAAACAAAGGGTGGCTTGTCAATTAGGAAGCTTAAACAGTTTAATGATGCTTTTATGGCTAAACTGGTTTGGAGATTGTGCAACGAGTCAAACCAAGTTTGGGTGCGAATATTGAAACCTAAATAGTCACCTTACTATGATTTCCTTCACCTCTCTGAAGAGCATGTTAATTCCTCATGGGCATGGAAAGGAATTGAACGAGGTCTACGAATTGTGAGAAAACATAACTTTTGGGATGTTAGATGTGGCACCAAATTATGATATGGTATGATATATGGGTTAAGGGTTTAGATCATCGTCCACCACTTAATCCTAGTTTTTCAGAGCCACCTAGATATGTTTTTGTTTGTCAGATAATAAATCAAAATCCCGAACATTGGAATGCTCAAACTGTCACAAAGTTATTTTCCAAAACAACAGTGGATCTGATTTTAAAGATGTAGTTTCAAGATTATGGAGAAGATACTATGGTTTGTCTACCTAGTATAATTGGAACTTTTATGGTTAAATCTATCTACAACACTCTTACAACTTCAAGAGGTAACCAAACTCATAACTCCATTGTTCCCATGAAAATTTGTAAAACAATGTGGAAGACTAATGTTCCCCACAGAGTAAAACTGTTCATTCGGAAATGTCTTAAAGACACTGTTCCAATAATAGTAAAGCTAAGTAAATAAAAACCTGAAATAGAATTTTATTTTTTTCCTTTTGTGAGAAAGAACCATAGACATTGTGATTGTGATAATTCAAGGGCCACTTGGTTTAGCATGAATGTTAATCTTTATCAATTGCAACAGCAAGACTGGAATATCAGATATTGGATCATAAGTTTGTTTAACACCAATCAATCCAACTGAGATGATAAATGGATTCACATTATGATGATAATAGCTTGGAATATATGGGAGGATGGATGCATTAAGCTCTTTCAAAACAAGAAGGCAAATCCTCGTACAATTGTTTCAAGAATAAATTACATGGTTAAAAAAAGCTCCAGTCTAAGAAGAAGAAGAAGTCAGCAATATAAACAACCATGCATTCCTCTAATAGGAAAGCAATTAAAATTGAATATAGATGCTTCTTATGATGAATTCACTAATGATATTAGTATTGGACTAATCATACATGATTTTACAGGGACATGCTGAATAGTCAGAGGAAACTACTTCAATGGTCTAGGGGCTGAGTAGGTGGGAGTGTTTGTCCATCAAAGAAGCTACTTTATTATGGGCCAAAGACCTGAAGCTAAATGATCTAATTATGGAGTCACATAGTTTGTCAGTAGTCAAATTTATAAATGATGCAATCCCTTTTGTAAATCGGGAAAACCAGAGGATTATTATAGAAATAAAGCACCATCTATCAGACTTATCTTTTTGGGCGTGTATTTATGCTAGTAGAACTTCAAATAGTGAGGCTAACTATATTGCTAGAAAAGAAAAATCAAACTTGTTTTTTTTTTGGATAATCTTCATACTGATATTTTTAATCTTATAAAGGAGTAATTTGTAAGTTGATCTCTTTTTAATGCAGTGGTCTTTTGCATAAAAAAAGAAACCTATTATAGGGGCTCCAGGAAAAGAGTTTTGAGGGCTCACAAGATGACAAAATCGGGTTATGAAATAGTAATCAACAAAACCCCATATCTAACTATTTTTGTGATGGCTAAAATACCCTCCATGAATTATAAAATTAAATTCATTATCTTTTCCTTCTCTTTTCAATCATAAATCATGATGAAGATGATGATCATATACAAAAAACTAAATCTATTATCTTGTCCTTCTCTTTCCATTCATAAATCATGATGAAGATGATGACCATAAAAAAAAATTCTATTCTTCTTCTTCTTTTTCTTCTCCGTCGTAATGAAGATGACGATCATAAAAAGAAAAAACTAAGAAAACTCATCACTTTTTTGCAAAAAACAGTTTCAGTACTGTCTACGGTTGGGAAAATTCATATTTCCCAACCATAGACAGTTCAGTATACGGTTGGGAAAACTCATATTTCCCCACCGTAGACAATTTCCCAACCGTAGACAGTCTACGGGTTGGAAAATTCATACTTCCCAACCGTAGGCAGTTCAGCCTACGGTGGGGAAAATTCATATTTCCCCACCGTAGGCTGTCTACGGTTGGGAAAATTCATATTTCCCAACCGTAGACACTTCTGAAACTGTTTTTCAAAAAACCCTTCGATCGATTCTGCTTATCCATGCATTGAAACCAATTAAATAAGATGGGCTTTTGATTTTTACCTTATTGAAGTTATTTCGGGTGGATTAAATGATGTTAATCGATAATGAATTATTTTGAGAATTGACGATTAATCGAAGAAATAAACGATGAAGGTGATGGGGAAGAAGAAAATGGAAGAATTAAAGGAGAGAAATGAAAACAAATTAGTTTTAGGTTTTCAATATTTAATAGGTTAAGGGTATTTTAGTATTTTTCTTATGAATTAGGTCCCCTTATCTTCATTGTAGGATATTTGAATCCTTAGGAGCCCTCAAAACTCTTTTCTTAGAGCCCCTATAATAGGTTTCTAAAAAAAATACTGGCACTTTTAGGGGCGACCCCAAAAGAATTAGGGGCGACACTAAAAGACAAAAAAGGTCACCCAAACGTAAATCTAAGCTACCCCTTATCTTCGATTTTTCGAAATGGCCAATATGCCCTTATATAATCGGTAGCCAACACCATAATCGGTAGGTTAAAGGTGAATCGGTAGGTTAAATTGAAACTATACCTACCGATTATTGTGTAGATACTTTGACTGATAATCCCTTTTATAATCGGTAGCTTATCCAACTTGTAAGACTACCGATTATAAGGATCCCCATATTCAACCTTGTCCAAAATCCATAGGTTTTGAGGGGTGCAGAGCCAACCATAAACACTTGGCTTGAGCTGTGGATGTAGCCATAATCGGAAGCCTAATAGGTTACATAAACTACCGATTATAAGTTGCCCAAAAATGAGTTTTTCCTAAAATCCTTCACGTAGTGAGTTTTGAAATCTACCATAATCGGTAGGGTATATAATTATATAACCCACCGATTATAACGAGCCCCAGATCCAACCTTTGCCATATTTCATAGGTTTTGAGTGCACACAGCCATCCATAACCACTTGGTTCGTGTTTTGGATGCAGCGTTAATCGGGAGTTAAATATATTACCAAACCATCCGATTATGGGTTGCCCCAAAATGAGTTTTTTCTAAAATCCTTCATGTAAGGGAATTTGAAATATACCATAATCGGTAGAGTTAACAACTTAACAACCTACCGATTATAAGGAGCCCCAGATCGAACCCTTGCCAAATTCCATATGTTTTGAGTGTACAGAGCCAGACATAGCCATGTGGTTCGTGATTTGAATGTAGCCATAATCGTAAGCCAAATAGGTTCCACAACCTACCGATTATACAGTTGCCCCAAATTTAGTTTTTTCTAAAATCCTTCATGTGATGAATTTTGAAATCTACCACAATCGGTAGAGTTTATTACTTCTTACCGTCCGATTATACGAAGCCCCAAATCCAACATGTGTCAAAATCCATAGTTTTAGAGGGTACAGAGCCAGGCATAACCATGTGGTTCGTGATTTGTATGTAGCCATAATTGTAAGCCAAATAGGTTCCACAACCTACCGATTATACAGTTGCCCCAAATTTAGTTTTTTTCTAAAATCCTTCATGTGATGAATTTTGAAATTTACCATAATCGGTAGAGTTTAAAACTTATAACCCTACCGATTATAAGTGGCCCCGGATTCAACCTTTGCCAAAAACTATTATATTCGGTAGCCAAAACAATAATCGGTAGTTTCACAAAATAATCGGAAGCAAACTCTTGTAATCGGTAGGCTGGGGTCTATATATTAGTGTTTGGAAAAAAATTTGACTCATTGTGAGGTAACTCCCGATTGAGTGAGAGAAGAAGAAGAAAAAAAAAAAGAAGAAGAAGTGGGTATATGTTGCCAACTTCCATAAACATGTATGGGTACGAAGAAGGACGTGAAGTTGTTGAAGTTCAAGGTTCACTACCGTTTAGAGATGACGATTTGGGGTATATGTTGAATGATCCAAACTTTGATGGAGATGAAACACTAGACGACGCTTTCATGGAAGAAAATGGAGAAACACCCGAGATCGAAGCTAACGATGCATCAAACATACATGTATGTTGTTAACAAACTCTAATACCCATGTTATGTGCGTTTGTGTGTGTTTTCGAACGTGAAAATCCGATTTCTGCATGCATTGAATGACATGAACGACATATATACGGTAGTTAATTTAGTACAACATCTACCGATTATCAAGAATCGAATATATTTTGATGTATTAATTTTTCGAATATGAAAAAATCCCCAAATTGAAAGCTTAAATTTCTCACAATCGGAAGTTGTATACATGAATAAACGTCCTATTATTGATATTTAATAATCGGTTAGTTTATGAATTTATAGTACCTCCGATTATTGAAGCTTTTTATACAAAAGAATTGTTCATTTGTGTATGTCGTTAATCGTTAGACTATATTCGTACATGACTACCGATTTCTCATAATCGGTTATCTTGTGTATTATTAAATTACCGAGTGTTTTACAATCGGTTACTTATTATCTAAACTTCCTTCCGATTTCTAATGCTTAACTTGTTGTTGTTGTGCGTAGGTTGTTGTAGCGGTTGATGACGATTATTATTTGAGGCATGATACTTCCCTACACTATGCAAACGATTTGGTATGTTCATGAATTATCTTTTATTTTTCAAATCATGTATGTTAGATGGTTATGCTTATTTTTTTTGGTTTGTTATATGCGCATTTAGATATTTGGAAGTAAGAAGGAAGCAACGGAATGGCTTATGAACAAGGCAAAAGAGAAGATGTGCGTGGTAGTTAAGAACCCTTGCGTGAAGGACATTAGGTTTGAAATGGTTTGTGAGCGAGGTGGGAAGAAAAAGAGTCACGAGGGAAAGAATAATAAGTATGTAAGGAAGACAGATAGGAAGAAGTACCGAACTGATACAAAGAAGATTGGATGCCCATTTAAGATTGTCTTCTATAAGCCCGATGGTAAAGAAAGTAAAGATTGGAAAATGTCTAAAGTTGCTAATGGTTGTCACAACCACGATGATCCGGATACTCTTATTGGACATGTAATGGTTGCGAAGTTAAAAGAACATGAAATGGAGACGGCGAGGTCTATGCGTATCCAAAATGCGAGTGCGATCTTAAGTAAAATAAAGGCGGACGACCCCGACAACTTGTCTTCTTTGTCTACAATTAAGTCGGCCCTAGCTACGATCAAAAGGACGGAATGGGATGGTAGAACGGTCATGCAACAATCGCAGTGGTTAGCTGAGTTACACGACTACACGTTGAGAATGGAAGAAAAGGATGGTAAAGTGGTACGTATTTTCTTGGCACATCCCGAAATGATAAAATTGGCTCAGTGTTTTCATCAAATTTTGTTGATAGATGCCACTTACAAGACAAATAAATATAACAAGTCGTTGTTGAACATTGCTTGTCACACTTCGGACAAAAACACGTTTACGATTGCATGTGGTTTAATGGATCATGAGAACAATGTGAGTTTCATTTGGATGTTGGAGACGTTGAGGTCCATTTACAATGGGGATGATTTTCCAAGGGTTATTGTAACGGATAACGATCAAGCCTTAATGCATGCAATAGCGGTAGTGTTTCCTGAAGCCCGAAACTTGCAATGTGCGTGGCACATTCAAGGCAACCTCAAACACAATTGCCATCACCATTTCCAAGCTAAAAAAACCAAGGAAGGGTACCAAGAGGTCGAAGGAAGAGGATGAGCGCATTAGTAAATTAACCGCGGAAGAACGAGAGAAAGAGAAGAGGTTATTTGATGAAAATTGGAAGGAGGATGGAATAATTTGGAGAGCGTTCATGAAAGCATGGGACAAGATCGTTTGGTCAATGACCGAGGAAATTTACGAAAGAAATTTGAAGAAATTTGAGGAAGAATATGGCAAGGACTACCCAAAACCCGTTGAGTATTGTAAAACACAATGGTTACCGATTAAGGAGAGGTTTGTGTATGCATGGACATATGAATATCGTAACTTCAAGAACGAGGCGACAAGCATTGCGGAGGGGTCTCATGGCCGATTAAAGAAAATACTTCTATGTAGTCAAAATGGAGTTGTGTCGATCCAAGAAGCAATCCATGAATTCACCAACCGTGATCTCATAAAGATTAAGGATTTTATGCAATTTAGTGTACATAAATTCCCTACGGAACATGAAAGGGAAAGATTACTTCTAAGGGGCATTGTTCATAAAGTTTCAAAATGGGCAATAAATCACATGATGGAACAATTGAAGTTGTATAAAGCTTACGATGACGAGAATACGGTTTGCGTTTGCAAGGATATGATAGGTATTGGTCTCCCGTGTCGTCATAAAATGGGTAGGTACGTCGATGTGATTGACATCAATGATATTCATCCATTTTGGAAGCAATTAAATTTCACTCCAAGCACCCCCGTAGTCGATGGTCCATCGTTCATGGAGTCGGAATTGTATGCAAGAATAGCCGAGCGTTATGCTACAACAAATGGCGCCAAGAAGCAAATATTGATGCATGATTTGGAGCAAGCTCTTCACCCCCGTTTAAGGGAGGTTGATGAACCTATTAAGCAAAAGGGGGCGGGTAGGCCAAACACCGAAGTGTCGAGGACCATTGAAAGAAAATAATTAAAGGAGCATTTGTCTAACAAAAGGATATTGTGTCGGCATGAGCGTTCGGAAGCCGAATATGAAGATGAGCCGCAACCCAAGAAAAGAGGTCGTCCAAGAAAAGATCAAAATGGACCAACCACCCGACAAGTGAGTCCAAAGGTCTCTACGAAGCCTTCTCAAGTAACTCAAGCCGAGGCGATGGAAGAAGTTGTGTTAGTGGAGACCCAAACTAGCTCCGTAATTATTGATCAAATGAGCGACTCGCAACAAACACAATCAACGGAAATGGTGACTATAAGAGAGAAGTATGGTACTCTTCGTTGTCCTAGGGATTTTCATGGAAGACCAACACGATCAAGGTATATGATTATAGAAGAGTATATGAAACAACTCCCTCCACTCATTGTTCCATTTGTTTTGTCCACCGACGAGGTTGATGGGGATGGCAATTGTGGGTTTTACGTCGCCTCGGAACAAATTGGTTACTTTGGAGAGGCGGTGAACCAAGATGTCACCCAATGGCAAAATTTAAGAACTAAGATGGCGGTACAACTAATAAAGGACAAGGATTTCTATATGGAGATGATGAAGGAAGGAGATAGGCACGACAAAGAACTAGAGTTCAAAGACTTTGTTGCGCGTGTAAAGTGCCGAAAGGGATTGAAGATAATCGGATCCAAGTATTGGATGACAATGCCTAAATGTGGATATCTCTTAGCGGACGCTTTGAATTGCGTGGTACATTTCTTTGTTCCTCCTAAGTATGGACATTCATTTACGTTTACACCTACAAGGACGGTTTGCGATGAATCGGTTAAAGATATAAGAATTGTTATGGCATTTGTGAATGAGATGCATTTTATCGGTTTAAGAGTAAAGAGGGATTGCCCATTACCTCCGTTGGGTGGTTGGAGTGATTACTTCCCAACGAATCATTGTAACGATTGGTTGAAACAATATGAGACCAACATGTTGGATTGGGATCGCGTCATGAAGGAGGATTTCCGGAAGGCCTACTCGGAATTGGTTCCCTCGGATGATGAAGATCAATAATCGTTATGTTTGAAAGATGTATTTTGGAAAGCCCTATTTGTACATGTTTTTTTTGGAATTTTGTGGAAAATACTGTGAAGTATAAAGCTATAATTGGTAGTTATATTTTTAATATATCTACCGATTATACAAGATTTTGTGAACAGACTCAATCAATACTATAATCGGTTATTAACTTTTTGAATTTATCTTCCGATTAAAAGGATGACAAAATAACTGAATTTTTTTTCCCAGAATCGGTAGATTACATATTACATAAGCATCCGATTGTCACCAAACTCTGACAAAAAAACTGAAAATCTTCCCAGAATCGGTAGACAACATATTGCATAAACTTACGATTGTCACCAAAGTCTGACAAAAAGCTGAAAATCTTGCCAGAATCGGTAGACAATATAAAATAATAACTTTCGATTGAAACCATCAATCAACATTTATACTGTTACGACTGACTTCAGGAATTCATAACTTCCATCATAAGTGAATTCTTCACCCTTTTCCACTAAGTACTGTCTTTTTGCGAGTGTCTCCTACATAAACAAACATAAAATAATGTCAACTTCGTTTTAGTAAAAAAGATTAAACACCCGGTGTTATTTAAAAAGAATAACCGAGCGTTATACTTACAAATTGTTGGATCGACAAGCTTAAGTGGCTAGTGTTAAACATCCTCTTTTGTATCGTTATGTAATCATTTACCCCTTTTTGGACAAGTCGGAAACGATCATGAACTTGTTGGAGTGATCTTTGCTTTGGATTTCCATACTCTCGCACAAATTGGCTATATACCCTCGCCCAAAAGACTTGGTGTTAACCTTCCCGCTATGACATCTTTACGTCTTGTTTCACGATACCATGTTTTCACAATGACCAAATCTCCAGCTGCGGCAAACGTTGCCATGCTTGTAAGTTGAGATATAGAATGAATTCACAAGAGTAGACGATGGAAAATCTATTTGTAGAATACACGATGCTATATATGTGTTGTTTGGTGCATAAATAAGAAGAGTTTACCCTCCTTATATAGATGACAGTCCCAACGTCTCTTTTTTTTTTGAAATATGGCCGTTGATGGGTACTTTTACAAGACTCAGACATCGAAATTACGTACAATTATTACACACAGTCGGTAGGGAATGGTTTAACACATCACCCGATTATGAGTAATCGGTAAATATTTATTGTTATATACTTCCGATTATATGATGTTTTGTCAACAGAGTTCTCAGTTTCATTAGAGTAGTATAATCGGAGGTTTATCAATATGTATTATCAACCGATTGTGTGTGGTTTTCGAGGCACGACTAGTTTCTTTTGAACGAACTAGCCGTTAGAGTATAATCGGTAGTTAGATCAACAATTAAAACTTCCGATTTTCATAAATATTTTGAAATTCATAACAATATCACCTACACATCATCATAATTTTACATTGAACTCCCGCAATTCTATTACAAGGTATTGTGATTAGCGTCGTGGACGTGTTGGACGAGTCCCAAACGGATTAAATCTTTTCATCGCCCTAAGGATTCTAAAATGAGCTTCATAACGGAAGCTTGATCTTTTCCATCTCCGCCATTCCCCGAGAGATCTTTCTATAACCTCATCATTGGTTTCACCCCTCAATCGATATTGATTCACAAGATAAGTTAAATGGACGAATTCTTCGACGTGTCTGTTTATTGAACCAACTCGACAGAAAAGATCAGCAAAGTGACGGTTGTTTGGGTTACCGGTGTCGGCGCAGAATTTTTCGTGAATTTTCCCAAAATAACTCATACTCATTATGCCTCCTTGCCTACGTTCTTCTCCTCGTCTCGGATAGAATTGAACATAGCGCCTACATAAAGATAAATCTGCTTCAATCGTGAACTCCGTAGGATTAATGAATGGTTGGGCCATTATGTTGAAGATGATGTTGGAGAGAGTTTAAAGGTATTTGTGTTCCATACTGAGTAGAAGGATACAATCCTTATATAGAGTTTAGAGTTCCAACGGCTCTATTTTGTTGGGGCAACTGTATAATCGGTAGTCAAATGAAGTATTTTCACTTCCGATTATACAGTTGCCCCAAATTTTGTTTTTGCAGAAATGTCATTTTTTTCGAATTTGGGTACTAGAATAATCGGTAGTTAATATGACTTCCGATTATACAGTTGCCCCAAATTTTATTTTTGCAGAAATGTCATTTTTTCGAATTTGGGAACTAGAATAATCGGTAGTTAATATGACTTCCGATTATCCCTAAATTTCTTCCTAGACGAAATCACCAATTTTGGGAATTTAGGAGCTACTATAATCGGTAGTCTCGTGAGGTTCTTTTTCCTACCAATTCTTATAGAAGCAAGATAGGCGTTAGGCACAAAATCGTATTCTCCGCGTTTTTGGACATCCCTTAACGGTGTATATGGGTTGGGAATAAAAAAGTCGCCCCTAATTTTTTTTGGGTCGCCCTAAAAGTGCCAGGCAAAAAATAATGTTACTTCGATGGTTAACGGTGTCCACTATACCAGGAATTTGCCTGTCCCCCTGTCCCGGACGCCACGTGTGTATATTACTTTGATGGTTAACGGTGTCTATTCACTCGTAACTAATCACTTTTTTTTTTCTTTATCATTATTGAAAAAGAAAATAAAAAGATCAAGATAATGTCTTCGTCTTCTTTCTATTTTTCGGATCTTAAGAGTTAATAGCAAACTTCAAAAATTTCTGTGCATAAGAAGATATAACACAAGCAAACCCCATTTCTTATTCAGATCTCAGATTTATATAATATCTTTAACCCACAGTTAATTTAGGAATGGCAATGAAAGGAATTAGTTATGTCTACAAATCTAAAAACCATGAATTTAATTAATAAAATCAATCAATCAAGTGATGAGAAAAAACAAACCAAAACAAAAAAATATGAGATAAACTAAAATAAATAAATAATACGTACTAATTAATTTATAGATTGATCCAGGTGATGAATCATAGTTCTTCCATAACTTAATGGGATTTTGATTAAAAAAAAAAAGTAACTTAATGGGGAATTTCGCATAGATCATTTATTCAATCATCACTAATAATAAATACAGTAAATGGTTTTGGGGGTTGGTTTACATGAAATTTGGGAAGAAAAAATTGTTTCGATTGTTTTGATATTTTTATTAAACAATATTAATCACGAAATCAGTTTCACAGATCGGTAGACGGCAAGTTAAACGGTGTTAAAACTATGAACACGTGGCATCTCCTGATAGGACGAGACAGGGGATAGGAAAATTCCTAGTATAAAGGATCTACTGCCCACAATAAGGCTAAAAATATGACTTCATTGCCGGAACATTTTTATTAGGCATTTACTACTACTTTAATGACGATATAGGCAAAACGAGAAAGAATATCAAATAAAAATTCATATCTATACCCTACAATTATCTAATTAGATTCTTTTCTATAGCTTTACCAATTATTCCCACATTTATTAATGTAATTATCTGGTGAAAATATAAAATTAAGGGTAGAACGGGGAGAAAACGGTCGGCTTAGTTAGGGGTGTTCCCTTGATATGAATCCTACCATTGAGGTTGTAAAAGTCGGGTCGAGATCATCTGTGCCAGAAAACCTCTGTGCCCTCTGTACCCACCGGTGAGTAATTTACAAGTGTTTATATTTTTTAACTACCAAACTATGAGATATTGGGTATATTCTATGCCGCTAAATTAGATGATTTTACAGAGAAAAACAAGGAAATGTTAAATTCTTCCTTAATCATCTCTACCACCTATATCAATTAACAAAATACTGACCGCAGAGATTTTTTTGATCGATACTCAAAGATTCATTGATCGATTCCTTCACAGATATTCCTTAATGCTAAGCTCACTCACTACAATTTCAAATTGACCATGGTGATCTTAAATGATTAATCTAGTTGGGCCGACCGACCGGAGGGCCCGAAGGGCCTGTAGGGAGGGAGTCCCTTTTATGGCCACTTTTTGTCAAATTGAAACCTAACGAAAATTTCAATTTCATAAAAAAAAATTGGATTCTCCCGTTTCCAGTGAACTTACCAAAATACCCTTATACTTTACTTTCTTCATTATCCTCACCTCTAATTATTTCACCGACACTCACGTTCACCTACACCGCCTTTAATAACAACACTTGATTTCTTTGCCTACCACCATCTCCATCATCGTCACAACCTCCGCCACAACCGAACCACCACCTCCTCCGCCGCCACAACCGCCACCTCCAGCGACCCTTCCACCACCAACATTAATCCCAGCAAAACACCATCAGCACCATTATTCCTAGCAACACCATCAATATATCACCATAGTTACTTTCGTAACATTCAGTTTCATCTACTTCCATCGTCTCCACCACCATTACCGTTACCACTTTTGCTTCATCCGAGTTTTCAGTTTGACAAAACCAGATCTCCTTTGATCTTCTTCGGCAATTCTACGGCGTTCCCATCACTACCGTTACGGTAAAACACCATAACCACCATCATAACCAGAAACACCATCACCACCACCTCTTCTTCATCTTTTATGTTCTTTAATTGGAAATTTCGTTGTTCTTTTCCTAATCTAATTGTAACAATTCGTATCTTTCAACAACAATTTCATACACCAATTAATTTTCTTTCAATTCAAACCTTTTTCAATTGAAAGAAAAGCAGAAATAAAGACATGAAATTATAAATTAGATTATCATAAGAAACCAAATCTACCATACACTCCCGAATTAGATCCATTCTCAAACCCATCTTCTAATCACTGCATCGCCAATCCAACCACCATCTGCAATTCAGTGCCACCGTCAACATCACGATTTTTATTTTTGAAAACCAATCCACTTGAATACTTGATGAGAAAAATTGAGAAGAAGATTCGAAAAAAGAGTCTCTCCTTAGATGAAGGAAGAAAAGTTAAGGATGTTGTTTCTCTCTCAAAAGGCAGGTGACGTGTTGTTGATAAAATTCATCTCAGCAGCTTCTCTCTTCACCTACCACCACCTCCGCCGTCGCCACCACTACCATCACCACCCTAAATTTAAAGCACTCATTCTTTAATTCGCCATCACATCATCACCCACCAACTCTAGCGACAGAAGCTAATTTCTTCACCAACCACAACCATTACCGCCGTCACCACCACCACCAGAAACACCACTGTCACCTAGCACCTCCGTCACCAATTCATGCATAAATTCAACTGAGCTCAAAACATTTCTTATTTTCAATTAAACCCCATCAGTACGAAGTTACAAACACAACAACATACAACCCCATTTACAACAGTAACACACCACTGCTATTCTTCCCATTTCTTCATCTTCTCTAAATGTAAAATTTCAATAGCCCCCAGTGCAGTTGCCATACTTGCTGTGGTCAATACTTCTCAATGAACAATCAAATATATACACCAAAAATAAGATTGAATCAAAATCTAATACAAACTCAGTAAAGATATAAACCGCAGAATTACACAAACATACACTTTGTGATTAATTAATAATATAATGAAAACCATGAAATCAATAGAATAAAAAAAAAACAAATTAGAAAAATCAAAGGTTTCAATTTTGTAATTTTATATGAACAAAATCAAAATTGGAGAAGAAAACGAACATAAAATGATACATGATATTGATTCATAATAAATTAGAGAACGAAATTTCTTCGATTTGAGGGAAATACTTCACATAATTTGTTGTTGAACTCATCAATCATGCTGATCCATAGGTGAATGTTAAGAAGAGGAAGAAGAAGAAAGAGGAGAAGGTGGTGTGGTTGTAATTTGTAAATCTAGCAAGATGAACGGCTGTAAACCAGCAAATAGGTAACGGAGGCTGTGTTTCTATAAGGGGAGTAAAAAAGAACAGAAGATGGAAGAATATAGAACAGACGAGATCGTTACTGTTTAGGAGCTAGGTTTTCTTATGCATAGGTAAGACATGGATGGTCAGGATCTAGTAAGATGGACGGCTGTAAACTATGGGTTAAAACCGGTTTGACCGTTCGGTTTTGACAATACAATCGTTGACCGAGCTGACAATCCAACGGTTATGACTTCTTGAAATTCCTAGCCGAAATCAACGGTTAGCCTCACATTGGTTCAAATTTAGCCGGTTCCAGTCGGTTTCTTCGGTACATCTTGGTTCTGTGCAGCCCTAAAAGATGCATTTATTTTTGGTTTAGGTCCAATATATTAAGAAGCAAAAGTATTTACAAAGCTATCTGCAAAAGAAACGCTACCTGGCAGCAGCTTATTCCGGTGATCAAATTTGCTCGTACTTTCGTTTTTCAAGTCCCATTGCAGCGGTGTTTTGTTCTTTTTCGGTCGGCCCTTTCCACCGTGGTAGCGGTCATCTAGTTTTATGATGCAAATTTGAGGAACTTAGATCATTGATTCTGTTAAGAACTTAGAAAAATTTACATTTTGATTCAATAATTAGTTAGTGCAGATCGCGTCGATGAATTATGATCAAATGACAATGAGTATCTTTAATTTAATGGAAAAGAATGATCAATGATTTATGCTTCAAAATTCTAATTCAACGAAAAAGAATGATTTATTCCCGTCTACTAATAAATGAAAGAAATTGCAATTTCAAAATTCTAAATGATCATTAAAAATGCAATACAGTTGACTGTTGAGAAGGAAATAAGAAGAGATGATAATAATTTTGAAACACGTAGTATTTAAGTTAATATGGAAGATCATGTATTTAAGTTAATATCCGGAGCCTTAATTCATGCAACTGTTAAGAATACGTGTCTCCCATTAATTGGCAGGCACAGAGGGCACAGGGAAATTTGGGTACGGACGATCTGCGCCCGTAAAAGTCTTAGTTTTTTAGGGCAACATAGGGTCATGAAACAGTAATATAAAACACTCCTTATCAAAATATTTTACATAATGATTAATATGCCCTCCATTTGATTTGAGATAATAAATTTGAATAACATCATTAATCATGATTAATGATTCAATTAAGACTAATTCATTTCTTTAAGTTAAGTGACGAAGACGAAAATCAAAAAACAAATTAAAAAAATAGAGAAAATAATACAAATAAAAAAAATGCAAGTCAAAAAAATATAACAAAAAAAAAATAACAAAAAAAAAAAAAAAAAAAAAAAAAAAAAAATTGGGGAATTTTTTTGGAAATTAGTGATTCAAAATAGACTTTTGATGTAGGTGAATCCTTATCTTCGAAATACAATAACATATTAGTACCCATCAACAACGATCAGTTATTTGCTGATTTTTCAGAAAATCATGAAATTTTTTCTCAAACTCAACATAACCATTATGAACCTTACTATGATTTCGAAGGACCAACCAAAGAAGAAGAAGAAATCGAAGAAACAAATGCTCAAGCTAACCAGGTGTTTGTGGGTGAAAACTGTTTCTGCTGATTTTGGTAATTTTGGGTGTGTGGATGAGAAACGAATCTAAACCCTAAACAATGCACTGCACGGAGTACTTTTGATTCGAGAGATCAATCTGCACAATCCCGGCCTAAACCAAGAAATGGTCGTTCCGTGCTTGCTTCGGTCACAAAGTGAAGGAGAAGGGTTAGTCTTAGAGAGGGAAGCGAAGAGAGTGTTGAGACCAGAATGGTTAATTCTGAAGATGTGGCTTGTTTTATGACTTGTATCAGAAAGTGGAACTGGCTTGCAGAGAGAAAAGTTATCACTTCTTGGTGATTTCTGGATACTATGTTGTTGCCGACCAAAAACTTGTTTTTTTGTTGGAAATAGGTGAAGCCTATTTATACAAGTCATATTAAAACGTACCATGGTCTCGTATGAAGTGGAAACGATTGGGTAGTGGAAGAATGGAGTAATGCATAACAGCCAGAAACCCATGCTTCCATGATGAAGGAAGTGGATCTGTTTACACCCGTTACTTCTTGCCGCCATTAATTTTCCTACTTCATGACACTTTCTTATAACGGGCGTATTGCACGCCGCACGCTATAAACCGCGGACCAATACCACGATGAGTATCCCCAGTTTGTGACATATTTGATGTCTCGAGTGTTTTCGAGGAAAACATGTAGCATTTTGCTACGTGTGGCAAGTTAAAATTAAGAGGCTTGCCATGGGAAAATAACATGTGATGTTATTAGGTCCTCCTTGGATGGTCTCTTAAAACTTGGCACAAGTCCGTCAGTTCGGTGGCGAACTTGGATGGCTGAGATTGCATCTCATGAGGAAGGGTAGCCGTTGATTATGTCTACCTTATGTTGGCGCCTGGTAATGGCCCAGTGACGTTTTTGGTGTATGCCAGGGGCGCTGCGGCATGACTGGCATAGCTCGTGCATGCCAGTGGCACGGTGTTGTAAGTGGCGCCTGGCGTAGCCATGGCCACTAGATTTAAGCGGCTGGTCGCCTAAAACTTGCCACAAGTCTCGTCGGTTTGGTGGAGAACTTGGATGGTTGAGATTGCATCTCATGAGGAAGGGTAGCCGTTGATTATGGATACCTTCTGTTGGCGCCTGATAATGGTATAGTGGCACCTTTAGCGCATGCCAATGGTACCGCGGCATGGCTGGCATAGTTCGTGCATGCCAGTGGCACGGTGGAATGGCTGGCATAGTTTGTGAATGCTAGCGGCACGATGGTGCAAGTAGTGCCCGGCGTAGCCATGGCCACTAAATTTTGGCACAAATTAGGGTTTAGCATGCCGAAACCCTAATTAGCGCATGCGGCATGTGGCCGTGGATAGCTGAGATGATTGGCTCAAATTAAATATAAACCATTTAAGTTGGCTAGCCAAGTTGGATGGCTAAGATGATTCACATAAATTTGTGTTAACTCATGAAATTTCGTAATCAAAAATTAGGATGTGGGACCCTCACTAAAATCGTTATAGAATTATCGTACGAAATCGGATTTTGACGGTCCGCCCCTCCATTCTGATCGGAAAAGAATCAGGTGAAAACAGCCCGACAGTGAAACTTAGGAAGAATTCAGGAGGGATTTTGTCAGTTTTCAGCCATGACCTAGCTCGCCTTTTATGATGTATCTTTTAGCTCGTTACTCCGATTGATTTGAATTTTTAGTATGTTATGCTAGACATCCATACAAAACTTTTGGCATGTAGCTCATACTAAAATTGTTTACCAAACGTTCCCATTTATTTGTACAATCTTTGGGAATCCAATTTGGCATGGTGACCACTTGACGCAATTCCACCTCTTTTAATATTGTGGCAGGTTTAGAGCAACCTGATTGGTCAATAAAAAGAGGGAGACGGCCAAGCATGAGTGTGGCTACACTTCTGGTGTGCGTGGTAGGTTTAATACGACCTGATTGGTCGATGGGGAATAGGGCCGGCAAGTATGGGCCCAGCCAAAACTCATGGGAGTGTGGCAGGTTTAAAGTGACCTGATTGGTCGACAAAGGAGTAAGGGACGGTTGGGTAGCATGGGGTGTGGCCAAGTGGCGCCGGCTGGCCTATGGCATGGCCACGCTTCCTCTCATTGTTTCTCCTTCTCTGCGGCTTCTTTATTCTTTGCTTTCTGATTTTGGGTAGGACTTTGCACCTACTAATCCATGGCGGATTGTTTCTTACATGCATTGGATAAATTTCATGTGAACATATTGAGTTGCTTAATAAATACGCCGGTGGAAAGGTTGAACACTCATCACTTTACATGGCTCTGTTTCTTTGCAGAGTGACGACACATTAAATGTGAGGTTTTACAATTTTACCCATGAACTAAAAACCACCATCAACACCAGGTATACCTCTAATCTAACTCCGATTTCAACTTTGAAGGTCAGAGTTGCAAGAAGTTTCGATTTTTTCCTTCTGAAAATCCTAGGTTTCTAGCCGCCAGGTTCAATCACGGCTGGGAATCCATGAATTCCTAGTCGTAATTGTGTTTAACAGCTCGTTCATGATGAACTCCCAGCCGTTACCAAAGACTTACGGCTGGATAAAAATTCTTAGTCGTAACTATAAATTTACGGCCAGATTTTTCTACATGCATGGGAAGTATTAAATATTATTTAATAATATCGGTGGCGGCTGGGTTTCCTGGGCATAAACATTAAATGCTATTTAATGTTGTCGGCGCTTGTTAGGATACCCAGCCGTAACTGTAGTAACGGCCTAGTTACCTGGACGTTTTTGGTTTACGGCTCGTTTTCTAGGCCGTAAGCTAAACCGCCCAAACATTCTCAGGTTATAGGTCAATTTACGGCCTGGAACTCCTGGAGGTAAACTCTTTTACAATTTGGATTTTCCTTTCCGACCCAGCCGGGTAGTTTATGACGGTTGGATTTCCCTAGTCAACCCAACTGTATGCTTTCTGACGGCTGGATTTCCATTGTCGACCTAACCGTTTCTGGGTTTTTAGATTTTATTTTGGAAAGATGACGTGACATATTTCATTTTATTATGATTGCACCGTACATTCCGGTGGAAGACCAACAGGTGGTTATGGAAGACCAAACCCCACATGTGCAAGTTTCCGAGGGCATAAGTGCTCACTATGCAAACAACTATGAGTGCATGGAAAGATAAGGACGATGTAAAGAAGTGGGCTCGAGCACAAGGGTTGAAAAAGATGTGCATAATAGTCCATAATAAACAAGTTACAGACACCGGCTTTCAAATGGTTTACGAATGTAGTGGAAAGTATGAGATCCATTGTAAAAAGGGTAGTGAGTATAAACCAAAACGCACGAGGAATAAGGGATCTCATAATATGAAAAAGTGCATATGCCCTTTTAAGCTTCAATTTAAATTTAACACGAAGAAGAAAGTGTGGTTTATGCTTAAAGTCATCTAGGGTTATCATAATCATTTTTTTTCCGGAGAGTTTGATCAACCATCCTTATCCGGCAAGGCTCACCCCCTTAGAATAGGAGTTAGTAAACGTGTTGAGTAAAAGACACAAAGACCTATTGATATTCTTAGTAGCGTGAAGGTGTTAAACCCCCAGAACTCATCTTCATTGGAAACTATAACAAAAGAGAAAAATTTAGAAATGATACATGGCAATAGAGAGTGCTTATGCAACAATTTTTTTTTTTAGGAGGAAAAGTACTCTACCGCCTATGACATGAATGAAGAAAATGAAGTGGAATATCTTTTCATCGAGAATCCGGAATGTATACAATTGGAAAGATGCTTTTATCAAATTGTCTTTATGGATTGCACGTATAAAACGAACCAGTACAACATGCCGATATGAACTTCGTTGGGCAAACATCTACCAAGTCGATATTTATCGTTGCGTTTTATTTCTTGAAAGACAAGACGAAAGAAAGTTATATGCGGGCATTGCAAAAAGTGAAGTTGTTGTATCAAGAAGGTTATACTCCTAAGGTGTTGATGGATAATGAGCAAGCATTGATATGGGCCATACCATGTGTGTTTCTAACGTAGCGGAAGCGTAATAATTTGGATCAAGGATCCAAAAGGTAGTGAAAACTAGTGTGAAATCAATAGATTCACAAAAGCTATAAGAAAACTAGAGAACAATAACTAAATAAAATATCTTTGATAAATCAAATAAGATAATAATGTTGAATGTGTAGGAATTCTACAAGGCTAGGCCTTCTTATATAGGCTTCACTATTTCCTAAAAGTAATAAAACTAGAAAAGGAAATCATACCAAACTAGGAAACTAATATGTTCTAGAATAGTTCTAGAATAGGGAAATCATAAATTAGGAAATAATACTAGAAATAGAATACGGTTTGACACTAATGTCAAACAGGGGTGACTTTGTCTAGATGTTCTACATCAGGCCCCCCTTCTTGAAAAGAACTCGACCCCGAGTTTGGTGTTGGAAGAGAAACATCATCGCCGGGAAAGTAAGGAAAGATATCCTTAACATTGAATGTGGACGAAATGTTCATATTAGCTGGGAGGTCGACAACATATGCATTGTTGCTGATCTTCTTGAGAATGCGGATAGGACCAATCTTCTTATACTTCGTCTTGTTGTATGTACCCGTCGGAAAACGATCCTTGCTTAAGTACACCATAACCAGATCACCAACTTCATAGGATTGAAAACGACGTCGACGATCAGCATCTATCTTGTACTTGGCATTAGCAGCTTCCAAGTTTTTCTTTACCTTATCATGTAGCACTTGTAGGGATTCTATCATGTGATCTGCCGCAACATTGGAACTAGGAATGGATGGTAAAGAGACGAGATCCAATGTATGGTTAGGAACCTTGGAATAAACAATCTGAAAAGGTGCATAACTTTTTGTAGACCGATTAGGAACTGAATTATAGGCGAACTCAGCTTGAGCGAGAGATAGATCCCATTGTCTAGGCTTGTCTCCGGATAAACAACGAATAAGATTCCCTAATGATCGGTTTACTACTTCAGTTTGCCCATCAGTTTGTGGGTGAGCTGTGCTACTAAAACTGCCAGTTTGGTTTGGAGACGAGTCCAAAGTGTCTTCCAAAACCAACTTAAGAACTTAGTGTCTCGATCAGAAGTAATGGTCTTTGGAATACCATGTAAACGGACTATCTCACGGAAGAAAAGATTTGCCGTAGTCACAGCATCCATAGTCTTCTTGCAAGGAATAAAATGTGCCATTTTTGAGAAGCGATCAACAACCACAAAAACTGAATCATGAGCTCTTTGGGTTCTTGGTAAACCTAGAACAAAATCCATTGATATATCTTCCCAAGGAGCATCCGGAACTGGGAGAGGAATGTATAACCCAGTATTTTGTGCATGACCTTTACTTCGTTGACAAACCATACAACGTCGTACAAAATCATGGACATCCTTTTTGAGAGAATTCCAAAAGTAACGAGTTTCGACAAGAGAAATAGTCTTATCTCGCCCGAAATGACCAGAAAGACCACTACTATGTAACTCCTTAATAAGGTGTTCACGAATGGAACCATCGGGAATGCATAAACGACTACCCTTAAAAAGAAACCCATTATGTAGAGCAAAATCACCCGTACCTTGTTGTGCGGAGGAACATTTCTGCCAAAGTAAGGAAAAGTCTGGATCGTTAGGATATAACTCTTTAAGGAAGTCAAAAGCAACCACTTCAAAGACACGGATAGTAATAAGGAGTAAGTCACGAGCACTATGATTTGTGAAACGGCTTAGTGCATCCGCAACCTTGTTGTTCAAACCAGTTGTCTTGAATAGAGAACGTATATTCTTGTAAAGTAGAGATCCAACTTGCATGCATTCTATTGGATGGTGATTGATTCGTATATATTTGAGGGCTTGGTGATCGGTATACAAGACAAAATCCTTGTGTATTAAGTAATGTCTCCATTTTCGTAGTGCACGAATCACCGCATAGAATTCTAACTCATAAGTAGACCACTTTTGTCGAGCTTCGTAAGCTTTTCACTAAGAAATTCAATAGGTTTACCTTCTTGTGATAAAACAAGACCAACTCCTAATATAGAAGCATCGTAATGTACCTCAAAAAGCTTGTTGAAATCAGGTAGTGCAAGGATAGGAGCGGAAGTAAGCCTTTCTTTGAGTAATTGAAAACTCGATTCGGCTTCATTTGTCCATACAAACCTTTTATCCTTCCAACTGTCGGTAATAGGGGCTGCAATAGATCCGAAATCTCTTATAAATCGACCAGTAAAAAGGAAGCTAAACCATGAAAACTTCGAGCTTCGGAGGTCGTTTTAGGAGTAGGCCAATCACGAATAGCTGCGATCTTTGAATTATCTACTTGAATACCATCGCGAAACAACGTAACCTAAAAAACGAGAACCTTTGAAGTGAAAAATTGACACTTCTTGATTGATAAATAACTCATTCTCCTTGAGAGCATTGAAAACAGCCCTTAAGTGAGAGCGATGTTCCTCTTGATTTAGAATAGATAAGGATGTCATCGAAATAAACCACAACAAACTTACCAATGAAGGACTTTAAGACTTGATTCATAAGTCTCATGAATGTACTTGGAGCATTAGACAAACCAAATGGCATAACAAGCCACTCGAAGAGACCATCCTTTGTCTTAAATGCCGTCTTCCATTCATCCCCAAGTCGAATTCGGATACGATGATATCCACTTTTAAGATCAATCTTAGAAAATATTATGGAACCAGGAGAGCATATCAAGCATATCGTCTAATCTTGGGATTGGGAAGCGATAGCGGATTGTGATCTTATTAACACTCTACTATCAATACACATACGCCAAGTTCCATCTTTTTTAGGCACAAGAAGGTGGGAACAAAGACAAGGGCTCAAACTAGGTTGTATGAAACCTTTAGAAAGCAATTCATCAACTTTGTCCTCGAAGTATATCATGTTCCTTAGGGCTCATACGATAGTGGGGAAGATTAGGTAGACTTGCACCGGGCGTGAGATCTATTTGGTGTTGAATATTTCTCATAGGAGGCAAAGACTCGGGCATATCGAGATGGTAAAACACATGCAAACTCATCTAGTAAGGACTGCACTTGAGTAGGAATAGTTGTCGGAAGGTCAGGGGTAGAAGGTTGTACAACTAAAGCATAAATCATACCTCGATTCTTGTGCATCTCGCTAAGATATCCGGGGAAACCAAACATTGTAGTCTCTTCTTGTTGTAGACTTGGCTTAGGTTTCGCATACGATGGTTGCAATATGATTCTGTTTCCATTGTACATGAATGAATACGTATTAGCTTTACCTCTGTAAGTCACATCTACATCATATAGCCATGGACGTCCAAGTAATATGTGGCAAGCAAGTAATATCCACAACATCACAAACCACTTTGTCTCGTTATATGCTCCAATTTTAAATGACACGAAACATTGAGAATCTACATTCTTCTTGTTGTTATCATCAATCCAACCAATGGAGTATGGTTTAGGATGTGGATGAGTAGATAATTGCAGCTTTTCCACCAACCTAGATGAAACAATATTTTGACAACTTCCACTGTCAATGATCATATCACATATCTTGTCTTGCACACGGCATTGAGTGCGGAATAGACGATTACGGGTTGGATAGTCAACACGAGGAATGGACAATAGATTTCGAATAACATAAGAGACATAATCACTTTCATCTCCTTCCTCCGCATATGCTTGTATATCTTCGATATTTCTATGAACATCTTCACTTTCTTCCTCATACACAGCAGACTCTTCTTCGGTCATCAATGTACGCCCACTTCTACATTGGTTTGATGTATGACCTGGCTGCTTACACTTATAGCACTTGTTTTCAGTTGGGTATGCATAAGGGTTTTGAGGTTTTGGTCTAATGGGTGGAGCATTACTAGGCTGGGGTGGAGGTGGAAGAGTCTTTGTGGTAGGTGGGTTTTGGGAAGAAGATGGTTGGGTGGTAGTGGTAATGGTAGTGGTAGTAGGAGAAGTACGGGACTGGAATGGAGAAGGTTGTTGCCTATTAGGAAAATTTTGAAATGAAGGTTTTCTAGGGTATGAGAATGAGGATTTTGGGTATGGTTGTGGAGAAAGCATGAAAGATTCTATCTTTAAAGCATTATTAATGACAGAATGAAGAGAAGTATATTGTTGAGTAGCTAACCTTTCTTGTATATTCCAATCAAGTCCATTGATGAACCGCCCAATTGTTTGATCAACCGTCTCATTCAAATTTGGTTAGAGATAACAAACGGGAAAATTCAGATTACATACTCTTGTACCGTGCGGTTGCCTTGGCGACAGTTTCGCAAACTGATGAACAAGGTTTGTATGTAATCCGGAGGAAGAAATCTTCTCTTCAACAGTTGTTTCATGACTGTCGAGGATTGAACTTGTCGCAATCCTTGATTGGCTCGTTCTATTTGAAGATGATCCCACCATGAAGAAGTCTGGTCCAAAGAACTTGAAAGCAACAAGCTCTACTTGTTGATCTTCAGGTATGCGCATATAAGCAAGGAAGCGATCAACTGTACACAGCCAATCTAAGAAATCTTCAATGTGTAAGAGTCCATCAAACGGGGTTATATCAGCTTTGGGCGATAGTTTTGTGGATTTCCCATGTTCCTTTGCTGGCGCGGTGGTGGAGGATAATAATATGGCTCATAATCTTCAACATCAATTGCTTGTTGTTTTGTAGAAGATTTGAGCAAGTTTTGGGGAGTAGAGTAAGAGCTGAAATCTTCGAAGAATTCAAATTGTGGGGTTGTGTAAGGTGGACAAGAAGAGTATGTTTGGAGTGGATTGTAATGGATGATAATATGATTTATTTAGGGAGGCGTAATTCTTTGGAAGAAGGTTGGGAAGAGGTGGGGGTTTGAAGATTAGTAGTAGAGTTGGGAGGGTGGAAGTATGGGGATGGATAATTTCATCTTGGGTCTTAGATTTTTCTCCAAGTACCTTCTTTCCTTCTTCTTTCTTTCCTTCTTCTCCCATGAACTTAATAAACATACTTTCGATTTTTTTTGTGATATCATCGAAACGTTCATCCATTACTGTGGTTAGCTTCTTTTCAATATTGATTCCCATTGCTTTCACATCAGCTTCTAGGTCTTTCCTCAAACTAGTTCTTAACTCTTCAATCTTCTTATCACCCATGTTAGTGGAGGCTCTCAATCGAGGCTCTGGTACCACTTAACGTAGCGGAGCGTAATAATTTGGATCAAGGATCCAAAAGGTAGTGAAAACTAGTGTGAAATAAATAGATTCACAAAAGCTAAAAACTAGAGAACAATAACTAAATAAAATATCTTTGATAAATCAAATAAGATAATAATGTTGAATGTGTAGGAATTCTACAAGGCTAGGCCTTCTTATATAGGCTTCACTATTTCCTAAAAGTAATAAAACTAGAAAAGGAAATCATACCAAACTAGGAAACTAATATGTTCTAGAATAGTTCTAGAATAGGGAAATCATAAATTAGGAAATAATACTAGAAATAGAATACGGTTTGACACTAATGTCAAACAGGGGTGACTTTGTCTAGATGTTCTACATCAGTTTCCCGACGCACGACATCATCTTTGCACGTTCCATATATGTAACAATGTGCAATATAGTTGCAAGATGGTTAGTTGGACACCAAGGAAAACCGAGATGGAGCGGATTAAAAAACTATTGTTGGAGAAACAACAAGAAGAGAAAGATAAGTTTGAGATCGATGACAAAGTATCCGAGGTGAAATAAGCGTATTTGTAATTAGATTGGGAAGAATTAATATGGTTGCTCAGGAAGAAGCCTTTTTTTTCGAAGGGGGCGTTTTGTATTGGAAAAATGGGCGACCTACCTGGATGTTACAGTGTACTTGAAGAATGAGTTGTTGGATCCCCACAAAGAAAAGTTCGTTAGTGCATGGGTAAAACGTTACAAACATTATGACAGGATTGAATCTTTGAAGAAGATGTAATCTTGAAAGAGTCTAAATAAGCTTTCAGGGTAGTTAGATCAAGAATGAGTTGATCATTTTCAACTTTCATATTGCACGAGTCTTCTAGAAGCTTTCCTTCTCTTCCTAATGCAAGAGTGAGTCCAGTTGCACATGAGAGAAATTGTTCACTTCGTTCATTTAGATGTGATGTTTTTATATACGCACAATCAATATCTTCTTTATCATTATGAATATATTTTTTCAGAATCTGAATCATTGATTATGAATACAGTGCTAAACCTAACCTCTTCTTGAGAACATTCTGATATATTTTCAGAAGAGCAAGTAGAACTTGTGGAAGAAGCCCCTTTTAAACATTTGCTAAAATTAAACCCATAGTAAGACTTGACTAAATCTTGTGATACGATAACTGAGTCTGTTTTCGTTTTTACTTTACCTCTCTGTAGACTCATATCTTATAGGTTGGATCATACCAAACACAGATTGTTAGATCTTTTTGTGTTTGCCTGCTCTGATACCAATTTAAAAGACGAGGGTACCCAAATACACCACAATATTTTTATTTCAACCTATAAGTCGTCTACCGAATGTGATCGTCTATAGACAGATTCGAGACAATACGACAATTCGGTACACACTTTGTGTAATCGTCTATGGATACGAGATCGAGACAATACAACAACAAGATAACTTATGTGATTGACTATGGATGCAAGATCGAGACAATACAACAACAAAGTGTGTTACTAATAGGTTTGGTAATAACCAAACTTTATAGGATCACTATCAAGTATTACAGAGTTAACGTACTTGTGTATTTTACTTAATTATAATGCGAAAATCAAAGTAAAAGTCACAACAAGATTTTGTTAACAAGGAAACCGCAAATGCAGAAAAACCCCCCGGACCTAGTCCAGTTTTGAATACTCTCATAATTAAGCCGCTATACAAAATCTAATACCAACTTCGTATAGTTGAGATCAATCTAATTGTATCTACCAAAATAGTCAAGTATAGATTCGCACTCAATCAATATAGATCTCAAACAGAAATATAGAGAATGCCGATCTCACGCAACTAATCAATCATATCTATCAAAGATAAATCGATTCTAGTTGGATCCCATCCGATCAAAGTTGTGCACTAAATCCACAAGATACAGAAACTAATAAGAATTCTCTTGTGATCAATCACGCATAGAATGGAGTCTATTAACAATGGATTATCACAAGGTGTCTTTAGAACTAACAATAGTTCTAAATATCCCATCGATACTTTAATAACTGAGTGAATCTTATATCAGAAGAGAATATTCTCAAGCATAAACAAACTAGGTGCAATCAAAGTTTCAAAAATTGTTAGTCAATCAAATCAAATCGAAAACTAATAACACTGCAATTATCTAGTTTCCCACCAACGGTACTCGTAGATCTACTAGATCCCACAGAAGTCTTTAAACGAGCGGTCGTAAGAGATTTCACCTAATTAGGATACTTACCTCTTCGAATAGATGGATCCGCCAGAAACAACAAGAAATGAAGTTTGCCTGGCTCTTAGGATAGTTTGCTAGAAATGCAAACTTAAGTATTTATAGACCAAGGATGTTTGGACACCAAGGAATTTCCAAAATCGAAAATATTCTCAAGATATGCAATGAAATAATGAATGCACAAATTCGGTTTTCATAATTCCAATAAATGTTGGTCCAATATTTTCCGAACTCTCTTAATATAAAATCTCAAATTAGTAAATTCACATTACTAATTTATATTCCTTAGAGTTATGCATTAATTGCTGGTAATTAAAGAATATAAAACCAAAAACCTTAATTAAAAGATTTTTAATTTATTTCAGCACAGGATCACCTTGAGTACCAAGGAATATTTTTGAACAATAAACGATAAGAGTTACTGCTCGTGTTCAAAGTATGTTGACATATTTTCACTGCAAATCGTTATTTCGTATTTACATGGATTTTCTTCTTGGAATCGATTCTACCACACTTCCAAACAAGTTTAGAATTGGTTTTCCAGTATTCCAAGACTATTATGTGATTGGTCATACCATATCACAATGGTTAGTTGTGATTAGTCCTACCAAGTCACATACATGGGTTTTGATCGGTTATACCAATCACTAGGATCGGTTATACCTAAATATGATACCTACTTGTGATCAAGTCACACCAGTCACCAGAATCGGTTACACCAATTACAAGTATCGATCACACAACACTTATGATTGGTCACACCAATTACAAGGATCGATCATACCATCTCATGGTGATTACTTAGGATCACTTACACCGATTACCAGGACTGGTCATACCAAATCATAAGTTTAGGAATTGTGATCGGTTATACCAAGATACATAACCTAAGTTAAGATCGGTTCTACCAACTCACACATATTGGTCATCAAAGATATGCAATGAATAGTCGGACCAATAAGCCTATTAATTTCCCTTTCGATTCACGAAAAAAGTTCATGAATGTACTTCCTGTAAACAAATGTAAAACATTGTTTCCTAGGATGAAATCTTCACCATACACCAATTCACATAATCATAACACTATATACAAGATTATGTCGATGTCACATTTACGAAGTTCAAAAGATAAGTGTTATACTTCATAGTCTAATTCCTTAGTATTATGATCATATTATAATGATCATGGCTCATCACCAGAGTATTATATACAATATGTACAGTATATACAGGTTCACAGTTATGTTTTCAATATAGCACGACTTGAAAGATATGTTATGAATGAAACAGTTCAAGTCAATATTACTAACCTCAAGTGGAAAGATGATGTCGTCGTTGTAGTTCGCTTCTTCTTCACATTCTTCAGGTCTTCGGAGTTATACTTGTATGTGTCGACATTCCTAGAGTTTCTAGCCTAACCTGAACGAAGTTGACTCTAGTATTTAATCAAGCTACACTAGATGAGTTTTGAACTAAAATATGACAACCAAACTTGACATACCAATGCTTGGTGAATTCAACCGAGCTATGCTCTAACACATACATATGGTTTACGGATCATTATGTAATGGGAGTGGATTTCATTCTAATATGGAAGTATTGACTAAGGGGAAGTGATACATATTACCGTAGTATTATTTCAAAGTTGTGATGCAATTGGACTTTGATTTTATATAATAATACTATGACACTGAATAACAATGATTGAGAACATTTGTTTCTGTATTGTTATTGCTACGGATCTTCAACAACAATGATGTTGAGTTGAACACGTTCAGAATCGATGGAGAACTTGAAGTAACGAAGAATTCAAGGAAGTTGAAGAGCCAAGGAAATCAAGCATGATGGATCAGAAGCTACAAAGTTTATTTATTTTGTAATACATATGTATTGATAGTTTTTTCACTAAAATTGACAAAGGGGAAGATTGTTAGAGCACTGCTCGATCAAACTCGCAAAGTTGCTATCTCAAGCTTGTTTGTCAAGTTTAGTTGAACAAAACTTCGTATGAATTTGAGTTATAGCTATGTCTCGGATTAGGATAAAAGTGTGTAGTTGAGCTTTAGACTTCACGGCGGTTACCAATTGAAGAAGAAGACCTACTGATGAGATTGGAGGAACTTCGTCGACAAAAGGTATCTGGAGACTAAAACTTATCTATCACTCATAAGTATATTCTATTGTATCTACTAATGAGACTAAGTTGTATAGCTATATAGACTTTTTGTTATACACATTTGAAATTTCGAACCGAGTTTATCTCATTTATATATTTCTCGAAATACAAGTTTAAAGCCATAGATTAACTTCATCATCTACTTGACGAGTTTAGTTGTAAACAATTCATTGTTTAAAAGATGATGATGAGGTGTCGAACTCGCAAAAATAAATTCCTTACTTCTCTTACACTAGTAGTACAATGACAAGCAGGTTCGTTCCTAAGGGAGAGTTGAGCTAAAGCTGTCAATCAAATTTCTGAATAAAAAATAACGCAAAACAAATAAACGCAAACAATGAGGATGTGAATGATCAAGGACTCTTTCTCATTCACGAAACAAATCTTATCAATATAGCTATGTTTCCACAAAGTACCCATTACTAATAACTCTAGAATATTTAATACGCTCGAATACTCCGCAATCTCTCAATTCACCGGACACGGAAGCGCTCGACTACCGGATTCTACTTGCCAAGTTTCCTAGAAGTACGCTCTGACTTAAACAAATGCATTAAGTTCCGTGAGATAGGTTATTCCCAGTGGCAAACACAAAAGCTCGATTCATCTACTAGTGTCATTCAATATATATGATTACTTAATAAAATCCCATCGTCAATAACCACATATTACTACTTGTATTAAGAGTCTCTAGACAATTACGGGTCGAAGAGTTCCCAATTAGCAATAGAACTATTAATTAACCATTCAATTTGCAACTTAAACGATTCAAGAATAATTCATATAACAATATTGGCACGGTAAAGAATGAGCAATAACGAAATAATTGCAAGAAAACAAGGCAGTTTAAATATCAATTGTGAATCATGTTCGGACGTCGAAATCGTCCCTAATCAAATGCAATTAGCTACTGGAGTTCATGGTCAAATAAAGCAAAACAACAAGCTACAAACAAAACTAAAAAGCAATTCAAACCAATGACACAAAGTGTCCAGCTTGTGAAGTGATGTAGTGGTGGTGATGGTCTGGATGCGAGAACTGTGGATGTCACTTGCTGCTGATATGGTTGCCTTGTAGTCTGTTGTGGCGTGAAGGTACTGGCGATGGATCGTGGAGGTGCTGGTGCAGGTGAACTATACTAACATGTGAACATCCAACTCAAAACCAATTGACAATGAGTGGAGAGGATCACATGCTTATATAGAGTAGTCATGCTAGGAGTTTAAGCTATGTGGGACTATTATTCCCATTACGCCCCTTCCACGTGTAGGGCTCATTGAGCCTATACAACGTGGTCCTTATAAGGGATACCCATGTTCAGCCTGGTTAGCCATGTTGGGGTACGAACGGTAGCCATGTTGGGCCTGGTTAGCCATGTTGGGCTACCGCACGGGCGGACCTTAGCTCTGATACCATACTAACATGTGAACATCCAACTCAAACCCAATTGGCAATGAGTGGAGAGGATCACATGCTTATATAGAGCAGTCATGCTAGGAGTTTAAGCTATGTGGGACTATTATTCCCATTAAACTGGTGGGTAAATGGACTGCAGCTGCTGTTGGTTTTGCTGTAGAAGAATGAGCTGATGGTGATGTGCACTGGTGGTATGCAGGTATGCAATATGGAATGGTGGTGATGCTGCAGATGGTATGCAGGTGGAAGGATTATGCAGAACTGGGGATGATGTAGCTGCAAACCGGAGGTTATGCAGATGGTAATGGAGATGGTAATGGAGATGATGGGTGTATGCTGTGGATGCATGAGATGATGCTGGTGTATGCAGTGGATGGATATGCAGTTGAGATGGTTGTTCAGCGAGCAAAAGCTCGCTGAAACTAGGGTTGTTGGCAGCTGGTAATGGGGGTATTAGATGATCCCTGTAGTTTTAGGTTAACCCTTTTTATAGCTCTACCTTGTCCTGCAATTTCGAATCTGAAGCACCCAAATTCCTGAATCAGACAGACTTCTAAAATTACTTCTTAATCTCCTCCGTTCAGCACTAAATCGCACGGAAGAAACTTCTTTTATGTCAAGGCAAGACTCCATCTTCTATAATAAGTTTCCGGACTCAAACTATGTCCACATCTCTTCTGTTTACTTCTTGACTCGAACTCCTGTCTTCTAAACTTTCGCATTGAACCAACGTGCCTTACATCCCTGCCATCAAACCATGGTTAGCTAGCACAATCAATTCAGTTTTCTCACTGTTGGACAGGTTGAAATACAACCCAAACTTGACCCCATTTAGTGAACAATTGATACCCAAATTCCGCTTCCTTCTTGCCTTCGATTTCAGGACCTAACCCTTTGCACAGACTCATGAATATATAGCAAATTGGTGTTGCTGACGATGGCTTAGTCGAGACCTAAAACATGACTGGTCTTTCAGGCATTTATTCAAGCACCTAGTGTGCAATTTACTGGTCCTTCAGAGATGAACACCACCTTGATTTCTAAAACCATCCACACTCCTTACCTGCATCCAATGTTCAAACACACAACAACCCATATTTATAATTCATTCAAAACACACATTTATCATCATCGGCAAAAGCTTGTCTTCTGTTCACTGACTTTTCTTGGTAGCAAAACTCAGTCTCTCAAATGAACGAAAACAGATCATATCTTCTCTTGTCACGGCTAGAACTCACATAACTCCTTAAGTCTTTCGCTGTCAGGTTGTGTTTGAGGGCAAACCCACTTCTCCTGATTCTTCCTGGACTCTATTTGCTCCTTAATCGTCATTATTCAGCACTGATAATAATTGGTAGCAACTCACGGCTCTGGCCAGTTTTGTAGCCTGAATTACAACCAAAATCTCAACCCTATACTCGAGCTCTCTCTGGTCATCATAAACTCTTAGAAACGTTACGTTCTTCTTTGTCTTCGAACTAAAATCAATCTCGGTCTCGACCTGAACTTGTATGACCAGAACTTGTAAACTGTGAAGAAAATACCAACTCTCGAGCTATTCTGCAGGCCCAGTAGATGGCATCCCTATTAAGTAAGTCCATTAGGTTGAACTGGTAGCCTGAACAGTTTAATTTGGTGCTTCAGTTTTCTGTTAAGTTCGTAGTCCGTCAATTCCAAATTCGCAAACGAATGCCATAAGCCTCTATTTCTCTTCTTTCACATCCCACTTCTTTCACATCCCATGACTCCAAAGTACCTATAAAACGCAAACGAAGCGTAATATACAAAAATACAAGAGAAATAACTAAGGCCTCTTCCTATGCACATGCCAAAAAAATGGTGTTTGGCATGCGGGTGGCATGCCAAACCATTTGCGCCACTATGGGGAAACCCGAGCGATCGAATCCCTAGCGAGCGATATTGACAATATCGCCAACGATACGAACTTTATCGGTTGGCGATATTGTCAATATCGCTCGAAATTCACTATATCATTGTCGATATAATCAATATCGCCACCGTTCGAGTTTTCGCCTATAAATACCGCAACTATACTCCCACCTCTTCTAAACTCTTCTCAATTCTTCTTCGAAAAACCTTCGAAACCCACCGATTTTCTTTAAACTTTTGTTCGAAACGATTATCTTAAACATATATGGAGAGAAAAAAAGAAACAAAAAGGGAAAGCATCTACTAGTACCCAGTGCGGTGGAGTAAGTTTTGTTGTGGATACAAATTATGAGTTTAATAATGTTAGACTAGTAGCCGGTGAAGGTGTATTCTCTAATCACCTTTACGATAATGAGGCGATGTAACGCCATACATCTAAGAGTGGATGGTGAGTTACGAGAATTTTTGAATTACTTCTGGTGTCTTGTTCAAGAGAGAGTGAGAAGATATCCTTGGCGACATCTATATCAAATACAACCTAGAAACCACAGGACTCAAGGTGTTCAAGTTATATTAGAACGATGGTGGAAGACTACAAACACGTTCTTTTCAAGGACTTTGAATGCGGTAAGTCGGTCTTTTCATTATTTAATTTTTAGATTATGTGTTTTGTTTCATAAAAATCAACAAATTCTAATTATGAATAATTATTGTTAATAGGAGTTACACCGATAGATTTATACATGTTAACCGGAATTCCATGCCAAGGGAACTTAATTCCATTTAATAGACTAAAGTGGGTATCAGAAGATAGATGGAAAGAAAGACTTCCTTTATACTCAAATGAATTAGGAGGAAATCCTACACATAGACAATTAAAAGCGTATGGGTTGAAGGTGTGTCTGGGTTGAAAGGTTTTTTCCGGCGTTATCTTTGTAAGAATGAATGAAAATGGGGGAAGCTGGTAATCAATATTTGATCCCGGCCATTTTGAGGAGCTAGAACGTCTGTTTGTATTGTGGACATCGGGCCAATGTCTGTTTCCCAAATGCTAGCTCAAGTAGTGTTAATTGGGTTTCTCGAAGCATTAGAAGATTTAGAGCAAGCACCAACATATGATTGGGGGACTGCGATTTTATCAGAGATTTACATTGCCCTAAGTGATAATTCGACGTGTGATAAAGATAGTTTTAATGCTTTTTGGGGAGTTCTGGAGGTAAGAACCAATCTTTTTCACATTATGTATTTATTTGTCATTTTCATATGGAAAAGTTATTAACCTGGTGAATGTTATTTTTTTCAGTATTGGTGGTATACATATTTCCGTGTTTCGGAACCTTGTCTTAAGAATTATACGAATGTATTTCCGATCATACGAAAGTATGATTCTGAGAATTGGGAAGCTACAGTATTGAAGATGGTCAACATACTCGCTATTGTTCATAAGATTCAAAGCGGTTGAGTAGAACAAGCCATAACCTTATCTCACGGCCATATGAAGCAGTACCTGAGTTCCAAGAAGAACTAGGTCAGATAATGGTAGAGTTAAGCCTTAGAAGGATGGTGTTATACAGCCCTATTTCTGAGAAGGGTGTTTGGTATTATGGTGAAAGACAACTTCTTCGTTGCAAGGGAGATCAGTGATAGCTATCAACCCTTATCCCAAAGACAGAGATGTTTGTTGACGATTACTTCAAATTGATAAGAGAAGGTCATCGTTGGCAAGAAGTCGATGAATTGATCCGGAGCCGATGGACAAAAATGAGTACCTATCTTGGTTTAATACTATTTTCAAGCCAAATATTTCCATGCAACCGCAAAGTTTGGGTCGGATGGATTTCCACTTTAGGTAGGTTGCCACTTGACAATGAATTTCTTCCTTCCCAACCTCCACTGAGAGACGGGTGACGTATTTGCATATCCTTCTCAAAGTTCATCATCATACATGCCACCATTTTCGTGGGAAGTAAAGACTATATCCAAAGACATCCGGAGAGATTGTTACTTATCCAATTGTTTCTAGTGCACCTACTCGGACTTATCCATACCTCGGGGTCAATGCTACGAGTTGGAGTATCGGACCCGATGTAACAATTATGAGGCTCTTCTTCGGGGATTTCGAGAATATGCACTTGGAACAGATGCAAAGTTTGAGGGAAAGCATGATGTATGACATGAGTCCCAGTGTTGTAGCTGGTAGAGGTTTGAGTCCTGGTGTTGGAGTTGGTACAGGATTGAGTCCCAGTGGAAGTCAGCAAAGTCGTCGAAGTCATCAAAGTCGTGAAAGTCAGCAAAGTCGTGGAAGTCAGCAAAGTGGTGAAAGAAGATTGAGACGTCGTCATATGGAGGAGGATCCAGAAAGTTCAACCCCAAACATGGTGTTATATACTCAAGGAGTACGCGGTGGTGAAGAAAACATTGGTTTGGATACAACTCCTACACGTATGTTTAGTCATTCACAAACTGACATACTGACTCCAGGTGGTGGTGTGAACATGGAAGTAGTTAGGCAAACAAATATGTATACTCCAATTGCCTCAACCTCATCAGCATTTCAACCATTCCAGCAACAATATCAACCACACGTATTTCAAGATTTGTATAATGTTCCCATACCCCGTACTCCCATTGCTTATCAAGGTTATGGTGATTCTGATGAGACTCAACCACCAAGTCAGTCTCAAACCGGCACCTTAACTAGTTTGTTGAACAACTCTATGGATCCGAAAATGCGGAGTAATTGGATCTTTGGTCCCGGGAGGAAACGGACAAGGAAATGAGTAGTTAAAATGTTTTCTTTTAGTTGAAATGTGAAATGTAATTTTGTTTTTTTAGATTAATGGAAATTATCTTTTAAATTAATATTGATTAAAACCCATTTACATTTCATTAAAAATTCACCTTCATAGTAGCGAATTAGACCAATAAAAAAAGAAAAATTCACCTTAACTATCATGATCCATGTTATTTCCTCTGTAGTCAAATCCACTTCGGTTATGCACTATGCATGGTGAAATGAATTTGAAGTTGGGTTGGAATTGGTTGAAATCCGGTAGGGGAAATTGTAGCCGTTAGATGAAGATCTGATGAGCGATTATCATAGTATCGAGCGATAGCTTGACTGTCGCTGACGACTGGAAGACCATCGAACGATTCTTTGACCATCGAGCGACCGAGACTCTATCGCTCATTTGGAAACTCGTCGTGTATGCCTATATGCCGGGGAAAAACATATTGGCATATGAGTTTGGCAGTTTGGCATACCCATAGTGGGTGCATATATGCCAAATACCATGTTTTGGCATGTGCATAGGAAGAGGCCTAAGAAAAGCATAAGATATTGATACTCAAAAGATGTATTTTAGGCACCTATCAGATGATCATGTGAAAATTACCTTGAACATCTTACATGATTTGTGTGACACAATCATTTGATGTTAACTTGGGAAGTTTCGTATTGATCAATTAATCATTTGAAAATTACTTGAATCTAGTGGTATGTGTAAGATTACCATTGTTGTCTTCCAAGGATGTTTCAATGATTGAATGAGAGTTTTATAACTACTATCAATGTCTGGATACAGCAACGGTATGCGGACTTAGTATGTGAACTGTGAAGTACTAGTTCATGTTTGGAACTCTTGTTTGCGAACGGGTTTACCTGTGATAGGTCCGGACCTGAATAGTGTTTGCGAACTGCAAGGCTAAGCTAGGTCAGGAACTGTGGTTCGCATACTTAAATTGCGAACATAGTGGTTAGGTTCTAAAATCGGTAAGTATGACAACTCATACTCATGAACTCAGGTTCGTTTGCGAACTCAGTGTGCGAACTAAAGTCCCTGGAACTTTAATGAAATAAAGTATGTGAACTAGTTTTAAAAACCGTGGCATTATGTTCATGAATAGGTTCTTGTATAAATACTTTGTACAATTACAAACCAAAACGAATATGCTTCAAATTGTTCATGGTTATTTCTATAGTGAACATTTGAACAACTCTCTTAAAGCACATTTAGATTTATTTGATTGTCTATTATGATTTATTGATTATCATATTTGACCTAGAAGTGTTAGATGAATAAGGCTACGCTGAAAGTGTTCATATGGCTAACTTTGGTTAACTGTTATTGAGCCAACTTGTTATACATGTTTAGGTACGGTTCACCCATATATAAATATAGGTATATTTCATTTGTGTTTATCAAGCTAATACCATCTAACGGTGGAGATTGATTACTTATTTTATAAGCTTATGTAGCTTGAATCTTAAATCAGGAGTTCATAACGGTGGATATTAATTTCTTTGTTACTAAGCTATCTTAGCTTTGATTGTAAGCAAACCTTGGTTTGAAAGACTGTATAGTCTAGCATTAGGGAAACCAAATCCCGTCACTCTCGTGTGTTCTAGTTGCAAACTAGAGTCGATTCTCCATTAACCTAGGTTTCCAGTTCTTCTTAAAACCATTATTAGGGTTAACGACTTGAAGACTTTATTTGGGATTTGTGAAGCCAGGTCCAACTATTTTCTTTGTAGTTACGTATCATGATCTTACTTTTTCTATCGTATTGAGTTTAATCTTATCTAAGATTTTCTCGAGATTTATCTCCGATGGGTAAGATATAAAAAGTAATCACAGCAGTTTCTTCGTCTCAGACTCTTGTGGTTCCGCAATAACTTCTTCTGCTAATCAGTTAGGTTATTATGAGGTGACTAATATTTCTAGGATGCTCTTCGGGAGTATAAGACAAGATTATTAGTTGTATTTCCTATTCACCTTGATCTCTATCTTAAGACGAAAACAACAAATAGAATAGACGTATCTGTTAGAGCACTGCTCGATCGAACTCGCAAGCGTTGCTATCTCAAGCTTGTTTGTCAAGTTTAGTTGCCAAAACTATAAGTCTTGATTTCTAGTCTACTTATAGCTAAGTCTAGGACTAAGATAGAAAGTGTAGTTGAGCTCTAGACTCCACAACGTTCATCATACAAAGACGAAGAACTACTCAAGGAACTGGTGGAACTTCATCGACTAAAAGGTATGTGGAGACTTGAACTTATCTATCACTCAAAAGTCTATCTACTATATCTCCTATCTTGAGACAAAAGTCGTATTGCTATATAGACTTCGATTATACACATTTGCTATTTCGAGCCGAGTTTATCTCTCTTATCTATTTCTCGAAATATGTGTTGGTAAGCTTTCGCTTTGGCCAAGTTCAACTTTACAAGTGACGAAAGTCATGATTAAATATTTCAATATCTTGAAAATCGCTTAGATGAAGAATAGTGTGTGAGTAACCTCTATTTAACATCCTCTAAGAATGTTTCAATGATTGAAATGACAGTTTAGAATATATAACCTGAAATGGATATAAACATTGTATGTGAACTCATACTTGTGTAAGTCCAAAATCCTTGAACCAAAGTATGCGTACTTTGCTGCTCAAAATTAACTGGAACTAAAGTCTGTGTACCTGTACGCGTACTATCGGAAGTTCACGTCCCGTGAATGTCTGCTGGAGTTTGTGAAATGAAAACAAACTTAATCCGGGTACTTAAGTATGTGTACCGGTATGCATACTTGAGTGGGTTATTTTCGAAAGACGGTTTATTCGTGAACTTAAACTTATATAAACTAAGGAATGCATATTTGCAAACCGTGGCTATAAAGTTCATGAATTGATTCGAGTGATCGAAATCATTTTTGCTTCGATTCTGTCTTGTGTACTTATATGAGATCTAAGAAATTGAAAAACTCTCTGCTTGGTTCTTTGAGTCATTTGAACTAGTTATGGTAAAGATGAATATGGTTGATATGAAAGTGCTCATATGGCTAACCATTTGGTTAACTATTGTTGAACCAACTAGGTGTACACGTTTAGGTACGGTTACACAAACCTAAATGAATGTGCCTTTCATTTGTGTATAACAAGCTAAGTTCGATCTTACGGTTGAAAGATATTAGCTTGAATCTAATCAGGTTTTCATCTAACGATGAATATTGAATGCTTTGTGACCAAGGTAACTTAGATTGCAAACTCTAATTTGGAAGACTATATAAAGGATAACTCTAGCAACTGAGAAACCTAATCTCCACGCCTCATGTGTGATACTAGTTCTATAAGCTAGAGTCGATTCCCCTTTAACCTTAGGTTTCTACCGAGACCCTGTAGGTTAACGACTTGAAGACTTCATTGGGATTGTGAAGCCAGACCCAACTATTTTCTCTGTAGTTGTGTGACTGATCTTGCTGTTTCTATCGTATTAAGTACAATTGTAAAATTGGCTCGAGATTAATTTCTCCGATAGGCAAAATAGAAAATTACTCACAAACATCTTCGTCTCATCCTTTGTGATTCCACAATATCTTGTTTCGCTAGTCGATTAAGATTATTGTGAGTTGATTGATAATTCTAGGCTGTTCTTTGGGAATATAAATCAGGGTTATCAATTGGTTCATGTTCACCTTGATTTATCAAAAGACGGAACAAAACTCATAGTTATTTCTGTGGGAGACAGATTTATCTATTCCTATAGACTTTTCTGTGTGATACAGATTTGTTTATTAAAGTCTTCGACTTTGGGTCGTAGCAACTCTTAGTTGTGGGTGAGATCATCTAAGGGAATCAAGTGCATAGTATCCTACTGGGATCAGAGACGTAAGAAGCGCAATTGTACCTTGGATCAGTGTGAGATTGATTGGGGTTCAACTACAGTCGAGACCGAAGTTACTTTGTAGTAGGATAGTGTCTGTAGCGGCTTAATACAGTGTGTGTTCAATCTGGACTAGGTCCCGGGGGTTTTCTGAATTTGCGGTTTCCTCGTTAACAAAACTTATGGTGTGTGTGTTATTTCTTTTCCGCATTATATTTTGATATATAATTGAAATATCACAGGTTGTGCGTTGAATAAATCAATTTGGAAATCCGACTTTTGGTTGTTGACTAAAATTGATTGATCCTTGAACATTGGTCTTTGGTACTGTTCAAGTTAATTTATCTTGTATTCAATTAGACTCGTAGATTTCTTTTTGCTTGAGTAAGTATTGAATCGAGAAATTGAGATATAACTCTTTACTATAGTTTTTATTCATATTGAGTCTGACTGTCTAGTTGATTCTCTTAAAAGTATATTGGAGTTAGTCCATAAAGATTGGTAATCGAATTATTGGGTGAGGTTGTTGTACCCCCACTTTTTCAATTGGTATCAGAGTAGGCAAACACATTTAAAGACCTTATAAGTATGTGTTTGTAGCAATCTGACTCTATGGACAGAAATTATATCTCCATAAACGTACTGCCAGTCTTCGATGGCTCAAACTACTTGTGGTGGAAAATCATTATGCGTGTTTTTCTTCAAGCTCGTGATTTCCAAACATATGTACGTGTTGTTAATGGCTATACTCCTCCGATTGATACAAAAGGCGATGTTTCTAGACCTAAAGATATTGGTGCATATACTGCATAAGAAATCCTTGCTTCAAAGCAAAACTCCGACGGATTAAATTCTATCATACATGCCATTACCCCAGATCTTCAGCATCATGTGACTACGTGCTTAAAGTCTAAAGATGCCTGGGATATCTTAGAAACCGTATTTGAAGGGCATACCTGTGAAAAAGAAGCTAGGCTTCAAAACCTAAATTCTGTTTGGGAAAACCTTTATATGGCAGATGAAGAAACATTTGATGAGTTTAAACACAAAGTGTCTGAAATTGTTAATGCATCTTTTGCATTGGGTAAGATTATTCCTGAAAAAGACATTGTGATGAAAATTCTCAGATCACTGCCATCCAGATACGATTCTAAGAAGCATGCCATCGTTGAGGGAAATAACCTTGATACTCTTTCCAGGAATACTCTGGTTGGGAAATTAAAGATCTTTGATCATGAGCATACATCCAAATCTCGAAAGGATGTTCCATTCAAAGCACAAAAGAACACTAATTTGCTAGATAAAAGTAAAAGTGTTTGCGTCTCTGAAGATAATCTTTCTGAGGCTGATTCATCAGATGAAGATCTTGACAAGTCAGTCTCGTTGATCACAAGACAGTTTAGGGATTTTCTTTTGAAGAGAAGTAAACGGTTCTCCAAAGATAAATCCAGGTCATCAGATAAACCCCATAATCGTGTTCCTCCTAAAAATAAGGATAATGATGAAACTGATGACGAGGATATGCCTCAGTGCTTTAAGTGTAAAGGTTTTGGTCATTTTGCAAATGAGTGTCCAAATCGAAAGAAATACACTGGGAACAAAGGTCTTGCTGCAACTCTTGATGTAATGTCTAACAACTATGATTCTAATGAAGACGAAAAATCAAGTGTTGCACTTCTTTGTGAAAATATTGATTTTGGTAATTGTAGCAATACATACATCAATCTTGATATTCTTTCAAAAGAAAAACCAACCAATCTGGAAGAAAAAATTGACCTCTCTATTGGAAACTCTCTGTCTATTTTTTCAGGTTCTACCTTGTGTCTAGCCGCTTGCACATCTCGGATACCTGAATCATATTCCAGGTTGACATGTTCATATTGTTCGCTCAAGGGTCATGAACTTTCAAAGTGTTACAAGTACAAACACAAATTGAGACATGTCAACAAACTTCAACGAAGAGCAAATCGATTAACAAACAAGCTTAAACTTGTTCGAAAGACCGCTGAGGTATGTAAGATTTTATCTTCGTCAAAGAAGTTAGTTTCCAAGGATAAGACAAGACCATTAGAAAGAAAGTTTTGACCTAAACACTTGAGACACAGGGTTCTATGAGTTCCAATCGAAAGGGATATGGTGGACAGACTATTGTTCATCCCAGCATAACTTAAAATTGTGTTGGTTAGTGCATCTTGTCTCATGTGCCTAATTTTGCACACCTCAGGCTTTAAGAAAAGAAGAAAAAATTTAGTTGTTTTATTTTTCTTTAATAGTATTGTAAAGTCTGGAATTCATCCCACTTTTCATATATAATTGATATTGGAAAGGTATTCCCTGGTTAATCAATGAAAGAGGGTTAAAATTGACAATTCTGCCTTTTATAGGGTATGAGTTGTGCGTACGTGAATCCTTGAGTGTATAAAGGTTCTGTAACCATACATTCTTTTTTCCTTCCCTAAGAGGTTAAATTGTGATTTCCTTTCACAAATCCGTAAGCTTATGGATACTCAAAGCATTATGTCTTCTAATGGAAAAGATGTTAATATGATTGTTAAGCCATCAATCACGAAGGAAAAATAAAGATCTCTGTTACCTCCAACTTTGAAAAGAAAAAGAAGGAATGTGAGGAAGTCAAGAGTTGTTCCTTCAAATTCTCAGAAGTTTTCTGATGTTCTTGAAGAGTTGAAGGATACAAGAAAGGAGATTCAACAAATAAAGGCTTATGTTTTTAGAACTCTTGAAATTCAAAAGGCACTGGTTCGACATTTTCATCCTAGAAGGTTTGTTGGAATTGACTCCTTTATTCACGAACCATATGTTCCCATGGATGTTGACGACAAGGAGTTCAGGGACGATAAAGAATTTTTCAGAGGTCTCAATGTCTAGAGAAACTTCTTATGAGAATTTTATTCTTGTGTTTTTAAGAAGAATAACTAGAGTTTGGAATAGCCATTATTGTGATTACACATAGCAATGTCCAACAATTTTCATCTTCAATGTTTTTAGATTTATTTATTTACATTCTAAAGTTTGTTTGGAATATGATTTTTGCAGTATTAATCTTTATGGTTTTATATATTGCAATTTTTTATGGGATATGTGTGTTTGCGTCCGTGAACTATGATTGTCTCATACATGTTCAAAAGTTATCTCTATTATGTCAGTATGAAAGTATTGATAAAAGATCGAATGAACTTTTGACATTACAAAAGTTAAAGCCTTGTATGTCATTATTTGATGGAAAAAAGGATAAAACTTTTGTTTACAAGGATTATGTCTATTCAATGTCATTGTGCTGATGGAAAATAGAATGAATCATTGTTTATTCCGCAATATTGGTCTTCCGTGATCCATATTTTTTATGTATATACTGTGCGGCTCCGTAATTTTTCTTATGTTGAGCATTTCCGATTAAATTAATCATGGGTTCTCTTGTGGTTAATTTAATTGAGTATATTGGATACAAATTCATATTCTCATGTGATTTGTGTTGTCCAAAGAAATCCTTCTTTTCTTGTGAAAGTAAGGTCGCTCTTGTTGTTCTTTCGGGAATGACATTTTATGGGGGAGAGTTCTTAATTGAACTTGTGCTTAATTGCCAAATCTTTGTGGGGAGTGCGGCTGTGGAATATTGTAGGGGTTATCTTGTATCTTTATAAATTCCTTGATGAATGCATTTAGTTTCGTCTATATGACTGCATCGAAAAAAGTTGATATGTGCTTTCTTTTGGTCATGAAGTGTGTTTATGGAAATTTCATTAGGATCCCACTAGTTTTCGTACCTTTGCCAATTTTATTGAAAAAAAAAGGGGAGAATTAATGTGTAGTTCACACTACAAATACATATGGTTTTCGGATCATTATGTAAGGGGGAGTGGTTTCCATGTGAGATGGAGTATTGACTAAGGGGGAGTGATACATATCACCATAGTATTGTTGTCTAAGTTGTGATACAATTGAACTTTGGTGTTGTGTAATAATACTATGACACTGTGTAACAATGATTGGGAGCTTTTGTTTTCTCATTGTTATGGCTACGGATTTTCAACAACGATGATACTAAACTTTTAACCTTTGGAATCATTGGAGTACTTGGAAGTAACGAAGATTTCAAGTAATGTTGAAGAACCAAGGAGATCATGCATGTGGAAGAGAAGCTGCAAAGTTTTATTTATTTTGTATTCCATATGTATTGATAGTTTTGTCAGTAAAATTGACAAATGGGGAGATTATTAGAGCACTGCTCGGTCGAACTCGCAAGCGTTGCTATCTAAATCTTGTTTGTCAAGTTTAGTTTTCAAAAATATAAGTCTTGATTTCTAGTTTATTTATAGCCAAGTCTCAGACTAGGATAGAAAGTGTAGTTGAGCTTTAGACTCCACGGCGTTCATCATACAAAGACGAAGAACTACTCAAGGAACTGGTGGAACTTCATCGACTAAAAGGTATGTGGAGACTTGAACTTATCTATCACTCAACGGTCTATCTACTTTATCTCCTATCTTGAGACAAAAGTCGTATTGCTATATAGACTTCGATTATACACATTTGCTATTTCAAGCCGAGTTTATCTCGTTTATCTATTTCTCGAAATATGTGTTGGTAAGATTTTTCTTTGGCCAAGTTCATCTTTACAAGTGACGAAAGTCATGATTGAATATTTTAATATCTTGAAAATCGCTTTGATGAAGAATAGTGTGAGTAACCTCTATTTAACATCCTCTAAGAATGTTTCAATGATTGAAATGAGAGTTTAGAATATATAACCTGGAATAGATATAAACATTGTATGTGAACTCATACTTGTGTAAGTCCAAAATCCTTGAACCAAAGTATGCGTACTTTGCTGCTCAGGATAACCGGAACTAAAGTCCTCGTACATGTATACGTACTGTCGGAAGTTCACGTCCCGTGAATGTCTTCTGGAGTTTGTAAACTGAAAACAAACTTAATCCGAGTACTTAAGTATGCATACCGGTATGCATACTTGAGTGGGTTATTCTCTAAAAACGGTTTATTCGTGAACTTCAACTTATATAAACTAAAGAATGCATATTGCAAACCGTGGATATAAAGTTCATGAATTGATTCAAGTGAATCAAGATCGTTTTTGCTTCGATTGTGTCTTGTATACCTCTATGAGATCTAAGCAATTGAACAACTCTCTAACTAGTTCTTTTGAGTCATTTGAACTAGTTATGGTGAAGATGAATATGGTTGATATGAAAGTGCTCATATGGCTAACCATTTGGTTAACTACTGTTGAACCAACTAGGTGTACACGTTTAGGTACGGTTACACAAACCTAAATGAACGTGCATTTCATTTGTGTATAACAAGATAAGTTCGATATAACGGTTGAAAAATATTAGCTTGAATCTAATCAGGTTTTCATCTAACGGTGAATATTGAATGCTTTGTTACCAAGGTAACTTAGATTGCAAACCCTGATTTGGAAGACTATATAAAGGAGAACTCTAGCAACTGGGAAACCTAATCCCCACACCTCCTGTGTGATACTAGTTCTATAAGCTAGATTTGATTCTCCTTTAACCTTAGGTTTTTACCGAGACCATGTAGGTTAACGATTTGAAGACTTCATTGGCATTGTGAAGCTAGACCCAACTATTTTCTCTGTAGTTACATGATCTGATCTTGTTGTTTTCATCGTATTGAGTACAATTGTAAAATTGGCTCGAGATTAATTTCTCTGATAGGCAAGATAGAAAAGTAGTCATAAACATCTTCGTCTCATCGTTTGTGATTCCACAATATCTTGTTTCGCTAGTCGATTAAGATTATTGTGAGGTGATTGATAATTCTAGGATGTTCTTCGGGAATATAATTCCAAGTTATCAATTGGTTCCTGTTCACCTTGATTTATCAAAAGACGGAACAAAACTTGTAGGTATTTCAGTGGGAGAAAGATTTATCTATTCATCTAGACTTTTCTGTGTGATACAGATTTGTTTATTAAATTATTCGACTTTGGGTCGTAGAAACTCTTAGTTGTGGGAAAGATCATCTAAGGTAATCAATTGCGTAGTATCCTACTGGGATCAGAGACGTAAGGAGAGCAAATGTACCTTGGATCAGTGTGAGATTGATTTGGGTTCAACTACAGTCCAGACCGAAGTTAGTTTATAGTAGGCTAGTGTCTGTAGCGGATTAATACAGTGTGTGTTCAATCTGGACTACGCCCCGGGGTTTTCTGCATTTGCGGTTTCCTCGTTAATAAAACTTCTTGTGTCTGTGTTATTTCTTTTCCGCATTATATTTTGTTATATAATTGAAATATCATAGGTTGTGCGTTGAATCAATCGATTTGGAAATTCGACCTTTGGTTATTGACTGAAATTGATTGATCCTTGAACATTGGTCTTTGGTACCGTTCAAATTAATTTTTCTTGTATTCAATTAGACTCGCAGATTTCTATTTGCTTGAGTAAGTATTGAATCGAGAAATTGAGATATAACTCTTTAATATACTTTTTATTAAGATTGAGTCTGATTGTCTAGTTGATTCTCTTAAAAGTATATTGGAGTTAGTCCATACAGATTGCTAAGCGAATTATTGGGTAAGGTTGTTGTACCCCCACTTTTTCATTATTTGTGGGAGATAGATTTGTTTATAAGTCTTCGACTTTGGGTCGTAGAAACTTCTAGGTTGTAAAGGACGTCATCTAGGGAAATCAAGTGCGCAGGGTCTTGCGGGATTCAAGAGGCGTAAGGAACTCGACTGTACCTTGATCGGTGTGAGACTTGGTTAGGGCTAAACTAAATTCCAATTCGAAGTTAACTTATAGTAGGTTAAAGTCTGTAACGTCTTAATACAGTGTGGTGTTCAAGTCTGAACTAGGTCCCGTGGTTTTTCTGCATTTGCGGTTTGTTCGTTAACAAAATTTCTGGTGTCTGTGTTATTTCTTTTCCGCATTATATTTTATATATAATTGAAATATCACAGGTTGTGCGTAGTTCAATCATAGTTGATCAATCCGAATTTGTTTGTTGGATAGAACTTGATTGACACACGGCCAATGGTCTTTGGTACCATCCAAGTTATTCTCATAACAATCAGGTTCACGGATTTCTATCTGTTTTATTTACTGATTGTGTTGAGAAATAGATAAAGCTATTTAATATATATCCTGATTGAGACTCAGTAACTTGGTGCTCTCAGAATTATATTGGAGTACAGTTCATACATATTGCCGAACGAAATAGTTGGGTGTGGTTGTTGTACCCCCGCGTTTTCAGGAGTCATGGTAGATTCGATCCCTACCTATATTTGGAGACTTGGTAGAACCGATCTTAACTTATGTTAGGAGTCATGGTAGAACCAGTCCCAAGAGCAAAACCGATCCTCTACACTCACATATTACTTTACGGTTTTGTGTGAATTTGGAATTGGAGTATACTAAATAGGAAAGTTCTAGATGTCATAATAATTTGAACATGAATATAATTATTATCTTTTATTGTTCAAAGATATTCCTTGGTACTCATGGTGATCCCAAACCGAAATATTGAGAATCTTTTAATTAATATTTTCAATTATATGTTTTTGATTTTCCAGCAATCAAAACATATCTCTTACAAAGTTATATTAGTTAAGTGCTAAAATAATATTAGATATTTTCTAACGAGAGATTTCGGAATTACAGGTTGGATATTAGTTGGAAATATGAAAACCGAAATTCGGTACTTATTAAATATCTTGAGAATATTTTCGGTTTTGGAATTTCCTTGTTGTCCAAACAACCTTGGTCTATAAATAGTTGAGTTTGCATTTCTTGCAAACCATCATAAGAGTCAGGCAAACTTCATTCGTGTTTTTCTGGTGGAGCCGTCTATCAGGAGAGGAAAGTACCCTAATTAGGATAAATCTCTTACGACCACTCGTTTAAAGACTTTTGTGGGATCAAGAAGCTCTACGAGTATCGTTGGTGGGAAACTAGATAATTGCATTGTTATTTTAGTTTTAGATTATTGATTTGAATGACTAACGGTTGTTTAAACTTTGATTGCACCAAGTTTGATTATTCTTGAAAGACTTCTCTTTTGACAGAAGGGTCACTCAAACTAGATCAAAGTATTGACGGGATCTTTAGAACTGTTTTTAGATCTAAAGACAACTTGTGATCATCCATGATTAACAAACTCATTTTTATATGTGATCAATCATAAGTGGATTCAAGTTTGTGGTGTGTAGGTACAAAAAAAAAAGGCAATTGAAGATTTGAAGACAATAAGATTTTACTTATTGGTTTTTGTATCTCTTGATTTGTGCACACATCTTGATCAGATGGAATCGTTAAAAATTTTCCATATTCAAATGCATTTATATCTTCATTGTCATCTACCATTTTCACCCGAAACCTTTTATCTCAAAAATTTTCCTTCTACTCTCACCTCACCAAAATCATAATATACTAATCATTTATAAAACTAATATATTAACTTAATTTTGCAGTATAATTATAAAGAAGAAGACAAAGAGATAAGAAAGAGAGGGAGATCTTATTGATTCATTAGCCACTTTTCATATCTATAATATCCTTATATACATGTACGGGAAACCCTAGGTATAGCTAGTTGGGCCGCACACCTATGGGACGTAGGCCCTACAACACTCCCCCTTGTGCGGTCCAATGGAACTTCATATGCAGTGTTTCATATATAGTGTTTCGAATGTAGTTCTTCAAATGTCGTCCTCTCCTTGATGACTTGTGCCAACATCAATTGCCTCATCAAAACTTTGACAAGAAAAAATCCAGTGGGACAAAACCTTGGTACAACTCTTCACATGTAGTACTTCACATGTTGTCTCATAATTTACATGTAGTTCATCACATACAATGTGATCTTTAAAGACCGACGAGTCTAAGTTAATTGCCTCGTTAAAACTTCGTCAGGAAAAACCCAAAGGGACAAAACCTGAACTAAAGAAAAAGAGTACAATATTAAGAAAACTTAGAACATAGTTGGACTCGAATATGTTGCCTCATTAAAACCTTGACAAGGAAAACCCAGTGGGATAAAACCTTGACGAAGGGAAAAGAGTACAACATGACAGATGTAAGTAAAGGTGATCCGTTGCAGATGATCACTTTACTCCGTTGAATTTGCCTAGTTGTTTCACAACTCTTAAGGCAGAATATCCTCGTGGGAAAGAAAATGGCCTTAGTTGGGAAATTACATTCCCGGTGTTTGTTGTTGTCTCATTAAAAACCTTGCCGAGTAACAAAACCATGTGGGAAAAACAATCTCGGTGAAGGAATATAGTTCAACACACCATTAGATGCTCCCCCTGATGTCAGACAACTTTCATTAGTCTAATGCAGTCAAAAGGAATTTATCACACTTTACTTTGGTGACTTGAATGTTTCTGGAAGTTACGTTGCTTAACAGAATATCGCGTTTCATTTCTTTGATTCAGATATTTTCAGTAATATCAACGCGATCTTTTTTTCAACGTTCAACATACTTGAGGTTTTTAGTATTATCTCGCTAAAAACCTTGTCGAGTAGCAAAACCCTTTGGGAAAAACTATTCTCAATCGAAGGGAAAAAGAGTACAACACAGCTTCAATTTCGAAGTAAAATGTGTCGACATAATATCCTTGGATCCTCCCCATGATGTCTGCATCTCCCCCTGATTACTTTCAGAGTTGTTCCCAACAGTTCCTTTAGTCATGTACTTTTTGAAACTGAATATCGGTAATGACTTAGAAAATAATCTACCATATCTCCCCCTGATTACTTTCGTTAGAGAAGAGATTATTATGCCTTCATAATCAACAACTTTTGGATTGCACTTTCATTAGCATTCCTTTTTATGTCTTTGTAGGGATAAAACACATTATGTCAATGGTGACTTTTAAGTACATGATAACATTCATTATACCATTCCAATGACGTTGCGTTGGCGCTGAGCTATATCTAGCTAACAAGTTCCCTAAGGATGCAAAATTTTATCGAGTATGTTATTATACTAAGTACAACAATGCGTCTATTGTACTTAGATATGGGAATTTCATCTCCCAACACATCTTCGTCATCTTCCTTTAGACGAAATGGTCACTTACTTACATTTTAACCTCGACTAATCATGGGAGTGCTATTAGGATGCATGCCTTTGTTAAATTGCCTGACAACTTTAGACTTATGCAAACTGGTAGGTCGAGCTTTCCCCAGATTTTTTATCTCAAATTCGGATTTCAAATAGCCTTTAAGGTCTCTTATTACATCAAGAGTACCCATCATGTTTGTATCATCGACATAGATAGCTACAATTCCAAATCAGGAACTTTCTTGTGAATACGCAATGAAAACAACTTACTTGTCTATCCCCTCCAAATCAAATAGTCGCTTAGACGGGTATACCACATCCGCCTGATTGCTTCAATCTATAAGTGAGCGTTATATTTAACTGTAAACGCACTCTGTTATTTAACTGTAAACGCACTCTGTGGTTTAGAGTCACTTGATTTGGGAAACAAAATGCTATCAAGTACTTTTGTAAATATCTGCTATCTCTTGAATCTTTCAGAGATACGTAACAACCACATATATATGCTGCATTTCAATTCCTTTTGAAATTACCAAGCTAACTAAGTAGCGGAACGCTATAACGTTCATTACAAGAGAAACAGTTCCAGGGCTTTGTGAGAAACCTCGCGCCACAAGGCGAGTCTTTATCCTTTAAGCCTGCTTTCTTCTCATTATGCTTTATGACAAATTAATCATGTATGTCCAATAGACTTTACACTTGGTTGGTTAGCACTACCACACCAAATACCTGTATATTTGTCAAAGAACCAAGTTCTACCTGGAATGTATAGGCCAAATATGCTCTTCGTTGACATTAAGCAACAAGGAGCTTGGTTCGATCTTATATTGTTCTATTTATTAAGCAATTGTATATAAAATTAATAATCAATATGCTTGAATGATCTTTCCATTGATTCATGAGCATTCTCGTAATCCACTTGGGATGTCATTGTTCTCTGGAATCATTAAACTTCGGAGAGTCCTCCAGTTTGATCCATGGACATTTCAGAGACAATCTTATGAGATGATTTCTGATGCTATAAATAAGTTGTTCCTTCCCCACCTACTTCCTTTCTAGGTGAGGATTGATCGAACCAAGTGGCCTCTCCAACTTTCTTTATGGAGCCACGGCCTCAACCACACTTCCACTAAGTATAGTTGTAACACCTTAGTCTATGGTGTATATCCCTTATTGAGGATTTGTAACCTTGCTGGTAGGTTTGCAGCTGGTATGTGTGATCTCATCACTTTAGCGACATCAATGTATATTCTGAAAATCGATTATTCTTTCACTTCACATATACATTTGTGGAGTACAAGAATCGCTATGAGACACAATGGGAACACACCACGACAATTCCTGTCGTTCCTTTAGAAAATATTTTTTCTTATCTCCCCCTAACGACGGGAAGACTGTCTCATTAAAGTGATAACCCACAAATCTAGCGGTAAGAGATCTCCATCCAAAGGTTTTGAAATGCGGGTAATTGTTGAGAGTAAATATCCAACAAAATTACTTAATCATTTCGTGACCCATTATAGTACGATGTGGACTCGTAATGGAACATATATAATGCAACCAAAAATGCGTAAGAACACAAATGTCAGGCTTAAATTGAGTTACCAACTGGTGCGCAAAAAAGGTTGACTAATATTGGGTTCTAAAATGAATTAAGTAAAGATGCGCGTAATATTGCATATCCCCAAAGCAATAAAAGGTAGATTGGTACTCATAACCTATTCCTTAGGCACCATTTGTAACCTTTGATGATAGCCTCTACGAGACCATTGGGTATAAGATGTTCTATATTGATCCTATTAAACATGCAATATTCATCAAGTCCTTTTGATGTAAATTCTCTAGCATTAACAATGGTGGTGATCCTTTGAACTTTATATTGTGTAATATGTGCTAGGAGTTTTATAAAAATTAAACGCATCGTTTTTTGTGAGCAATAACTGATTCAATGCGTCGAATCATCCACCAGAACCATAAATCACTTGAATGGTCCGCATTCTGCATGGATATATGTTCAATAACAATTCTTTATTTCTTTGAAGACTGAGTTATTTACCATTTGCATCTAAGTAAAACAGCGTGGTCTCAATCATGTTTTACCAAAGAAAGACTTTGTTAGATGAGTGACGTGCTTTCTTACTCTAAAGCATAATGGGCAGAGGCAGTGCAAATCTAGTAACTTTAGAAATCACTGATTTGGCGTAACTTTGCTTTCTATTAGTTCAGTGTCTTGTACACCCAAATGAAGTGATGCCTGTGTTAGTACTTTAAAAATGGAACATCGTATCACAACCAATGTGCCTTATGGTTATGTCAAAGTCTTTATGAATCAATCCCAATAAGTTCATTGTTGGGGTTAATATGGATTTAGTAATTCAATTTCCAGTGATTTACAGTTCACTAGATTGACACATTAATTGTCTAAGAATATATATGCTTCCTTTCACATTCATTAGAAATAATTTATAGATGCAATCAACTCCATTCTCACTGTAAGTTTCCAAAAAAAAGGTAGGTAATAGTTCACGCATGAACACCCTTTGCATTTAAGAAGATGTGATTAGCCCTTAGTACATACAAAGCTAAGACAATGAATCTTGAGAGATTTAACAAGTGGTGTGGCCTTATTACGTAACAAAATTCGGATTCAACCCAATTGCTTTAGAGTGAATATATGTTACGTTTCATCCAGATATATCTCAAGTGTTATAGAGAATTATGTTTCGTTAGAATGATGTACTTTTCATTCCATAAGCGCAAACATTTGATCTAGTTCAATTAAATAGTCAATTGGCCATGCGAAGTTCATTATGTCATTAAAGTTGATGTGAAAATTTGTTGCTACTATGATACACACATTACATTGTATATACCATCAGCTATGACCAGGTGCATTTCCAACTCTTTTAGTTATGATGGGAGCTAGAATTACATTTTTAGCTGATCTCATGTTTGGTTGATACTTGTGTGTTGGTGTTATTACTACCGAAGACAAAAGTACATCTTTGTCTCATGATACATATGCCCCCCGCACATATTTCACTATGCCAGCAAGTGGATTACATCCCACAGAACATTCAAATTTGGGGGGAAATATCAAGTATCCAATATTGGTGCTCAAATACTTCTAAGCTTCAAATGAATACATTAGAATCGAGTTGGTACAGCCAATTGAACAAAAGACACCATTCAACTATAGCCAATATCATATTCAAGAGAACAAAATTAAGACCAAAATTCTTTATGATCAAAGATCAACAGTCATAATCTGAGTTGATCGTTTATATAATACAGATTTATCTTAAGAAAAAGAAAAATCAGAACTAGGCATGTTCTAAAAATGTATTCAACATTAAAACCCACAATAGTTACATACCTCAAGCTAAACTTCGGTTCCATCCACAAATACAGAACCGGAACCCACTCGCACATGCATGCCCCACTACTAGAACATAATAGGATCCGGCAAACCAGGACGACCGGGTTGGAGTGGACCGGCTGGACAGAGTAGGTTGGACCAGAACCGGTTGGGTTGGACCGGGTTAGACCGACCGGGTTGGAGTGGACCGGGTCAGTTTTTCCTTCTTCTCCTTCCCCAGAGAATTACAAACGACGGATATCATATCGATATCATCAACAACAGACGCACAAGAACAAAAAAAAAATCGTGATCAGAGAAGAGATTCGAATCAAGTTTCACGCCCAAACAAATATACCAATGAGTATATTATTTTAATTTTAACATATGAATAGATTAAATTAAAACATAATCACCCCATTAGTTATGGTATGGAACAAATTCCAATCAAATGAATTTTTAAAAATCAAAATTCATGACGGTTCTAAAAAAAAAATCTTGAAAATCCAATAATCAATGAACTTAACCCCGTTAACAGTCGACAATACTTAGTCAATTGTCAAAATATGAGCGACAATACTTAGTCAATTGTCAATCAATAATGGTGCTAATAATGGTATGGAGGAAAGAAAAATAAATAAATAATTATATATACAGGTAGCAAACAGAACATGGAACTAAATATATTATCATGTTAAGCAAACAGAACAAAGACATATTGTAAAAATTACTAACCATAATAGGAAAGAAAAACGGTACAAGTTGGTAAAAGAATCATGAAAAGAAAAAAAGAAAAAAAAAACAGGTAGTGGCAATCTCAAACGGACAACGAAAAAATAAAAAAACGGAAACATTTATGGCATTGGCAGGGCATTTACAAACTAAAATATGGAAACATCGCATATCATACGTTGTAATAGAAAAAAATAGTACGTTACAAAACCATAAACAAATTAACACCTTACGTCACAAACATAGTAATAAAGACAATTTACTTTTAGAAAAACAGTCAAGAAACCGAGAATACGATCATGCCACAACAGTCATGTCAAAATCAACTATGGGTTCAAGTAAAATATTTACAATCAGACAAAATATTCATCATTAGCAACAAACAAATCATACAAGGTCAAATAGCGTACACACAAATGAAAAAGATGACACTAAATGATCAAACTAAGATGCCATATATCAAAAGGGGTACATATGTAACTAATGGTGAACAGAAACATGATCATAAATAAAAATCAGACTACCAAAGCTAATTAAAAAATAAATAAAATAATAATTGTTCACACATAAGAAAATAATAAAGAGACAACATGATAATCACCATGGCTCCCTATCAAATATCTAAAAAGAAATTCAAAGATATGGCAGGCACAAATGGTACGGCAGATACTTAATCATATACGACAAGGCATTAGACAATCAAATCATGTAACAAGGCACTGATAGACGTCTTTTTCAGTTAGAGACCACAGAAGAAATCGAAAAATAAGAGAAGTTTTAGCTATACCTCGCTCCTAGTGCCGTTGATTGATCACCGAACCAATGAAAATTGAGTTTTTTTTTTTCCTTTAATTATACGATTCGATGATAACTAGTAGTATATCTTTTCTTTAACGTACCGGCCACCGCGATCGATGGAGAAAAACTTGAATAAGAACGGTACCCGCAACGATGAATCTTCCGAAATTAATATTCATTGTTTTGATGATAACCAGTTAGAAAAAAAAATCTATTCTGCGACAGGGTTAGAGATAAGAAAGCGAGGAAGATCTTATTGATTCATTAATTACTTTTCATATCTATAATATCCTTATATACATTTACGGAAAACTCTAGGTATAGCTAGTTGGGCCGCACACCTATGGGACGTAGGCCCTACAACACTTAACTAATTATAATTAACCATTAAACATCATAAGTGATGAGTAAATTTGGAATTCGTTAAAATACATGGATATGGGGTGACTCTGATTTACTATTTAAATATCGTTTTTGTCTTATTATTATATCTCCCAATTAGTTTTCATATCCCCAAATTACGCGCTCTATTATTAATGACAACCTTTTTTGATCTGATCATGTAGGGAGACAGATCGATATGAATTTCAAGTTAATTAGCCCAACATTTCGTAGCGTGTGCTCTACCCCTAATCATGATGGAAATATTTTATGTCATAAGCTAAAACTTCATGTTTCATAAAGTATTCCGATTAATTCGAGACATATACTCATTATGAAATATGTCTTTCAATATAAGACAATGTAGTCTTAAAAGACATACATATTTATCAACCATGGATTTTATTGGTTCAACCAAAAGCAACATATAAAATATGAATAAAACTCCAAAAAAAATAAAAATTATGACCTATAGGGCCAACAAAATAATGATTCAGAATGCGATTTTGGACGCTTCCTTTTCAACAAAAATTAAACTCAAGATCAATGTAGTCACTACTGTGACTGACGATATAGGCTCACCAGCCGGGTGCGCGCTCATTGACCTTTAGGGTTCTTAGAATATTTCAACTACATGTGGAACAAATCCGAACTTTTGAAATTATTACCGAGAAATAATTAAAATTGCCAGTATCTTTCAAGAATGCGGTAATTTTCGTTTTCTGGTATTTAACGATACTTCCATTAATATTTGTCCGAAATTTTTATTTTGGTTTCCAAACACTAACAATAAGTCAAATTATTAATCTCATTTAATCACTAACCTTACTTAATTTAGTTAATATAATCATTAGTACGTACTAATAAATCTAGGGTGTTAGAGCATTGCTCGGTTGAACCACCAAGTGTTGGTATGTCAAGTATGGTTGTCATATTTTAGTGAACCAAAACTCATTTAAAGAGTCGCTTGATTATTTACTAGAGTCAACTTCGTATAGGTTAGCTTGAAAGTATTAGGATATGAGACATTACAAGTAATACGCGAAGACTTGAAGAATGTGAAGAAATAAGGAGCTACAACGACGACATCATCCTTCCACTTGAGGTTAGTAATATTTTACTTGAACTGTTTCATTCCCTAACGTATCTTTCAAGTCGTGCATATTGAAAACATAACTATGAAGCTGTGAATGATTATAATCTAGTTACACATAGTATTAAGGAATTACAATACGAAGTATAACGTCTATCTTTTGAACTTCGTATATAAGACATCGACATAATCGTATGAATGCTATTGTGATTATGTATGGTTATGGGTGAAGATTTCTTCCTAGGAAACAATATTTTACATTAGTTTAAAGGAAGTAAAATTCATAAACTTGTTTTATGAATCGAAAGGGAAATCTCTAGGCTTATTGGTACTGTTATTCATTGCAAATCTTTGGATTACCAATATTTGTGTTTAGTATAACCGCTCATAACTTGTTTATGTATCTTGGTAAAACTATTCACAAGGCCTAACTTTTGTATTGGTATTTTATTAGTGAAACCGATCTTAAGTAGTCACCTGAGATGGTATGATCGATTTGTTGTAATTGGTATGACCAACTCTATACATTGGGGAACCGATCCTAGTAAGAGGTGCAACCGATCACAAAAGGGAAATCGATCCTTGTAAGAGGTGCAACAAGTTTTTAGTAATTGGGGAACCGATCCTATGAACATGTGCAACAAGTACAAGTTAGATACCATATATATGTGGGAACCGATCCTAGTACCTAGTCAACCAAGTTTTGGTAACTAGCGTGACTAATTCTAGTACCCACATGGAGGTAGAACCGAAACTTGTTTTGGTAGAACCGTGAAACCCATGATTGGTGATTTGATAGGATAATCAATCATATAGTTTTTGGAAGTGAGATGAACCAATTCTAAACTTGTTTGGAAGTGTGGCAAATCGGTTCCAAGATTGTAAATATGAAAATTGATTTACAAAGTAAAGATGTCGACATACTTTGAACATGTGCAGTAACGCTGATATTTTATTGTTCAAAGATATTCCTTAATAGCTAAAGGAGAATCCCGGATCGAAATAAATTGAGAACCTTTTAATTAAGGTTTTTAGTTTTATATGCTTTTAATTTCCAGCAATTAAAATGCATATCTTTAGAAAATGTGCATTTACTAATTGGAGATTTTCTACTGAGATTTTGGTCAATATTTGGACAAAGCATTTCCAGGAATTATGGAAATCGAATTTGGAAATATATTGCACATCTTTAGAATATTTTCGGTTTTGGAAATTCCTTGGTGTCCACTTCCTTGGTCTATAAATATTGAAGTTTGCATTTCGAGCAAACTAATCCTCAGAGCCAGAAAAACTACCTTGTTGTGTTGTTACTGGTGGAGACGTCTATTCGGAGAGGAAAGTAACCTAATTAGGCGAAATCTCTTACGACCGCTCGTTTTAAAGACTTCTTTGGGATTGGTAAGCTCTACGAGTACCGTTGGTGGGAAACTAGATAATTGCATTTTATTATTAGTTTTCGATTGATTTCATTGACTAACGGTTGTTGAACTTTGATTGCACCTAGTTTGTTTATGCTTGAGAATCTTCTCCTGATATAAGATTCACTCAAACTAGATCGAAGTTTCGACGGGGATCTTTAGACTATTTGTAGATCTAAAGACGTCTTGTGATAATCCATTGTTAACAGACTCCGTTCTGTGTGTGATTGATCACAAGAGATTCAAGTTGATTGTGTGCAGAGTGTTTATTGAAGATCTAAGAAGATTTGAAGACGAAGAAGATTTCGATTTGGGTTCATAATCTTTGGTGTGCACAAAACTTGATCTACCGGGATCCAACTATAATCGGTTTATCTTTGTGATAGATTTGATTGATTAGTTGAGTAGATCGGCATCAATACGTTTCTTTGTGATTCAAAGTATTGATTGCATAGTCTTAACAATTACTTTGGTAGTTATTGAAAAGGTAGATCTAAGGACCTGACAAAGGACTTTATTGGGATAAACGGAAGAGCCTTTTGTCAAACTCATATCACTTGTTTGAAAAGAGTTGTTACCGAACGGATTTGTTGTTCCTTTACAGTTTGGAATATGAACTAAAGGAATTGTTCCAAGTGCATGACTTATTGCAAGTAGGAGGCGCAAGGATACAGACGGAACTAGGTGAACTATAGCTTTAGTTGTTTGGTCTCAACTATACGAAGTTGGTTTAGATTTTGTATAGCGGCTGAATCCCGAGAGTATTCAATTATGGACAAGGTCCCGGGGTTTTTCTGCATTTGTGGTTTCCTCGTTAACAAAATATTGATGTACCATTTACTTTTAATTTCCACATTATAATTGTTTTATTATAATTAAAGTAAATTGCACTTTGTACGTTAACAGGGCACTTGATATTGATCTTATTGGTTTCGGTTATTACCGTACCTTTAATCAAGTGATCACTTTGTTGTTGTATTGTCTCGATTCCATATCCATAGACGATCACACAAAGTGTATTGGTTTTCTCCGCTTGCCTTTGATATTTAATTCACGAGTTAGGCCAGTTCGGACTAACCCTATATCAAGTGGACACTGTGTTGAAATATTCCTTGAGTGATTATTGCTCAAATAGGTTTATACATAGTGGGTCTTGTATAGGTTGTGATCAAATAAAAGATTGTGGTGTATTTGGGTACCCTCGTCTTTTCAATTCGTATCAGAGCAGGCAAACACGAAAAGATATAACAATCTGTGTTTGGTGCGATCCAACCTATAAGAAAACGAATCTTATGAATGATTTAGTTAACGTACCACCAAGATTTAATGGGATGAATTACCCATTTTGGAAAGCTGCTATGAGAACCTTTCTTCAATCCTGAGATTTTAATACTTGGCTATTAATTGAAGACAGATATGAAAGACCAAGAGTAGAATATCCAGAAGCAGAGTTTAAATGCTTGGCATTCTACAGTTATGAAGAAAGAGATCTTGCAAAGCAGAACTCTGATGGTGAAAATACCTTCATACACGCAGTAAGTGATGATCTTCGTCATCATTTTATGTCATGTGAAACTTCTAAGGAAGCATGGGATACTCTTGAGACCGTATTCGAAGGAAATGATTCTGAAAAAGAAGCGCGACTTCTTTCCCTTTCATCTGAATGGGAATACCTTAAAATGGATGATAACGATACCTTTGAGGAGTTTAACACTAACCTTTCTGAGATTGTCAATGCTTCTTGTTAGAGCACTGCTCGGTCGAACTCGCATGCGTTTATATCTCAAGCATGTTTGTCAATATTAGTGATCAAAACTATAAGTCTTGATTTCTAGCCCATTTATAGATGTCTCGGACTAGGACATAGATTGTGTAGTTGAGCTTAGTTTTCACGGAGTTCATCATTTGAAGATGAAGAACTACTAAGGGGAGCTTGTGGAACTTCTTCGACAAAAGGTATGTGGAGACTTGAACTCATCTATCACTTGGAAAGTCTATTTATACTATCTCCTATATTGAGACATAACTCGTGTTACGATATAGTTTTCTATATACATATTTGAGATTTTGAGATCAGTATATCTCGCTTACATATTTCTCGAAATATGTGTTGGTAAGCTTTCGCTTCGACCAAGTTCATCTTATATCATTAGAAAATTTCCGAGTAACATCTTACATGGTTTGTGTGATACAATCATTTGATGTAGGCTTGGAATATTTTGATAATGATTATTTCAATATCTTGAAAATTGCTTTGATACTAATAATGTGTGAAAACGGCTATTATCATTATAGAAGAATATTTCAATGATTGAAATAAAAAGTTTAGAATCTTGTGACCATCTTTGGATATAAGCATAGTGTGTTCGCACATTAGTGTATAAGTACAATATCGGGAACCTAAAGTATGCATACTTGTGCGTATACAAAAAGGTTGTAGGAGACTGGGTCAGTATGCGTACACGTACGCAATTTGGCGGAAGTTCACGTCCTTGAATTTCTACTGAGTTTGAAATAAAAAACCAAACTCATCCGGTTACCTAAAGTAGCATACCCGTACGCATACTAGCGGAAAGTTTACGTCCGTGAATTTCTGCTGAGTTTGAAAACCAAAACCAAACTCAAATCCGGTTACTTAAGTACGCATACCCGTACGCATACTTAAGTGTGTTACTTTTCTAAAATCGGCTGTACATAAACCTAAACATTTATCAATAAGGATTGTAATCTTTGCAAACCGTGGCTATAATGTTCATGTATTGATTCGAGTGAATCAAACCAATTTTGCTTCAATTATGTTCTTGTTTAATCCATGAGAATATAACAATTGAACAACTCTTTAACTAGTTTCATTTGAGTCATTTGAACTAGTTATGGTTAAAATGAATAAGGTTGATATGAGAGTAATCGGTAAACTATTTGTGAACCAACATGGTGTACACGTTTAGGTAAGGTTACATAAACCTAAATGATGGTACATTTCATTTGTGTGTAACAAGCTAAGTTCGATCTAACGGTTGAAAGATATTAGCTTGGTTGAATCAGTTTTTTCATCTAACGATGAATATTGAATGCTTTGTTACCAAGGTAACTTGGATTGCAAACCCTGATTTGAAAAATATATAAAGGATAACTCTAGCAACTGGGAAACCTAATCCCCACACCTCATGTGTGTTACTAGTTGCATAACTAGAGTCGATTCTCCTTTAACCTTAGGTTTCTTCTCGAGACCCTGTAGGTTAACGACTTGAAGACTTCATTGGGATTGTGAAGCCAGACCCAACTATTATATTTGTAGTTGCGTGATATGATCTTGTTGTTTCTATCGTGTTGAGTACAATTGAAATAATTGACTCGAGATTTTATATCTTCAATAGGAAAGATAGAAAAGTAATCACAAACACCTTCGTCTCATCGTTTGTGATTCCACAATATCTTTTTTCGCTAGTCGATTAAGATTATTGTGAGGTGATTGATAATTCTAGGTTGTTCTTCGGGAATATAAGTCCGGGTTATCAATTGGTTCATGTTCACCTTGATTTATCAAAAGATGGAACAAAAACTCTTGGGTATTTCTGTGGGAGACAGATTTATTCAATCATATAGACTTTTTTGTGTGAAACAGATTTGTCTATCAAGTCTTCGACTTTGGGTCGTAGCAACTCTTGGTTGTGGGTGAGATCAACTAAGGGAATCAAGTGCGTAGTATCCTGCTAGGATCAGAGACGCTAGGAGCGCAACTGTACCTTGAATCAGTGTGAGATTGATTAGGGTTCAACTACAGTCCAGTCTGAAGTTTATTGGTAGTAGGCTAGAGTCTGTAGCGGCTTAATACAGTGTGGTGTTCAAACTGGACTAGGTCCCGAGGGTTTTCTGTATTTGCGGTTTCCTCGTTAACAAAGTTCTTGTGTCTATGTTATTTCTTTTCCGCATTATATTTTGTTATATAATTGAAATATCACAGGTTGTGCGTTAAGATCAATCAATTAGAATATCCAACCTTTGGTTGTTGATTTATATTGATTGACACTTGAACATTGGTATTTGGTACCGTTCAAGTTGTTTCACATAATAATCAGGCTTGCGGAATTTTATTTGTTTGATTTGCTAATTACATTGTGAAACAAAGATATTAAAACTCTTTGATACACTTTATTGTAGATTGAGTCTGACTGTCTAGTTGATTCTCTAGAAAGTGTATTGGAGTAAGTCCTCTCATATTGCCAAACGAATTGTTGGGTGTAGTTGTTAGACCCCCGCATTTTCAATTGGTATCAGAGCAGGAAAACATATTAAAGACCTAATAAGTCTGTGTTTTTAGCGATCTGATGATGGACAATATTGTCTCTGAAAACGCCTCACTAGAAATGGATAAACTCAACATCGAGTGTGTTCTAGAAACCATCGAAAAGGTTGAGAATCCTGATTTAAAAAAAATCATCAAGTTCTTGTGTCTCAAAAAAATTCGGTGGATAAAGGAAATTGATGGATCTCATTGCGAAGGTTATATCAAAAAACCTAAATCTCAAGATTGCTCAGAAGAAGTTGTTGAGCTCCTGAAAAATTTAGATAAACAAATCCAGATCAATTCTGATCTTGCTGCAGAAATTGCAAAGCTTAAGGATTTAAAGTCTGTAAAGTCTTTTTCAAAGGTTTTAATTGACAACTCTAATTCTTCCTTGAAGAATTGTTGTATGTCAGGTGATAAGCAAGGTCTAAGCTTTGTGAAATCTGACAGTGCTCAGAACTCTTCGAACAAGGTTGATGATGTTGGTACATTTTTGTTTTGTGGTTCTCACAATCACTTTCAACATGTGTGTTTGTCCTTCAAGAGAAGACTAAAGGTTGCTAGTGATTTTCATAAGAAAGTTATTCAACTTGTGTCATCTCTTAAAAGACATTCAATACTAACAAGAAAGCCCAAGATGGTTAGTAGTGCTAGTATGGGAGATTTTGCTCTGAATTCAACATCACCCTTTCAATGGTTCCTTTGATAGTGGATGTAGCAAGCACATGACTGGAGATCTTTCATGGTTTATCAACTCAAGCGATTTTGATGGTGGACCTGTAACTTTTGGAGATGGAAGCTTCTGTCACATAAGCAAGAAAGGGACGATCAAATTACCTGGTGTTCCTGAAATTCATGATGTCGTATACGTTAAAGGTATGACTGCTAATCTTATTTCTATAAGTCAAATCTGTGACAAGGTCCATAAGGTTGTCTTCAATGATAAAGGATGTGACATTGTCGACAAATCTGGAAAAGTGATTTTTCAAGGATCACGTGGCAAAAATAACTGTTATCTTCTAGATACTCAGTTCAGTAATTGTTGCAATTTAACTAAGGTAGAATCTACATACCTTTGGCATGAACGTTTTGGTCACATCAATTATCGTCTTCTAACTAAGATCATTAACAAACAACTTGTTAGAGGCGTTCCCAAAATCAATGCTTAGGTTGAAGGTGTATGTGGTGCATGTCAAAAGGGTAAACAAACAAAAGTTCCACACAAATCATCCCGAAATATTCTCACTAAAGCTCCACTTGATTTAATTCATATGGATCTTTTTGGCCCAATTCAACAATCTACAGTGGCTGAGAAGAAGTATGCTTTGGTTATGGTAGATGATTACACTGGATTCACCTGGGTGGCATTTTTGGCTCACAAGAATGAAACTCTCAGTGAGTTCAAGATTATTGTTAATAGAATCCAGAATGAGCAAGGTCACAAACTAAAGAAAATTAAAAGCGATCGTGGCATAGAATTCAAAGACACCAAGGTATTTGAATATTGTGACTCTCTGGGAATTATTCAATAATACTCACCACTTATCACTTCGCAAGCAAGCAAATGGATTTGTATAAAGAAAAAATAGAAATATTTAGGAAATAGCTGGGTAATGCTCCATAATAAAAAACTACCATTAAGGTTTTGGGGTGAGGATGTTTTTACAGCTTGTTATTTGATCAATCATGTTTACTTACGGTCAAAGACCTTAAACACTCCCTATGTGTTGTGGTACGGTAAGAAAACCAACTTACACTATCTCAGAGTGTTCGGCAGTAAGTGCTACATTCTAAAGGATCGAGAACAAAAAGGGAAGTTTGATTCAAAAAGCGATTAGGGTATTTTTCTCGGCTATGCATTTGACAATCACGACTTTCGAGTCTTTAATCTCAGATCCCAAGTCATGATGGAATCGGCTAATGTTATCATTGATGATCTAAGTAATTTTCATCATGATGAATCTCCTGTTGAATTGCCTCCAACCGAGACAATTGAAAAAAATCAAAGAAACGTCAGAATCAGAAGAAGTTGTTCCAACGGTTGCTGATCCTGATGTCCCTAGTGATGAGGAGAAAAGCTCTAGTCAGGCTGTTCCTCTTGAACAATAATGTGTCTCCACACGACATCTTTGGGTTCAAAGGAATCATGATACTAACAATATTATTGGAGGTAAGGACTCTACTGCTAAGACGAGAGGTCAACTTCAAAATATTTGCAATTTTGGTTGTTATCTATCGCAAGTGGAACCTAGGAATATTGATGAAGCTCTTAGTGATCCCTTTTGGGTAAACGCAATGCATGAAGATTTATATCAATTTCAAAGACAAAATGTATGGAAACGAGTACCTTTCTCCCCCAATATAAATATTGTTGGTACCAAATGGATATTTAAGAACAAGTCTGATGAATTTGGCACAATTGTCAGAAACAAAGCCAGACTTGTCGCTCAGGGTTATTCACAGATTGAAGGAATCGACTTTGATGAAACCTTTGCTCATGTGGCACGCCTTGAGTCCATTCATTTATTATTATCTCATGCTTGTTTTCTTAAAGTTAAGTTGTTTCAGATGGACATTAAATCCGCTTTCCTAAATGAAAACTTAAAGGAAGAAGCCTATGTCGCTCAACCTAAGGGTTTTGAAAACCCTGATTTCCCTGATCACGTCCTTAAACTCAATAAGGCATTATACGGGTTAAAACAAGCACCCCGTGCCTGGTTTGAAAAACTAACTACTTCTCTTCTTAGGAAAGGTTTTTCAAGGGGTGGAGCTGATAAAACTTTGTTTACCAAATGGAGTAGAAAAGATGTTGTTATTGCTCAAGTTTATGTAGATGATATCATCTATGGATCAACATCGGAGAAACTTGCAAAAGATTTTCAAGTCTCTCTTGGTAAGGAGTTCGAAATGAGCAATGTTGGTGAATTAAAATTCTTTCTAGGTTTACAAATTCAACAACACAAGGATGGAATTTACTTATCTCAAGAAAAATATACAAAAAATCTTGTTTCAAGATTTGGTCTTGATAAGTCAACTCCAAAACTTACTCGTATGCCTACCACGGGTAAACTACATAGAGATGAGAAAGGTGTAAATGTGGATCAAAGACTTTATCGATCTATTATTGGAAGCATTTTGTATCTCACGGCCACGAGACCTGACATTGCTTTTAGTGTTGGTTGTTGTGCTAGGTTTCAGACAAATCCAAAGGAATCTCATCTTACCGCTACAAATAGGATCATACGTTATATCAGTCACACTGCTGGGTATAGTATTTCTTACACTTTTGATACTAACACTGATCTTACTGCCTATTCAGATACCGATTGGGCAGGGTGTGTGGGAGACAGAAAGAGTACAAATATGGGGATTTTACTATGTAGGAATGAATCTTGTAGCTTGTCATAGCAAGAAACAAAATTCACAATCTCTTTCAACATGTGAAACAAAATATATTGATGCTGGGTCATGTTGTACTCAACTCATATGGATGAAACAAATGCTTGCTGATTATGGAATTGATTTCGGAATAATGAAGATCTTTTGTGATAACTCAAGTGCGATTCGCATCACTGAAAATCCTGTTGAGCACTCAAGAACTAAGCACATAGACATCAGGTACCATTTTATTCGAGATATTTATGAAGATGGTATTATCAATATGGAATTTGTGCCTTCCGAACAATAATTTGCTGATATTCTCACCAAACCATTAGACACTGCCACGTTTCAGCACCTGCGGTAGTCTATTGGTATTGTTCTAGTTCATTAACTCCTCATAACTCTTGCCCCTGCTTTTATCTCGATCTTTTGGGCAATTGAGTTTGGAATTCTAGAATAGTGTTGAGTCTTGTTTGAATTTTTTCTAGTAGATGTGTTTCTGTCAAGTATCCTAGTGTTTGTTAGAAATCCTTCTTTTCTTGTTAAAAGCAAGGTCGCCTTTGTTGTTATTTCGGGAATGACATTTTATGGGGGAGAGTTATTTTTGAACTTGTGCTTATTTGCCAAATCTTTGTGGGGAGTACGGCTGTAGAATATAGGGGTTATCTTGTATCTTTATAAACTCCTTGATGAATGCATTTAGCTTCGGCTTTATGATGGCATCTAAATAAGTTGATATGGTATTCTGTTTTGGTCATGAAGTATCTCTGTGAAAATTTCATGAGGATCCCACTAGTTTTCGTACCTTTGCCAATTTATATTTACAAAAAGGGGGAGAATCAATGTGTAGTGTGATACTACAAATACATATGGTTTACGCATCATTATGTAGGGGGGTGGTTTTCATGTTGAGATGAAGTATTGACTATAGGGGAGTGATACATATCACCGTGGTATTGTTGTCAAAATTGTGATACAATTGAACATTGATGTTGTGTAATAATACTATGACACTATATAACAATGATTGAGTTTTTTTCTTCTCATTTTTATCGCTACGGATCTTCAACAACTATGATGCTGAAATTACAACTTTTAGGATCATGGAGTACTTGGAAGTGACGAAGATTTCGAGTCGCGTTGAAGATGCCAAGGAGATCAAGCATTTGGATGAGAAGCTACAATTTTTATTTATTTTGTAATCCATATGTATTGATAGTTTTGTCACTAAAATTGACGACGGGGGAGATTGTTAGAGCACTGCTTTGTCGAACTCGCATGCGTTGCTATCTCAAGCATGTTTGTCAATGTTAGTGATCAAAACTATAAGTCTTGATTTAGCATATTTATACATGTCTCGGACTAGGACATAGATTGTGTAGTTGAGCTTAGTTTTCACGGAGTTCATCATTTGAAGACGAAGAACTATTAAGGGTATCTTGTGGAACTTCTTTGACAAAAGGTATGTGGAGACTTGAACTCATCTATCCCTTGGAAAGTGTATTTCTAGTATCTCCTATATTGAGACATACGTCGTGTTACGATATAGATTTCTATATACACATTTGAGATTTCGAGCTCAGTATATCTCGCTTACATATTTCTCGAAATATGTATTGGTAAGCTTTCGCTTCGACCAAGTTCATCTTATATCATGAGAAAATTGTTGAGTAACATCTTACATGGTTTGTGCGATACAATCATTTGATGTAGGCTTGGAATATTTCAATTATGATTATTTCAATATCTCGAAAATTGCTTTGATACTAATAGTGTGTGCCAACGGCTATTATCATTATAGAAGAATGTTTCAATGATTGAAATAAAGAGTTTAGAATCTTGTAACCATCTTTGTATATAAGCATAGTGTGTTCGCACATTAGTGTATAAGTCCAAAACCAGGAACCTAAAGTATGCATACTTGTGTGTACACAAAAAGGTTGTAGGAGACTGGTGTTTATGGGTGAAAACTATTCCTACCGGATTTGGTAATTGGGGGTGTGTGGATGAGGAATGAATCTAAACCCTAAACAAATGCACTGCGCGGTGAGTGCTTGTAGATTCGGAAGTCAATATGTGCAAGTCCGGCCTAAACCAAGAAATGGCCGTTCCAGACTTGTTTCGGTCACAAAGTGGAGATGGGGTTGATCTTAGGAGGGAAGCGAAGAAGGTGTTGAGATTGTGAAGATGTTGGCTTGCTTATGACTTGTAATAGAAAGGTGAGCAGGCTTACGATTGATGCAAGCAGGCTCTGGGTGTTTGAATACGTTTTGTATTAACACTTGGTTTTGTCTCGTCCCGGACTTGTGTTGTTTTTCTCTCCTTTTTTCCACTGTGTTGAAAATAGGGAGGAGAACCTATTTATACAAGTCATTTGAGCCTTATTCACGTCTCTCGTGGGAAGTGGAGGAAGTGGAGTGATAGAGTAGCGAAGGTGTGTGTTGGTGCAACACGACCGGTCTTGCCCACTTCCCATGTATCTCTAACCGTCCATGACTTCCTGACACGCTTCTTGTGATGGCGCGTTGCACGGCCGCATCTTGTAAACCGCTGAGACCAATACCCCAGTATGTATCCCCGGTTTGTGACATGATTGATGTCTCGAGTGTGTGGATCGTGGGACCCACAGAAAGTATCATGTAATGCTAGACTAAATAATCGAGTTATTTAGGAAGTCGATACGTGTGAAGTATCATGTGTATTGTATGCAGTGCTTGCATCAAGTAGATTCGGCATGTATGAAGCATCGCTGTTTTTAAGGCTTACCGGAGTAAGTCATGAATTTAAGGCTTACCAGAGTAAGTCACGAATTTAAGGCTTACCAGAGTAAGTCACGAATTTAAGCGTCTTAAAATAGCATCATGTCCAGCCATCTTCGAGTGATCGTTTAGAGGCTATACTGGGTAAACCACGACTTGACCGATCATTCTGGTGGAAGAGTGGTGGACGGTGATTCAGTGACGCCTTCCGGGAGATAGCCTAACTCATGTCTTAGGCTGTCCGCCCAAGCTGGTAAAGTTGGACATACGAGATGACTTGCGACTCTCATCTGCGACCGTTGATGGAATCAGGGTTTTGAAGAGGTGCGCAGGCATCACTCTTCAGCTTGGTCGAAACCAAGCATGGGAAAGGTTTTGAAAAGGACCAGGCCCGGGTATGCGTGTAAACGACATCTTGGTGTACACGTCCGTACCTCTCTGTTCCATAAAGGCGCGATCTAGGCCACTCGATTTGGTGGCAAAGTTGAGTGGTTGAGATCGGTTTGCGGAAGAAATCCATTACCGCAAAGGAATTGGAAACCGCGTGACATGCCTAGTTTGGGCGCGCGTTCCAAGACGACCAATCTTGGTCGGTCTTGGTCGATCAGTCTGGCATTTAGGTGGTAGGCTAGTGTTCACGCCTATACCTGACTGTCCCATGAAAACGTGATCTAAGCCACTCAATTCGTCCGGTGAAGTTGAGTGGTCGAGATCGGTTTGCAATTTGGGAAGTGTAACCACGCAAGTTTGGACGCGCGTTTTGGGATGGCCAGGCATGATATGCCTTGGCCGATCAGGTGAGGGGATAGACGGGACCACGGTGGTCATCTTTGGTATGACCGGACTGCTTAATATAATGTGGGACCCTCCATTCGTTCGAGAGAAGATGGACGCTCGTGATGCTCAAAACCTAATTTTTGGGTTTCACGGCGTGCGTCATGCTATGTTCGGGCGCACGAATTGGGATGACCAACCATGGTTAGTCTGACCGATTGGTCGGGTATGTAGCGGGCCCACGGTGATTGTGTTGACATGCTTTGGGCCCTTTGAATCTATATCTACACCCTCCATCTATACTGCGAAGATGGATGGTTGAGACATTTTGCGACACATGTAATATGCCGCAAACCCTAATTTAGGGTTTTCTCGTCCATACGCTCTGGTTTGGACGTTTTTGGCAAGCTAGGCAAATATTTTGGGAGGCCGACCATGCGGGGTCCGCGTTGGTTCGGGCAGATGAATATTCCATACACGCTTGGGGGTTATGGAATTGATCGGCCATCCAATCATCTTTGGTGAAGTTGGATGAACGAGAACATATCCGGACCGATACGGACGAGTCCGGATGCTCAATCGGAGCTAGTATAACACACCGAGAGTTCTCAATCGGGCTAGTATAACACACCGAGAGTTGCAACATGTACGGGTATTTCGTACATGCTTTCATTATAATGCTTGGAGGTTCGTGTTGCTCTGCTGAGAGCAACACTCGATCGTCATGCCGCACGCGATAATGAGTACAGAAATACAAGGCGCTTGCGCATTAATTAATAATGCTAGAAATTCACACGGGGTATATGGGATTGTTGCTACATGCTCCAACCTGGATGAATTATATGTATTCACAAAATGGGATTGTTGCCACATGCTCCATTCTAGGTGAATTAAGTGAGGGAGTATCCAACACTTATTAATGGCTTTATCTTTTACAAGATGTCAGCGCATAGTTTTCTGGCTTTTACAATTTTAACCTTAAATGAAAATCCACCATCAACAACTGGGTAAGTATGCGAACTACTGGCGGAAGTTCACGTCCATGAATTTCTGCAGAGTTTGAAATAAAAAACCAAACTCATCTGGTTACCTAAAGTACGCTACCTGTACGCATACTGGCGAAAAATTCACGTCCGTGAAAATCTGCTGAGTTTCAAAACCAAACTCAAATCCGGTTACTTAAATATGCATACTTAAGTGTGTTACTTTTCTAAAATCGGTTGTACATGAACCTAAACATTTATCAATAAGGAATGCAATCTTTGCAAACCGTGGCTATAATGTTCATGTATTGATTCGAGTGAATCAAACAGATTTTGGTTCAATTTTGTTCTTGTTTAATCCATGAGAATATATCAATTGAACAACTCTTTAACTAGTTTCATTTGAGTCATTTGAACTCGTTATGGTTAAGATGAATAAGGTTGATCTGAGAGTAATCATATGGCTAACCTCGGTTAACTATTTGTGAACCAACATGGTGTACACGTTTAGGTACGGTTACATAAACCTAAATGAGGGTACATTTCATTTGTGTATAACAAGCTAAGATCGATCTAACGGTTGAAAGATATTAGCTTGGTTGAATCAGGTTTTTCATCTGACGGTGAATATTGAATACTTTGTTACCAAGGTAACTTGGATTGAAAACCCTGATTTGAAAACTATATAAAGGAGAACTCTAGCAAATGGGAAACCTAATCCACATACTGTGTGTTACTAGTTGCATAACTAGAGTCGATTCTCCTTCAACCTTAGGTTTCTTCTCGATACCCTGTAGGTTAACGACTTGAAGACTTCATTAGGATTGTGAAGCCAGACCCAACTATTATCTTTGTAGTTGTGTGATCTGATCTTGTTATTTCTATCGCGTTGAGTACAATTGAAATAACTGACTCGAGATTTTATATCTCTGATAGGCAAGATAGAAAAGTAATCACAAACACCTTCGTCTCATCGTTTGTGATTCCATAATATCTTCTTTCGCTAGTCGATTAAGATTATTGTGAGTTGATTGATAATTTTAGGATGTTCTTTAAGAATATAAGTCTGGGTTATCAATTGGTTCATGTTCACCTTGATTTATCAAAATACGGAACAAAAACTCTTGGGTATTTCTGTGGGAGACAGATTTATTCAATCCTATAGACTTTTCTGTGTGAGACATATTTGTCTATCAAGTCTTCGACTTTGGGTCGTAGGAACTCTTGGTTGTGGGTGAGATCAACTAAGGGAATCAAGTGTGTAGTATCCTGCTGGGATCAGAGACGTAAGGAGCGCAACTGTACCTTGAATCAGTTTGAGATTGATTAGGGTTCAACTACAGTCCAGTCCGAAGTTAATTGGTAGTAGGATAGAGTTTGTAGCGGCTTAATACAGTGTGGTGTTCAAACTGGACTAGGTCCCGGGTTTTTTTTTGCATTTGCGGTTTCCTCGTTAACAAAATTATGGTGTCTGTGTTATTTCTTTTCCGCATTATGTTTGTGTTTGTGGGTGAAAATGGTTTCTGCTGATTTCGGTAATTTCGGGTATGTGGGTGATAAACGAATTTAAACCCTAAACAATTTACTACAAGGGAGTACTTTAGATTCGATAGATCAATCTGTACAAGTCCGGCCTAAACCAAGTAATGGCCGTTCCAGGCTTGCTTCGGTCACAAAGTGGGGGAGAATGGGTTGGTTTTGGGAAGGGAAGCAAAAAAAGTGATGATACTAGAAAAGTTGATTCTGGAAGAGTAGTTGTGTTACGACTTGTATCAGAAAGTGGGAAGCTAACGTATGAAAATCTAGCAAACGTTTTCTGAGTGGTGTATCCTCCTATGAACTTGTTGTTCGATGGAAATAGGTAAGACCTATTTATACAAGTCGAAGTGAAACATACTCTGGTCTCATTAAGGAATGGAAAAATGGGTGAGTAAATGGGAGGAGGTGGTAACGTTAACGCATGGAATTGATGTTCCATAAAAATGTTAACGCATGGAATTGATGTTCCATAAAACCGTTAACGCATGGAATTGATGTTCCATAAAAAGAACGTTTCACCATTAACTCCCTGTATTTACTAACCGCCTCATCCTTATGACACTTCCTTATGACGGGCGTAGTGTACGCCGCACGATGTAAACCGCCAAACTTATACCCAAAGAGGATCCCCCAGTTTGTGATATGTGTTGATGTCTCGAATGTTTTTGTGGAAAACATGTAGCATATGTTTTTGCCTGGCAAGTCATGCTTGGGAGACTTGCTAGCTTGGTGACCTCCGACGGTCGAGATTTTTCATCTTAAAACGAGAGGTAGCCGTTGATCGTTGTATGCTTTCGTTTTGGTGGTCGTATAGGGAAGGCCAGCATGTGGCGCGGCAAGGTTGGCATGTCGTTGGCATAGCATGCCTTGGCATGGCCAAACTAGGGTTTTGGGTCAAAGGTTACCATGTGTTGTCTGGTAACCTTTGACGGCTAGGATTTGCTCCTGGGATTGAAGGGCGACCGTTGATTATCGCACGCCTTCGTTTTGGTAGTCATGTAGGGAAGGCCAGCATGGTGGCACGGCTAGGTTGGTATGTTGTTGGCATGGCATGGTTTGGCGTGGCCAAACTTAGGTTTTCGGGCCAAAGGTTACCATGCGTTGTCTGGTAACCTTGGATGGCTAGGATTTTCTCCTGGGATTGAAGGGCGACTGTTGATTGTCGCACGCCTTCGTTTTGGTGGCCGTGTAGGGAAGGCCAACATGGTGCCGCGGCTAGGTTGGCATGGCATGGTTTGGTGTGGCCAAACTTAGGTTTTCGGGCCAAAGGTTACCATGTGTTGTCTGGTAACCTTGGATGGCTAGGATTTGCTCCTGGGATTGAAGGGCGACCATTGATTGTCGTATGCCTTCGTTTTTGGTAGCCGTGTAGGGAAGGCCAGCATGGTGGCGCGGCTAGGTTGGCATGTCGTTGTCATGGCATGGTTTGGTGTGGCCAAACTTAGGTTTTCGGTCCAAAGGTTACCATGCGTTGTCTGGTAACCTTGGATGGCTAGGATTTGCTCCTAGGATTGAAGGGGGGCCATTGATTATCGCATGCCTTCGTTTTGGTAGCCGCATAGGGAAGGCCAGCATGGTGGCGTGGCTAGGTGCGTTTGGCATGGTGGGGCCAAGGGCTTAGCATGCCGTTGGAACATGGTGCGGCTAGCATGGCTAGGGCCAAGGCAAGGTGCGGTTTGGCTTGGCATGTTGGGGCAAAGGGTTTGGCATGCCATTGGCACATGGTACGGCTAGCATGGCTAGGGCCAAGGAAAGGTGCGGTTTGACTTGGCATGGTGCTTCCAAGGGCATGACGTTGTCACATGGTGCAGCTAGCATGGCTAGGGCCAAGGCAAGGTGCGGTTTGGCTTGGCATGGTGTGGCCAATGGTTTGGCGTGACCAAGCTAGGGTTTTTGGGCTAAAGGTTACCATGCGTTGTCTGGTAACCTTGGACGGCTAAGATTCGCGTCTTAGATAGAAAGATGGTCGTAGATTGTTGCAGGCCTTTGTTTTGGCAACCAGCGTTGTGCATGGTGTTGGAACAACAAGCATGGTTGGCATGCTTTAGCGAGAAGGTGTGGCTGGCATGGTTTGCCATTGGCACAGGGGTGCGGCTAGCATGGTTGGCATGCCTTGGCGCGGTAGGTGTGGCTAGCACGGCTTGCCATTGGCACAGGGGTGCGGCTAGCATGGTTGGCATGCATTGGCGCGGTAGGTGTGGCTGGAATGGTTTGTCATTGGCACAGGGGTGTGGCTAGCATGGTTGGCATGCCTTGGCGCGGTGGGTGTGGCTGGCACGGTTTGCTTTTGGCACATGTGGCGTGGGAATTAGGGTTTTGGCCCATCGAAACCCTAATTAGTAATTACTTAAAAAAAAAGGTACCCTGGTAATTTTCTCGCAGACATATTAAAGGGTTCAATAAATGCGTTTAAGTTCCGTGACGTCACTATTTGACTAGGGTTTTACGACTTTACCCCTATAAGCTAAAAACCACCATCAACAGTTTGTTATATAATTGAAATATCACAGGTTGTGCGTTAAGATCAATCAATTAGAATATCCAACCTTTGGTTGTTGATTTACATTGATTGACATTTGAACATTGGTCTTTGGTACCGTTCAAGTTGTTTCACATAATAATCAGGATCGCGGATTTCTATTTGTTTAATTTGCTGATTACATTGTGAAACAGAGATATTAAAACTCTTTGATACACTTTATTCTAGATTGATTTTGACTGTCTAGTTGATTCTCTAGAAAGTGTATTGGAGTAAGTCCTCTCAGATTGCTAAACGAATTGTTGGGGTGTGGTTGTTAGACCCTCGCATTTTCACTTCTTTCTTACTTGGAAAGTTTATACCTGAAAAGGAAATAATATGCAAAATTCTCAGATCGTTACCATCCAGATACGAGTCTAAGAAACATGCCATAATATAAGCAAATGATCTTTCTATACTTTCTCGAAGCTCTCTTATAGGAAAGTTAAAGATCTTTGATAGACAAATTCTATTTGAAGAATCAAACTGAGAAACGTTGCCAATAGGACACGGCACCTGTTAAAAAAGATCTTGACTCAACAATTGTGCTTCTAGCGCAACGAATTAAGGACATCTTTTCTAATGATAAACGTGATCCTGATACATTATCGTTTTGCCATAAAAAGGGTAATGATGAAGTACAATGCTTCAAGTGCCATAGATTCGGACATATGACAAAACATTGTCCCAGCAGAAGAACTCAGAAGTGCAACAAGGCTTATGTATCTACTCTTGATGATATTCCGGAGGAAGAACCCTATGAAGGTATATCTAACTGTAATGAACTTCTTGGCTACTCTAACAGTGATGAATCTTGTGAGTCTAATTAACTCCTAGAAAAAATTGAGTTGGGAATTAAGGAAAATAAAAGGTTAAGCCTAGTACTTGAAAACCTTTTGAAATTCCTATTAGATAAAACCTGTAAGGTAAAATCTGAACCAGAAAAATTGGGTGAAAAACCAAGAGAATCAGAAACTAGTTTTTCTGATAATATGATAAGTTCTTCATGTGGAAGAAATAACCACACTGCGATTTCCTTGGAAATAAATTTATCAAGGCACTTCACAAAGGGATAAAGATTTTGAAGGCTGGTAAGTTTATGAGACATCAAAAAAGAAATTGCAAACTCTTGCAATTACAAGAGAAACAAAGAACGTAAGGAAACACAATCTATTGTGTTTATAAGTCATCCTAAGGATGCCTTTGTTACCTATGGTGAGAATAATTCTCATCTCAACACACACTGATTGTGTTGAAAAATGCATCCTCACTTGTTGCCCAAAATTCTGATTGTAAGCAAGCATAAATCTTGGCAGGGTGTTCATGTTTGTTTCTTAAGTGAAAAATAATAGATGTCTTTTTCTGGGAAAAATATATTCGGTTTCCATAAACCAAATTATCCCTTGATTTTTTCACATCGTATATATCTTCTTCTTGTCCGAAAGAAGACTATTTTGTTTCAATGGATAAATCGGTAAAAGATAAGTCATCTCTTGATGATTTAGCACTCTGTGCATCAGTTATGACTGAAACTCATGATGTCTCTCTTCATGATAATTCTCAAGATTCTCTAAGAAAACATATTATTACTGTTAAAGGTTGCATTAGATATCATGAGCTGATGATAAATGATTCAAAAGAAGTAGTAGCTAATCTTCATTCTCAACTGTTTGAGATGAACAAATTGTCTACTGAAAAAGGAAGTGCTCAGGAGAATTTGAATCCAGTTTTTGAAAGCAATCTTCACAAGAATTGAGAAAGAGAATAGACATCAGTTTTTGATTTATTTCAATAATTGTATAGGGTCTATTATGAATAAAAATATCTTATTTATGATTGAAATTATTAGTTTATAATTTTTCTTGTGATAGTTTTCGTTTACATAGCATGTGCTTGAATGCTTTATCTTATTTCTATGTATGTTATGGGATGTTTGATTTCGGTTTTCTTAACCTTAATATTCGATTTCATTTGGTGTGAACCCTTATGGTTTGGGTTACTTTTTGGTTTAGCGGGATTAAGTTCTAGCCCATGTTGGTAGGCTTTATCAAAGAATCATAAGGGGTTTCGATTAAAACTAATATGTGAAAAAGTCACAATATGTTGAATCATTTTGGTTTAGCATAAAAGCATATGAGTTTCTGGGTTTCAACAACTTTTGCATTGCATTAGTTAAAACCAATTTTCAACCTTTCTCTGGTAAAGGTTGGTGTTGTTGTTGTTCTTTTTCTTGCGAAAGGATGACAACATGATGATATTCTCCCCGGAAAGATATGAAGAAAAAGGGGAAGAGGATGTGAAGCTTGAGGTAACGAATTTGTTAGTTAATCGTTTTCCGGTTTAAGAAAAGCCTGATTTTATTGCATATATTTTGCTTTTGCTTAACCAAATTTCGGTACAATTGATGTTTATTCCATTATTTATATATGGATGTGTGTGTGATTCAATTGTTTCCGTTTAAGAAAAACTATTGTTATCTTGGTTTATTGTTCGGTATCAATTGTTTAGGCTTACATAATTAACCAAGTTGGTATTTTTATGTCTATGTTGTTTCAATTGCTTCCGGTTGAGGTAAATAATTAACCAAGTTGATTTATTTGGTTTGTATGAATTGTTTATGGATTAACAAAAGGTTTTCGCGATGAATTGTTTAGTCCAATTCGATTTGGATAAGAGAAACTAAGTTGATTTTGATTTTAGTTAGACTTATCAAAGTGGAGGTTTCGGTTATTCAAGTCTAATCGAATGTGTTAACAAGAAATGCTAGTTAACTAACCTAGTACTTGTCTTGTTTAAAAGTGAAAGGTCTAAGTTATTATTTGAATAATTAGAACCTGATGAGAAAAATAGAGTTAATTCTGATCTTTATTTTGGTCTTATCGAACAAGAGATTGTATTTGTGCAATCAGTTTAGGAAAGGAACTAAGGTACTTAGTCGATTTTTGGTTTGCTAAACTATTACGGAAAATTGCTTCGGGCAATTGTTTCCTTGGTAACATATCAAAACAAAATTACTTTGTAGTTTCGGTTTTGATATTGGTTATCAAAAATGGTGTGTGGAACCCTCGTGCTTAACTCTTATAGGTTGCAAGTCTTTTTTTCTTTCTTTTTTTTGAGCAAAGAATAAGGAGATTTATTGATAACAAAACGAACAGAGTACAAGGGGAAAACCTAGACCACTTGCAAATAAAACTAACAAACTAAATCTTGCTCTCAGACTCTAGAATTGTAGCAATGATGTTAGGAGGCTCTCAAGCCAAGTTTGGAATTTTATGCTAGTTCTAGCTAGTTTTGCCAGCTTATCATCTGAAACATTACAAGATCTTTTTTTGGAAAGTAACTTGACAAGACTCTAAACTCTGAAGGATTTCTTAGCAGTCAGAGATGATATTTTGATCTTCCCATTTAAAACCTTCAACACTGCTACTGTTACAACATTGAATTACATACCTATTATCTCCTTCAATAATCACTTTTTTTAGCTCCATGTATTTCACCCATTGTAGAGCTTTAAGCAGAGCTAATGATTCAGCCTGATTCACATCTCTAGACCTTGCTGAGAAGGCCATTGCTGCCACGAATCTCCCTGCAGAATCACGAATGATTAAAGCAAACCCAACATTAGTGTTTTGATAAGTGAAAGAAGCATCTATGTTCAGTTTAAACCAATCTAATAGGGGTTTTCTCCAGGTTTCATTATGCTTCATGCAATTTTGGTTTTGATTCTTCTTATCATGGCTAATGCAGTTTATGTCTATGTTGTTCATGTAAGTAAAAATCTTATGCACAATGCTGCTAGGATGATAAGATTTTTTTTCAAAAACTTTTTCGCATCTGCCCTTCCATATGTTCCATAAGGTGCAGGATGCAATATTTGCCAGATGCTTATTTTGGGCTTCTAGAGAATTTTCATCAGCAAACCAGGAGATGATCTTATATGTGACAGAGTTGTGATTTCATTTTGATTGGTTCAGAGTTATGGAGATGCCAAACCATATGATGTCAGTATAATGGCAGTTGCTGAGAAGATGAGTAGTTGTTTCTTCTTCTTGGTTGCAGAAAGTACACAAACTAGAGACTTCTCTCTTGTATCTACTGACCCTTTTGTTAACTGGCAGTATGTCTTGGCAACATTTCCATAAGAACTTTTGAACTTTGTAAGGAACTTCCATATTCCATAATTTCAGCCATTGAGTTTCGTGAAGAGTGTTATTATGATGCTGAGAGTCTTGAGGTTTTGTCAGACTCCTGTATAAAGAGTTTGTTGTGAACCTTCCACATCTTGTTAGAGACCATCTTAGCTTGTCTTTGCCAGAATTTGGAATTCTTATGTTTAAGATCTGCTGAACTTGATTGTTGTTGAAGTAGTCTTTGAGTTTGTTGACATCCCAGGTTTTTGAATCTTCAATGATAAACTCAGAAACTTTCATGTGAAGAATACCTTGTTGTTGAGTTATAGCATTTGCAGTGGTGTTCATTTCTTCTGTTTTTGGGTACCATCTGTGTTTGAAAGCTTTTATATCTTTGACATCTCCAATTTCCATAATGTAGTGTTCTCTAATAATTTGAAGGCATGTCTGTATGCTTTGCCAAACCCAAGAACTTCTTTTCTTTGCAGTATTATCAAGTAACAAATCTTTACCTTTAAAATATCTTACTTCCAAAATTTTATACCACATGGCTTGTTTTTCATGAAGAAGTCTCCAAGCTAGTTTATCTAAAAAGGTAAGATTCATAGCTTTAAGATCTTTTAGACCAAGACCCCCATATCTTTTTGGTTTGTTGATTTTCTTCCAAGCTATTCTATTTCCTCCCTTCGCATTCTTTTTACTCCAAAAATAGTTCCTTTGAATTCTCTCCATTCTTGTTATGGTTTTTCCTGGGACTTCAAAGATACCCATTTGATAATTGGCTTTTGTACTCAAGGAGGCTTGTATTTGAGTAGTTCTACCTGCCTGGGATGTAAGTTTTCCATGCCAAGTCTGCAACATTCCTTGCAAGTCTTGTGAGATTGGTAAGATCCTTTCGGTTTGTCTTTTATTTGCTCGTACCTTTATCATTTTGTGACAAAAATGGGGAGAAATATATGGATTAAACAAGTGATTTGGTATCACTAAGGAAAGGACATTGGTGCTTAAATGTTATATCTAACGAAAGAGTAAAGCATAGACTAAGGGGGGTAGCATATCATATTGATACTTGTAGTTATATGGACTACAAAGGGAATAACAAAGACATGCGGATTGAAAATCTACCTATCTTACCTTTAGGGGGCGTATTAGCTTTGTCATTATAATGTCAACAGCGGCATTTATGGATTGAATGTATACAGGTTATTATGCTGTTGAATTTGGGAATCAAGCCTATGTGTAATGAATTCTTGTAATTTGTTTATCCATATGATGTAAGAGTTTTGTCACTAAAATTGACAAAGGGAGAGAATGTTAGAGCATTTCTCGGTTGAACCCACCAAGCGTTGGTATGTCAAGTTTGGTTGTCATATTTTAGTGGACCAAAACTCATTTAAAGAGTCACTTGATTATTTACTAAATTCAACTTCGTATAGGTTAGCTTGAAAGTATTAGGATATGAGACATTACAAGTATTACGTGAAGACTTGAAGAATGTGAAAAAGTAAGGAGCTACAATGACGACATCATCCTTCCACTTTAGGTTAGTAATATTTAACTTGAACTGTTTCATTCCCTAACGTATCTTTCAAGTCGTGCATATTGAAAACATAACTGCGAAGCTGTAAACGATTATACTCTAGTTAGACATAATATTGAGGCATTACAATACGAAGTATAACGTCTATCTTTTGAACTTCGTATATAAGACATCAACATAATCGTATGAATGCTATTGTGACTATGTATGGGTATGGGTGAAGATTTCGTCCTAGGAAAAAATGTTTTACATTAGTTCAAAGGAAGTACAATTCATAAACTTGTTTTATGAATTGAAAGGGAAATGGCCAGGCTTATTGGTGTTGTTCATTGCAAATCTTTGGATTACCAATATGTGTGTTTAGTATAACCGCTCATAACTTGTTTATGTATCTTGGTAAAACTATTCACAAGGCCTGACTTTTGTATGGGTATGATTTTTAATAGTGAAACCGATCTTAAGTAATCACCTGAGATGGTATGATCGATTTGTTGTAATTAGTATGACCAATTCTAGACATTGGGGAACTGATCCTAGTAAGAGGTGCAACCGATCATAAAAGGGGAATCGATCCTTGTAAGAGGTGCAACAAGTTTTTAGTAATTGGGGAACCGATCCTATGAACATGTGCAACAAATACAAGTTAGATACCATATATATGTGGGAACCGATCCTAGCACCTAGTCAACCAAGTTTGGGTAACTAGCGTGACAAATTCTAGTACCCACATGGAGGTAGAACCGAAACATTTTTTGGTAGAACCGTGAAACCCATGATTGGTGATTTGATAGGATAATCAATCACATAGTTCTTGGAAGTCAGATGAACCAATTCTAAACTTGTTTGGAAGTGTGGCAAATCGGTTCCAAGATTGTAAATATGAAAAAGGATTTACAAAGTAAAGATGTCGATATACTTTGAACATATGCAGTAACGCTTATCTTTTATTGTTCAAAGATATTCCTTCATAGCTAAAGGAGAATCCCGGATCGAAATAAATTGAGAATCTTTTAATTAAGGTTTTTAGTTTTATATGCTTTTAATTTCCAGCAATTAAAATGCATATCTTTAGAAATAAAAATTGGTAATGTGCATTTACTAATTGGAGATTTTCTACTGATATTTCGGTCAATATTTGGAAAAAGCATTTCCAGGAATTATGGAAACCGAATTTGGAAATATATTGCATATCTTGAGAATATTTTCGGTTTTGGAAATTCCTTGGTGTCCAAACTTCCTTGGTCTATAAATATTGAAGTTTGCATTTCGAGCAAACTAATCCTCAGAGCCAGAAAAACTACCTAGTTGTGTTGTTACGGGTGGAGCCGCCTATTCGGAGAGGAAAGTAACCTAAATAGGTGAAATCTCTTACGGGCGCTCAGTTTAAATACTTCTTTGGGATTGGGAAGCTCTATTAGTACCATTGGTGAGAAAATAGATAATTGTAGTTTTTTATTAGTTTTCGATTGATTTGATTGACTAACGGTTGTTGAACTTTGATTGCACCTAGTTTTTTTATGCTTGAGAATCTTCTCTTCTGATATAAGATTCACTCAAAATAGATCGAAGTTTCGACGGGGATATTTAGACTGTTTGTAGATCTAAAGACGTCTTGTGATAATCCATTGTTAACAGACTTCGTTTTGTGTGTAATTGATTACAAGAGATTCAAGTTGATTGTGTGCAGGTGTTTATTGAAGATCTAAGAAGATGTGAAGATGAAGAAGATTTTTGATTTGGGTTCATAATCTTTGGTATGCACAAAACTTGATCGGTTGGGGATCCAACTATAATCGGTTTATCTTTGTGATAGATTTGATTGATTAGTTGAGTAGATCGGCATCAATACGTTTCTTTATGATTCAAAATATTGATTCCATAGTCTTAACAATTACTTTGGTAGTTGTTGAAAAGATAGATCTAAGAACCTGACAAAGGAATTTATTGGGATAAACGAAAGAGACTTTTGTCAAACTCATATCACTTGTTTGAAAAGAGTTGTTACCGAACAGATTTGTTGTTCCTTTACTGTTTGGAATAAGAACCAAAGGAATTGTTCCAAGTGCGTGACTTATTGCAAGTTGGAGGCGCAGGTTTACAGATGAAACTAGGTGAACTATGGGTTTAGTTGCTTGGTCTCAACTATACGAAGTTGGTTTAGATTTTGTATAGCGGCTTAATCCTGAGAGTATTCAATTCTGGACAAGGTCCCGGGGTTTTTCTGCATTTGTGATTTCCTCGTTAACAAAATCTTGTTGTGCCATTTACTTTTCATTTCCGCATTATAATTTTTTTATTATAATTAAAGTAAATTGCACTTTGTACGTTAACAAGGCACTTGATATTGATCCTATTGGTTTCGGTTATTACTGTAACTTTTATCAAGTGATCCATTTGTTGTTGTATTGTATCGATTCCATATCCAGAGACAAATCACACAAAGTGTAGGTTTTCTCCACTTGCCTTTGATATTTAATTCACGAGTTAGGCCAGTTCGGACTAACCCTATATCAAGTGGACACTGTGTTGAAATATTCCTTGAGTGATTGTTGCTCCAAGAGGTTTATACATAGTGGGTCTTGTATAGGTTGTGATCAAAATAAAAGATTGTGGTGTATTTGGGTACCCTCGTCTTTTCAGAGGGCATAATCCATTAATAAAATTAGTATTGGTAAGATAAGGGGTTATGGAGATACCATTTCATGACCCGATTTTATCACCTTGTAAACACTCAAAGCCTAATCTTTGATTTTTCCAAATTTGTGATTTCAAATTCTATGAACTGATTTCGTCGAATTTATTGATTTTCTGGGTTGGTCTTCAAGTTGAGCTTCCAAATTTGTGATCGTTGGTCTTTAGGTTGAGCTTCCAAATTTGTGATCTCGGTCCGGCCAATTAATTAGAATCCTGTCTTGAGGCATACCCATATGTTTTGAGGCATACTAAATAAGGAAAAAATAGAGTCACTAGGTAGTACACCAATAACCCTTTATAACCACATTTGATAATGACACTAATGCCTTTATTATTTATATTTTTTTAATTATTTTCTTTTCAAAAAGTTTAAATTTTTTTAAAAAATATATATTTACAAAACATGGACCTATGTTCAATTTGTCAGTCGAACCTAATTTTTTTTAAAACATACCTAGGTTCGGCGGATAAGTTATCAGTCAAACTTCACTCTTTAACTGTCGAACCTAAGTTCGGCTGACTCAAGCAAGAAATAGGACAACTGAACTTAACATTGTTCTTCATAAAGTGAAGTTCGGCTAACATTTTCGTGTTTTATTATCAGTCGAACTGTTCATCGGCACTTTCAGAATGAAGAATAATGAGTAATTCAGATGATAATTCGTTTCAATTGTAAGCCGAACTTCACTCTGTAACTGCCATAAAAATCTAGTTTTTTCGATTTAAACCTAATCTAACAATCGAACACAAGAAAATAAAATATCGATCGTGAGTCATTGTGTAATTCCTTGCAGTGAGGATCTGATTCTTGCTCTCCAACTTTATGCAATTCGATTTCTATTTCTTCTTATTCTTTTTCACTAATTTGCATATTAAAAAAATGATTAGGGCCCCTACATTTAGTCAAAGACGATGAAAATTATAGTCAGGTTAGCGTCGGTTGGATTTAAGAAGAGTGGAGAGAAGAAAATAAAAATAATTAAGAAAAAAACAAAAATGAAAATTTTAGAAAAAAAAATTAAATAAATAGTTAAAATTTTTGTTCTGTTTCTTATTGTTCTGTTTCTATATAGCTTCAATTTGGGAGTGGGGTATTTTTGTTTGTTGATTCAGGTGTTTGTGAAGTTTTGTATGATTCTCACTCTCTGTGAAGGTGTTTTGTTAGGGAGTTGTTGTATGGTAGTTTGAGGTTTCATTAATGTTGAAATCTTGAATTCCCATTCACTTATCTCTAATTCACATTTTTGGGGGTTGTTATTTTTGTTTCATTATGCCTAGAGTTACTAGGTCCAGCCGGGAGCAGGCTTGAGTCCTATTTCTCAAGTTTTGATTCACAATCCATCGTGATTATTTGCGGTGCCCTTTCGGTGATTTTGATGGTTGTAAAAATGGTGTGCGGCGGGGGTTTTGTAAGGAGTTCTTTATTCCCACACATCAAAGATAAACATTTAGTCCATGGTGTTGAACATGATAAATGCAGGGACATAATTTCGCAGAATGGTGTGATCTTTGCTTTATGGGAAGATGCTCTTCTGCAACTTAAAATGTGGTTGTGTACCAAGTGTATGCATATCTAAGCTTGGAGTAAGCCCTGCAAGTCACATGATGGTGATGCAATTTCTGCTCCTCTTAATGGCATGGAGGCATCTTTCCTTATCCATGGAATTTCTAAACCACTTGATAAGGTAAGTCATTGTATTGCTGAAGATATAACTGATGGTGTTCATAATATGCAATGTCTTGATGTTGACTTACTAGATAAGGTGTTTCAAACTCAGTTCCATACTATTAGACATATACCCATCAAATGTAGGTTAAGTTTCTCTAGGACTTTCAAACAAACAATGGACAAAGTTTTACTTAATCCCTTAGACATTTCTTGCTGGATTAAATTATTACTTTTTTCGATATGTGTTCTGAGAAATTATATTCCTAAATGCAAGGCTGAAGAGAGATCCGGTATGCGTAAGAGGTTACAAATTGCTTTTATAAATCAGGCCTTAGCTAAATGGCGTGAGGCAGATGGTTGTTCTTCCTTAATTCTGGATATTTTGGTTGAACATGATAATTCTAATAAGAATAGGATTTTCACTCTTAAAGATAACCAAGTAGATATCAATCTTAAACTGTGTAAAAGGAAGTTAAGTCAGGGTTCGTATACTGCTGCTATTAGGGTGCTTACTTCCAATGGTGTAGCTCCCTTCTCCAATAAGACTTTGGCGGATTTGCAGTGTAAACATCCTTTCGCACCGCCGCCTACTTTGTCTGATGCATCTAATGAGGTTGTTGCTGCAAATGTTAGTGCATATATTGTTCTTAGCAGGATTAGAAGTTTTCCCAAGGGTACTTCATGTGGCAGGGACGGACTCCATGCTCAACATTTTCTCGATGCACTTAGTGGACTGTTTGGTGTTGCTAGCGATGATGTGCTATCTTCCATTACTGCTATTGTTAATCTCCTTTTAGCTAGTGCGCCCGCCTCAACTTGGTATGTTTATCGCTAGTGCCCCTCTTACACCCTTGCTTAAACCTGGAGGTGGGATTAGGCCTATCGCTGTAGGTACCATATGGAGACGGTTAGTCTCTAAAGTCGCTGCCTTTACTGTTAGTAAGGAAATGACAAGTTATTTGAAAGATTTCCAGTTCGGTATAGGTGTACCTTGTGGTGGAGAAGCTATTTTACACTCTGTAAACCGCGTCTTAGATGAGAAACATAATTTGAATTTCATGTCCATGCTTTTGGTCGATTTCAGAAATGCTTTTAATCTAGTAGACAGATCAGCTATGTTATGTAGATAGGTTCAATTTTGTTATGCTTCACCTGCCAAGTTGTACTATGGCACTTATACTTTGTCATCTGCACAGGGTGTACAGCAAGGAGACCCTTTTGGTCCCCTCCTTTTCGCTTTAACGTTGCATCACATTGTGTTGAAAATCTCTCGGCAGTGCAAACTTGACTTGCAGGATTGGTACTTAGATGATGGTACCATTATAGGAGATACAATGATGGTCTCTAAGGCTGTTCACATCATCAAGAGTGAAGGTGTTGTTGTAGGACTTGACTAAACATTCAAAAAACTGAACTTTTTGGCCTTCCTTTGATAAGAGGAGTACTCAGGTCGGTGTTTTTCCAGCTGACATTGGAAGACCTTCTGTGGGGGTTCAAATTCTTGGTGGTCCTGTAAGTTTGGATGCTTCTTTTTGCAGTCACCTTATTCTTGACAAGGTGCACAAGACTACTTAGTTAATGGATTATGTTCATCGGCTACATGATCCGCATAGTGAATTGTTGTTGCTTCGAAATTGTGCAGGTGTGTCTAAACTTTACTTTAGTTTGCGTACTACCGCCCCTTGTTATGTGCAAGTTTCTCGGGTTGTTTTTGATACATATTTGTCCAAATACATGAGGGAATTGGTAACTGGTGATGGTCCAGGTTATGGTTTGTTACAACATAGGATTGTCTCTTTACCTATACGAGATGGTGGCTTAGGGATCTATTCTATGTTAGATACTATGCAGTATTGTTACTTAGCATCGTGTTCATAGACCTTACATCTACAGGAGAATATACTACAAGGTTCATATTTTCCGGTTAAAGGTTTAGCATATCAAACTTCCTTTGACAATTTCCTTTAGGTTAGCGGTATTACATCGTCACGGTGTTGCAATCTCATTATTGCCCCCATCCTATGCATGCTTTGGCGATTCAAGTACTTTGCGAGGTGTGACTAAGAATATGCCGTCTCTATTCAGTATGTCAAGGCGAGATTTAACATTATGGCAATGTAATAAAACTCCACATGCTCAGGATTATCTTCTTGCTATTCCAGCTGATGTACTTGGATAGAAGATTGGGTCATGTCAGTTTAGTGCAGTACTTGGTTATCGTCTTGGTATTCCTTTGTTTGCTGTTAATAGTTCTTGTCTTTGCTGCAATATGGGTATGGATGTTTATGGTGATCATGCACTTCATTGTGCTAGTGAAGTTGGTTATAAGTTTAGATATGATCTTGTTAGAGATACCTTTGCGAATATTTGTTACCGTGCGAGTGTACCTTTTAGAGTTGAAGCTTCTTTGGGATTTCTTTCTCATGATGGCGGTGATGCTAGGCCAGCTGACATCTTAGTCTACAATTGGGAGGAAGGGCGTGATACGTGTTTTGATGTGGCGGGGGTTTCCCCCTTTGCTGAGGGTGGTGTGCAAGCTTTTGCACCGGGCCTTGCCTTGGCTAAAGCCGTTGAGCGCAAGAAGATTAAGTACTTTGATATATGTAATTCCAATGGTTATAATTTTGCTACCTTAGCTTTACTACTTTAGGTGAACTTGGTATCGAAACTATTGAATTTTTGAAACGACTGAAGCATTACATAGCTAGGCATGATGTAAATATAAATGTTCGTAATTTTCTTTTTATTAGAATTGGTTTAGCCATTCAAAAAAGTGTTGGAGCCCAACTAGTTGTTAGGCTCCCATCTAATTTCTTGTAATAACTTTCATTTTCTTTTCTAATAATAAAAAAAATCAATAAAAAAAATTAAAAAAAATTAAAATTAAATTAAATTAATAAGTAATATAAGTTAAAATGAATAAATAAGTATATATACTCCCTTTGTATTTTTTTATTTGTCCTAATTTCTACTTTGGTCTGTCTTTTTTTATCTGTCTGTTCTGTTTATAGACATATTTTTCCCTTAAACTATCAAATATACCCTTTATTTTTTATAATCATAAAATCAGTTTTAATATAACTCAATTCAAAATCTTAAATATTATCACCATATATATCTATTCAATATCTTTGTACCAATCGTCATTCCTATTTTATATAAAAACATTTATGGATATATATATAATTCCTAATATAATTTCTACTTATTCTTACATAATTTTAGTTTTGGTAATAATGTAACATTAAATAGGGCTAGTCAAGGCATTTTATAGGATTTCCTTAATATTTTGACAAAGTCAATTAGGATTGTTAATTTAGGACGGAGGGCGTATCAATTAATCAAAGTCACTTAAGGGGTACATTATTTATATGTCCCTACTTTTGACATCCAATAAATATATCCTTATACAACAATAAATATGTCCCTACTTTTTAATAACCTTATCCATTTAAAATTAGATTACCTTAATACCCTCACTCATATAATATTTTTCTTTATTTCAAAGTGCAACAAATTTCTTCCTCTACCATTTCACAACCACCACTAGCACCACCACCACCAACATTCAACTACCATTCCACCACCACCTACCAATCACCACCACCACCAATATTCCACCACCACTCCTTCACCACCACCATTACACCACCAACAGTCCTCCACCACCACTAGTCCGTCGTCGCCACCACCACTAGTCCGCCGCCACCACCGCCACCGTTGCCGTCGCCACCACTGGTTCAGATATTTTTGTATCAACAACAGGAGTTGATCCAAATAAAAATAGAACCAACAGTAGAAGTTGATCCAATTTAGGGATCAACAACGATAGTTGATCCAAAAAAAAAAAAAGATCAACAGTAGAAGTTGATCCATGTAAATGGAGTGAACTTGGCGTGAGTCGGACACGCATCATCTGACATGGAGTCAGTCATGCTTCCATTGCACCACAAGTTCAACATTGGAAGAAAATTACATGATTTAAACTATAAGCATGATTATACTTATCCAAAGGAAATATTGTCAACAATAGGAGTTGAAAGGATCATAAAAAATTGGGTCAACAACAGAAGTTGATCCAATAAATGGGATCAACAACAGTAGTTGATCCGATTAAAAATTGCGTCAACAACAAGAATTGATCCCATAAATGGATCAACAACTGTGGTTGATCCCATAAAAACGAAAGTCCAAATATATACATGGACAAATGGTAATGCTAGATCATTTCAAAATGTTGGAAAACATCAAAATGAGATCTCGTCATTTAAAATCATAAACAAATAACAAGAATGTTCACATTCTACAAAACTGATACTAGCAATTAAAATGTACCCTTCATTTTTAAATGGTCATCCTTTTATTTTCAAACTGATACGCAATCCAAATGCAACAACAAGAATGTCGCCATTCACAAACTCTAGTTTTCATTTAGCAACAAAGATGATAAAGAAATAAACTATGAATCTACTCTGCTGTTCAGTTTTCAACATTGAGATAAACAAAAAATTGAAATTTGTTTGTAGAAATTGACACAAATACACATCAATTAAGACTTTATAATGCTAACAATGACATAGACATAGAAAAACTATGAATCTACTGTTCAATTTTCAACACGGGAGCAAACCCCAAACAGAATTAGACCACGAGATCATGATATACAGATTTAACTAGTCTAACATGGAAAACCATGAAAAGGGTTTCCAAAAAGCGGTACAAATTTGAGATTTATGGCCAAAATCCTTATCAATTAGGTACTGTTTTATGAACCAGGAACCTGGATATTGCCATCTAGATTACAGACAAAAAAAGAAAACTCCAATTCAAAATCTATTCACGAAGGCAAAGAAACCCATGGAAGACCATAAAAATGAGAACAAACACAAAATCACAAATCCAAAAAATGAAACCCTAGAAGACAAAATTGATATGAAAACAAAGAAGAAGAAGACATGAGACTCACCATTTATGATTAGTAACAGACCATTTCCCCTTATAAAACTCCTGATGAATCCTTAATTTATCGGCATGGTAAGCAATTTCATTTCTAGAATTTTCAAAATAAACATAGTACATTGAATCATCGAGAACAACACTAATTCTCTCAACCCACCATCCATCATTATCATAAGCATCAACCTTATCAAGAAGTGAGTACTCAAATAACTTAACCTCGGGCGGAAATGGTCTTACATTCTTCACATCAACAATTTCTCTCAACGGCTTTTTCTCATCTTCTTCTTGGCATAACATTTCCGTACGTAAATGAGTAGATCGAAAGAACAAATCTAGAAAAAAAAAGATAATTAATCACACTTTTCAATCTGTTTGTTCATAATCTGGAGGCGGACACTTCGACGATGATGGTGGAATATGTAAAACAATAATCGACTGTTGGAGGTGGTGAGAGCGACGAAGGAGATGGAATCTTCTGGGTTATTAGATAGACATAAAGAAAAAAAGACGTGGAAGGTTAAATACGGAAATACATATATTAAGTTTTTTAATTAGAATTTCAATTATGCCACTAGGGATATTTATAAGTAGGAATTACCAATAGGTGTTATTATAGTGGTCTTAGTTAGTGGCAGGTCAACCCATTAAAGCCCAGTAACCGGAGGTCCATAATTAAAAGAAGAAAACTTTTTGGACCTGAATTTTTAATCCCTGGTCCACTACACGTGCGGGACCAATGCCGTGTATTTTAAAAATTCCTAAAATAACTTTCACATTGTAGATAACGTTTTCAATTATATGATTTTCGATCAAAATTCTGGATCCATTTTATTCTCTCCTTTCTCTTTCTTCTGTTGCTGCTGGTGCCGGCGAATTTCGACCTAGGTTTTGTGAAGTCGTTTCTCGTTTTGCAGGTATGTTATCTAATCTTCGCTATCATTTTTTTTTTTAGTTTATTATGTTCTTATCTACATCATAAAGGTTAGATTGATTTCATGATGTTTTTTTACGTTTAATTATGGTTTTTGGTAATTCGATTTATGATGTTCTCTTTGTTAGTGATTTGTATGATGTAGATTGTTTCGATTTCTGTTCATGTGTTGCTTGTTTTTGTTTTTACTAATCTTCTTTATGATTGTTCAATTTTTTTACGAATCTTCTTTGTAATCACGTTATTTTTTCAATTTATTACTAGATTTAATTATACAAGATCTCTTTTGTTGGGTTTATGTTTGTTTCAGTTTGATTTTGTGTATGAATTAACAGTACGTATATGCAGTACTGAAAAAACCTAGTTTCGTTTTGAGAATCTGATCACACGGCGCATATATGCTACGAAGGAGAAAAAACCTATGTTGTTTCTACAAATATACTTAGTGTTTGTTATGTTTTTTGATCTCCATATGCTTGATTAGTTAATTATTCACTTCATTTTCATGAAAATAATTCAAATCTGGATGGATAATCGTATTTTTTGCTCACTTTGTTACTAGATTCGATTACACTAGCTTGCTTTTGTTGGCTTTAGGTTTGCTTTCGGGTTATTTTTGTGTATGAACCATCAGTACGTATATGTTGTACTGAAGAAAACCTAGTTTTTTTGTTGAGAATCTGTTCACACAGAACATGCATATGCTACAATGGAGAAAAACCTATGTTATTTCTTATAAATTTACTTATTGTTGGTTAAGTTTTTTTTATCTCCATGCTTGATTGGTTAAGTGTTTACTTCGTTTTTATGAAAATAGGTCAGATCTAGATGGATAATCACGTTTTTTGTCCAATTCAATATTGGGTTTGATTATATGGGTTTCCTTTTGTTGGTTTTAGGTCTCTTTTCAGTTTGTTTTGTGTATGAATCATCAGTACGTATATGTTGTACTGAATAGAAACATAGTTTGTTTTTTTTTTTTTGTTTTTTTTTTTTTGAGAATCTGATATGATGCTATTGGTATTTCAGTTCCTCAACCTTTCCTAGCAGTTGCGAATTAGGATGAGTTATTTTTATTGTTTCTCATCAGTTATTGTAGTGGCGGAATTTTTTAGTTTCATAATGGTGTCATTTCATTTCTTTTTCTATGATGCAAAGCCTCTATATAATGTTATTGCTTTATGCCTTCTATGATAGTACATGATTGGCATGCAGTACATATATGAAATACTGAAGAAAAAAAAAACTACTTTGATTTTGTTTTAATCAAAGATTTATTCACGTAATTTGCATGATCTAGAAGTACATATATGGAAATTCAGTTTTGATTCCATAGTACGTTAGTACATATATAATGTACTATTTTTTTTCCAATGTATTGATGTGTCTATAGGTTTTGATTATCATTTTTGAACATTGATATATATTTTTTTATTAATTTTAATGACTGACTTTACTGTTTATGGGAGTCGAGGAGGCAATGCTCTCTCGTTATCATGAATTTCTTAAGGAATATTTGATGTACTGTCAAAAAATAATATCGTTCTTATAAACTAGGAATGATTATACAAGATTACAATTGCTATTTGTTAGTTAATATAACTAGAATAATTATTTTTGTAGCTCTCAGCCTGTTTGTTTAATTTATTTTATTGAGTTTCATATGATTCTATACATGATGTTGCATATACATTTGCATTAGTATCCATTATCTGTAGGCAAGTAAAAGTGTAATATTTTGTTTTAAAGTACTCCTAGTTTCTCTAAGTGCGTTCTTTATGTACTCTTTTTGTATGAGCTCTTACATTGAAGAAACATGTTCCCGGCAGTTTTTTTTTTTTTCATAAAAGGAACTGTTTGGAGCTGTGATGTTGATATCATTTTAATTTTCGGGAGTGCGCCTTTTATGTACTGTCAGTTTCTTTGAGTGTGTTCTTTATGTATGCATTTTTTGAAGTTCATCTTCTGGATATTGTTCTCATGTTGTATTTTCTTCTTTCTTTGCAGGAATGGGGGAGATACCGAAAGTACATACATGTTGTACTGACAAAAAACGTGGATTAGTTTTAAGAATATCATTCCAGAGTGCATATATGCTTCACTTAAAAAACCTTAGGTATAATTTCCACCTCATCCACGAGTTCCACCAGGGAGGCCAAAGGGAATGCGTATCAAGAGTACATGGGAGAAGAGTAAGAAATCTGTCAGATGTTCAAACTGTCATTTGAAAGCTCATCACAACAAGGCCACCTACACTGTCATTCCTTCTTACCCCTGAGTTTTAAATTTCAATTCTCCCTTACTACTTCTATTTTGTCGAAATGAAAATTATGTTTGCACATCATTTTAAAAAACTTCTGTTAGTTTTTTTAGAGTACTGCAATTATGTACTGTTTTATATCTTTCTAGAACAGAGTACTTTGTTCATTTAAAACTCATTTAATATTCTGAGATTATTTTCAAGCATTATTGAGTTTCAGTATTTTTGGTTTTCAGGTTGCTTTATAAGTTTTATTAGAGTGCAGGAATTATGTACTCTATATTGTTATCTACTCAGTAGTCAACAAGTACCTGTATAATTTTTAGAGTACAGTCATTATGTACTCAGGTGAATGGATAACATAAATGTTACATATATCATACATATGTACTTAATCATATATGGACTCATAAAGAATCTTTTGACAGTCATTATGTACAGTCATTATGACTGTCAAAGTTTGTTTGCCTTCATAAGCACCGAGTACCTGGATAATTTTTTGAGTACAACCATTATGTACTCTGTATTTTTTTCAGGTGGCGTCAACTATCACGTAGAACACACCAAACACACAGATGCACTATACATATTTTGTTGTTTTACCATCCTACAACATGTCAAGATTATTATAAAGGGAAACAACCGCACATAGATTAAAAACAAACACCATAGATTCGAAAATAGTTGTTATCAAGAACTGCTAGTAAACTTAGAATATATCAAAACAACAAGTAAACTTAGAATATATCGCAGGATAACTTCAAGCAGGTATGTACTCCTAATTCAAAATAAAACCCAGGTTTTTGGTGTTTCATATATATACTCCTATAATTCAAAAAAAAAAACAGGGTTTTTCAGTGTTCATATATGTACTGTCAGATTACAACCATCAAATTGGTGTCAGCAGTTGTTCTTCCTGCAATTCTTGGCATCCCAAAGATTAGAACCATTTTTTTCTGGTGTTGATGTGAGAACTTGTGCTTCGCCCCTTCTAACGAACTCAAATGTGAGTTCATTCTTGACTCGACCCCTTTTGTAACATTGTAACATCTTCTTAACAACACTTTCTAACTGCTGTCGGTGACTTTTTGTGTACTTAATGTACCAGAACATTAAGAATACTTGTCTGAAAGCACACAACCATATATGGAAGCATAAACAATGTTACATAATCAGTATTGACCTTATGTACTGCATACCCAAGATCATTATCTTACAAAGAAAAAAATAGGTGAAGCATATATGATTTTTTGTGTCACAAACAATCATGTATGGAAGCATGATAAACAATATAATGATTTTAGAGTACATAAACACTGTTATATCTCAATATTGCATATATGTACCTTTGTATCTATGTGTCAAAACATTGTTATTCAACAGTTTTTGAGTTATGTACTGGCAATCTAGGTACCAAAAACACAAACAATCATATATGGATACATAACCAATGTTACTTAATCAGTATTGGCCTTATGTACTGGTTAAAACACCCAAAATCACATTTGAAAGGATAATAATGGTTATTATTCAATATGTAAGTTATGTACTTGATGTTCATAGTGCCTAAATCCTATGAAAGCATAAAAAAAAACTATCTCATAAGTACTAGAGATATGTACTGGTGGATCGTAATCTCTTAAACAAAAAATAAACAACATAATGATTTTTGAGTACACACACTATTTTTTACATCAGTATTGCATATATGTACTGGTGGATCTATATGTCAGAAACAGAAAAAAAAAACACACCGCATGTCACTTTTGATTGTTATTCAACAGTTTTTGAGTTATGTACTCGCAAATCTATGTGCCAGAAACACAAAATACAAACACAAACACAAACACAAACCGCATGTCACTTATGATGATTTTCATCAGTTATTGAGTTATGTACTGGTGAATCTATCTCCTAAAACACTATTGTACTTCTGATTTAAACAGTCAAAATATAAAAAAAAATCATCTTATACACAGTGATGTATCATATCGGTTTAAATAAATTAGGTTTCTTCAGTACAACATATATGTACTACTGATTCATACCTTTTTATGCTACTGATTTCAGTACTTTTTTGTTTTTTGCTCACTGATTTGGTTTTTGGTGTTGGTGAGTCTTCATAATCATCTTCTTCTTATATGGGAGTGGTAATCTTCGTAGATCTAGCAAAAAAATATTGATTCAATTTGGAAAATCAAAATCTAGGTTTGGGTTCTTAAGTTTTGGTATCTCTTAAATCGAAATCTAGGTTTTTGGTTTGTGATTCTTTGTTTGAATCACAAGATGAGAAAGTGATTTTTAGGTTTCTCGTTTTACAATTGATGTTTTTGGGAAGCATAAAAAAGGGAAATGGAATTGTGAATGAGACTGGTTTCTCGTTTTAGAGGTGATGAGATCGGGAATAGAGAAGAGTTCGCACGTTTGGTAGAAGGATAAGTAAGTCTTTTCTATGTTTTAAATAACTTTGGACCCCCTAATAACATTAAAATCCGGTTGGACCCTATAAAAAATAACTTTATGGACTTAGGACCATCCAACAAATTTTCCTATTTATAAAGTGTCTTAGGGATATTTGTGAAGGCCCATCAGAAGGAGGGACAATAATTCAATTCCTACTTAAATAAGTGATTTAACTAGTTTAGACACCCCCTTATCAACCTACACTTGTTAGGGTAAGAATTCAGTATGCCTCAAAATAGGTTTCATAAATTGTTATTCGATATTCCAATAGATATTTTAGTTACAGAGAAGCCAATAGATAGAACATGTACCATTTTCCAATAGATATATTAGTTCCAATAGATATTATTCGATAGAACATGTATCATTTTCCGCTTTGGCTTCACAGACAATCATATATTAATTCTAAAAGGTGTTGGCCTGTTTGCCAACAGAAGTAGCAGCAGTTCTGAGAAGCCAACAGTAAGCCATACTCCGTTCTAACTTCGGTCATGGAGATAATTTGAAATTGTATTTTAGACGGTAGAATTCAGCATCACTAAATGATGTTGTTTTTGTCATCCATTCTCTACTGTAGTACTACGCCAAACAAAATCCACAACTTCCATTGGTTGTTTAAAAGTATCTTTCAAAATTTAATACGCATGCAAAACTTACTTTTCAAAACAACCAATCTAATTGAAGAGATGGGATTACTAACAAGGCGAAGAATGGATAAGCAAACTAGACTTGTTGGATCCATGGCTCTGTCGTAACTAATAAACAAAATTAACGACATGAAAAACAAGGCATTAAGGACAGGTTTTCTTAGCGTACAATTGTTTCCAATCTTGGCATGCTATCTTTTAAAAGTTCAAACTGACTAGGAAAAAAGTTTGTTCTTAGAGTCAGTCAATTGATATATGCAGCATACTGAAAACTATTCAAAATACTGTATAAATCAAGGAGTATACTTACTGTCTCCCCCGGTAGCTTCCACAATAGTTCAATTCCATTCATGCGACCCATCCAAACAATTGCTACAGTTAGTTTCTCAATCCTGTGGTGACATTGCACTTGTTCTACTTGCGGTTGTCTTAGCTACATATATTTGCTTCGTTTTTGAAGCAGCGTAATTCTTATTGTCTACCCCAGATGACTGGTTCCTTCTTGAAATCCACCCATCCTTCGATGGGACCATTCACCTCCAGAACCTGAACTTGAACTTACCTTTCCTCTCTGATGTAAATTCCCATTATACCCATAGGCGGAATGAAGATAGTGTTGATGGGTTGAGTTCTGCTGGTGATGGGTAGAAGATCGATTCCTATGAGAAGAATTCATGCTCTGGTTGTTTTTCCTGCTGCTGTTGTGGATTCCACCACCACCTCCATTATTTCCAGCATTGATTCTTGATGAGTTTTTTAAGACAACATTATAGACCTTTCAAATATTGTTTGTTGGGCATACAATGTATTTGATGAGCTGAACGTTGTGGTCCTGTACGCAAGTGCCTCTGGAGATTGAAGGGCCCACTAACCCAAGTTCATCAGGGAACTGAGCTGCAATTGTAGCAATATTTGACGCACGAATATTCCTACAAGCGTCTTGAGGTGGGGCAACGGAACATGGGTCACGAAACCTGTTGACAGCTGATTGATCCATAAATAATCCATGACTGAACTGAGGTAAACCACCCTCACCTTGTTGCAACGTCACTGACAGCAGAACAGAATGAAGATGTGATGCAGGAATACAGGACCAGCGAGCTTGACCTGGCATATCTGTAGAAGACTGAAACCAAACAAATGTACCATCAGTCAGCGGCAACTAATAAGATAAATAAGATCACTGGCTTCATTCAATATTTATGAGTAGGTATTCTAGGAAGAGAACACAAATTACATGTTTATTCTCATGTTAATGTAAAGACTAATTATTTCACCAACTTTTGTTGGTGCTTAGTGAGGTAAAAAGGTACCATCGAAAAAGGTCATAAGGTAGAGAGAACCAGTCTGTCACAAAAAAATACCGCAGAACCTCGGTTGAAGTAGTTCTATATTTATTTTTTAAGAACTGATGGTAGTAGGAGAACAGTCACAAAGTGCCTTGCATCTACTAAAGAGGCAGACATATATACATACTTTCTGCACCACATAACAACAGGTTTGCTTTTTGGTGAACAAATGCACAAAAGAAGATCCATATTATCCGTTATAAGTTACCTCTGGATACATGACCAACACATACATAAACTCAAGTTTGGTACTCTATAATCAGCCGGCACCATGTAATGTTGAATACAACACAGATATCCAGAGAGACAAGAGAGCCTATCGTTCCAATAATTATCTTATTTAGGCAGGGATATGCCAGCAATGTCAAGAACGCATTAATTTTGCAAAAGTGACCAGGTTAAGCTTTCTGCAGGACCTAAATGTACGAGTATGAAACAGAAGAAAAGAATTACATACCTGCTGATTAATTTGGGATGATTTTGTGAAACATAACGAGGTTCCCGAGATGCCTACGAGTCTACGACACAATACCAGATCACAAAATAAATATACTGTAATAGTCACTTGAGTGAAATGGTGAACGATAGAGAAGTAAAACACCGTTACAGCTCGTAATAGTACATAGATAGGTCTATATGCAAAGAAGCAAGAATCTTTAATAAAGATAGAGAATAATATATTTAATAAACAACCAAGAAATTGAGTAACTTGAAAATTGAGATAATCTCTAAAAACATGCGCTAACAATGGAGTGCAGGACATTGCTTCGAAGCTTAAAATGTCATGGTCTATATAAGACGGAGAAATGGAGTATAAATTGAAATGCAGTACCTTTGATATCTGAGATTTGGCCTTTCACATTTCCCTATGTTGTCACCATTCAACCAGCATCTGCCTCTTAGACCTCACTTCAATGAAATCATCCTCATCACTCACAGCATCTGCCTCGTATCCTGATCATCCAGCATGAAGCTAGAGCTGTACCCATGTTCAGACACATCCTCCTACGTGCATTTCCAGGTTTTACTCTATCAGAAAATACAGAATCTCCGCCTCTTATATAAGGAGGCCTAGAACCCATCTCTAAGGATCTATTCACATTGGAGGAAGCAAAAGATGCAGAACTGGTGATTCTTTCCACCATCATCCCAATCTACCACATCTGCCACCATGGAAACATCTCTTTCAGAAGCCAACTCATCCTATTAGCAGCACCAATAGACAACTTTTCATCCTTGGCTTCAGATTGTCTACTTGCAATCCCAGTCTCCAACTCCATAAGCTTTTTCCTGGCAGCTTCTTCCTTCCTCTCTTCATCCATATGTATTCTTCGTTTTCTTCTTCTCTTGCAGTCTTCTGCTATTCTACCCTGTGAATGGCCTCAGAGCGTTCTTCTGCTTCCATGCCTTCTCTTGCTTCTTCAAGTGTTTTTCCACGTTCTATCACTTCCCTTGCAAAATGTTCCCTATTCTCCTTCTTTTCGGGCAAGCTCCACTGCCCTGGTTTGTCCATCAAGGATCCGCCGCCTCTCTTGCTCTTGCATCTTTTGAACTCTCTCGAGTTCACCCTCAAATGATTATCTAACAGGGTCATGCAAATCGGCCTGTTTTGAATCATCTTTCTTCCTCTTGAATACCCCTACCAAGACCTCCAGTGATTGGATCTCTCCCATCAAAACCAGTCCCACTGACAATATCTTTCAGAAAAATCCTCCAGGTACGATTTCTCGAACGCTTTTCTTTAACAAAATTAAAAACTGGACCCAGTCACAGCAGTACCCCTAGTTCCCAAAGAAAATGACGTTTTTGGGACTAAGCTTTTGGGGAAGAAATCACCTCCGTAACAGAACTGCTGTATCGATTCCGTGCACTGTAACCAACCCCTCTGCCAGTAAACGCATTTCTATTTTCTCATCTATGTTCATAACCAGTATCCTCCCTTCCAGACTTAAAATCCTGTCTCGTTCCATCTCCTCCAGTTTTGGACCATCTTTTGAATCCATCTCATGAAATCAGTCCAGCGTACTTAGTTCCTCTACTCATTTCCCAGTTTGACTTGGACCATCTTGGAGCTACAACATTTCTTTCGACCCCATTGTGACGAGCACCAAATCCATCTCTCGCTAATGAGAAAGAACCCCATAAGCTCACATCACGACCTTCCCTACGAGATATTCTTACATCTCTGCTATCAGTGCTACCTCTAGCAAATTCCCTCGTCGAAACCTTCTCCTCTTCATCATCAAGTACACCTCTCCCTTCAGAAAGATTAGGAACCGCTGCTCGAGGAATCACACCAACCCCTGGAAAATCAAAGCCTCTATCCCAAAATGATTCATTCCTAGGGTACCACCAACCTCTTTCTCTGTCTGAAATACCATGACCAGTGTCCCTTTCATCATCGGACCAATCAGATGTGTGTTTTCACCTGGCAAGTGGTAGCGGACCAGGGAAGTACGAAACTGGCTTCCTTGATTTCGCAACAGTATTAGAGCTACTCAACCCAGAAACTTGACCGGATTTTCATCTTAGCTGCAACTAGGTCAAGAAAATTGAATCTGTGGGCGCATGTGAATTGATGTCCCTGAATAAGAACTATCCTTCTTCTGATCAATTGGTTCCTATACACTCTCCGCTTCTGCCTATGCTGTGAAACATCGTGTTGTTTCTGACTAACACCAGATGCAGACGCCAAAGTAGCTTGCAACGACGGGAAATCTTCACCTTTCAGTACCACAGAGTTCTCCACTACTGGGAAAAGCCTTGATGAATTAACTACAGGAGCCCCAAGTGTGTCTGACCTTGCCGACGGAGGCATATAAACACTTCCACTATCTCTTCGTGATGTTACATCTGATGATGAATATGAAGATAAACCATTGCAAGCATCAACAATCTGGCTGTCACCAACTGATTTAGCATGTTGATCATCACCGGCGCCTTTCTCTTGAAGAGCCGGAGCAGAAAGTTTCGACCAACCCATACCAGAGGGAGTAGGTCTTGATCCAGAACCAGAATTACCTGAACCAGCTGCACGCCTAAGAGAAGCCGCAGAATCAAAGCGTTCATGTTCCAGATACAAACTTACTCCCAACACCAGGATTAGCCATCTCACTGCTGCCTATTTACTCTGCATTGACATTCTCCATGTCACACATACAAATATCTTTAACTTCAGAACTGGAGAAATGAAACTACTCACAACAATGGTTTCCATATATCTTCTTTGATTGAATCATGAACATTTGGCTAATACCTGCTGGTCCGGTATATGTTGTAAATTGTGCAGCTCCAACAGCAACTGGTCGCTAGAATTCATGAAAAATAACTTGCTTAAGTGTATTGGAACCTATTCAAACAACAATCTAGCTTAATCTTATATAGAGTTTCAGAAAATCACCTGCTAGATTGATAACTATCCCCTGCCATCATGAATATGAAATACCAATGACACGTCATGAGGATTCTTTGGCTGTCATTTGTCCTCAGCCCATCCCAGGCCGCCATACACCCATTGTGCCTTCTTCTGGTCACCTCATGCTCATTTGCACCATCACGAGCACCAAGCAAGCTATCAAGCTATCAACCTGAATGACAAAGAGGAGAAAATTATGGGGGGGAAAAGTCTAGATAGATCATTCAGAGAACATAGAAAATGACATGAATCAACAAGTTACAGAGAATACAACAACAGATTTAGTGTCAAAATAAAAAACTACTTCTGCCTTATATAATAAAACCATACTATTTTTCCATAATTACAGAATATTCACAATTCATTTCCAGTTTAATATTCCTGACAATCATAATTCAGACAAGACCAAAAGAAAAGTCTGACTCATAAGATAATGAATATAACATTGTTGACAAATCAGGCCAATGGACAAGTACAAGGTATTTAATCTTCACCTCATCAACAAATATATTAACAGGTGCTAACTTGTTCGCGAAGGAGAAAAGAGCCTTGGTCAGCTTCACAGCATATCCAAACCACCAGCTGACCAAACAAAAAGAATCAATGCATCTTAGCACATGACAATAATAACTTTTGCCCACTATTTTTCTTAAACTACAAAAGAAAAAGAAGACTAGAACCTTTTTTTTTCCACGACTACAAATCATACTGTACTACCTGGGAGGGGAGTGCCATAGCATTTCATAGTACCTTTGATGTAAGGGTTGAACCAATGGTACTTATAAATTTTTCTCCTGCTTCAGTTGCAAGTGCTTTGGTCAGAAGAGTTTTTCCAGTTCCTGGTGACCCAAATGTAGTATGCCTTTGCAAGGCTGGTTGAGTTGGGAGAGTGACAAGTTCATTTAATGTCTTCTTCACTTCTTCAAGTGCACCTATATAATTGAAGAGGACACCAATTGCATCTGCTGGGACCACAGCCGGAAAGGAATGGCTCTCGAACTCGTCCTTCGCAAGAATATATGTTATTTCAGATATGCAACAAATGAGCACAGAAAGTAACAACAGAACAGTTTGTTAGGCAATTTGGAAAGTAGTCCGGAAAAGAATTACATACCTTGAGATTTTGCAAGGATTTCTTAGTTGACATCTCCTGTTCCTTTAAACTCGAAACTGCAATCTCCAGACTTTGCAAAGAAAAACAAATATCAGTACCCAGATGACATGCCAGAAAAACGAGAATTAGTATGCAGAGGAGAGGGAGATTAACCTTTCACGTGGCAGATTTAACCTTGTACCCTCTATGCATGGATAATTGCAGGTTGACAGATAATGATTTCTCATGCTCAACCAATGACTTCCTCAGCTTCTGTGCCTAAAAACCCAAAAGTCGCACATTAAACAAGAGGCAATGACTAATTAACCTCTTAAAATTAAGAATTGAGTTTTATCATGAAGGACAAGCTATGCAGGGTCATGGTGGAGAACACACATGACACAAGTTAGCTGCAAAACATTATTCCTCGATCTAATATAGGCATTATGCTCAGCGGAATTTATATAGGCATTATGCTCAGCGGAATTTTTTATTAGCACTTTGGAGCTAGGATACTAAGTATTTTAGTTGCACAAAGAAAAACATTCATGTTGAAGAGTTTTTCAGTTAAAAATTAGAACAGAATTTTTTTTTTAAAAAACATCTGAGCTCTAACCAATAAAAACCTTAACACTTGTAGATTCTTACTCGGTTTCCTTAAATTTGCTTCATCAGATTTAACTTGCAAAAGCACCATACATGATAGATCATGGTCTTCCACAATAGCATGCTCACAAAGAAAACTCGTCTTTCAACATATAAAAATCTCTTACTTCGTACAATTCGTCTAAATTACTCCTTGATATCATGACCTTCTTGTCTTCCTCAACCTGTCTATTGAACACCCTAAGCAGTTCATTTTCTTATAAACAAAAACACCAGTCTATAAAGTAAAGAAATTAGGAAAAAAGAAACAGCACCAACAATAACATGATGAATGTTCCATATAATATATAATGTTGCTAAATATGTAGCAGTTGCAGTAATTTTCAGGCTCTTGTGGTATTAGTTTGACGAACAGGTTTACTGTAAATTTACTAAACCAAAAAATTGATAATTTTGCAGCTTCATCTGCTTCTTTTTCATCATTTGTAGTATCCAAAGCTCCAGCTACTCTGGCTCATTCACTTGATATTTGATACACTTCCCCACACTGACCGGTTGGTATTGGCCAAAAAAAGGACCAGACAAGACATGATGCCTGAGTATGTAACCACATGAAGCGCAACCAGTTGCCAACATTAACCGCTCAAAAGAGAAAAAGCTAACTACTGAAAAGGCATAATAATATGAATCATTGAATAGGGGTGAGTGAAAGAGTTAGATGACATTATAGCAAGAAACAAAAATTCAGGTCATCTATAACAACATGAGCACCGTCTAATTACAATTGCCTTTAAACTGATTAGATGTTGGGTTGGTTGCCATTTCTGATGACTCAAGGGTATATTCACATGGCATCCGACAGAAGTTATAATACAGACCTAACAGCTAAAGTCTAAATTGAAGCCTGTACATCTAGATATGAAGATAAGAAAAACAAGAGAGTGAGTCTCTATGCTAATAGCTATAATTGTGATTCTAAATGGAGCACAGATGTTGAATATTTCATACAGTTTTCTGGTGAGAATCTGAGGATTCAGGATTCAGGAGAAGACAAGTGCTTCCACAGTATGAATACCCAAATCAATCAAACATAAGTCTCACATGCATTGATTCATTGGAAGAAGTCCATTAAAACAAAAAGAAGCTAGAATCAAAAACATTTTTGATTTACTTCGGATATCATCATGAATAAAGAAAACAAAGCTAAACCTCTTAACATTTGTGCATATAACAGAAGAGACATATGTGTTGACACCACACACACAAAAAAAAAGCTGGAGGAACAAAAAGAAGAAGAAAGAAGTAGGAGATTCCAGAAACCCTAATTTAAAGATCAGCATAAAGCTTACAGAAGGGCCACATGATCCAAAAAAAACTAAAATAAACCCTAGGATACTGAATAAACCCCTAAAACCCTAATTGAAAAAACCAAATCCACCATTTATAGGAGATCTTCGTGAAAAATCATCTCATTCAAAAAGTTCCTTCTCAGGTTCTTGAATTTCCTCCCACCTCTCTTGACTTCAAGCTTTACCTTCTTGTTATAAGAAGTATCCCCTAAGGTGACTGATTTGATTTTATACATTTCTGACTTTTCTTCTCCTAAATACCATTTTCTTGATTCATTAAAACCTGCATACAACATATAAATTGCTGCTCCAGCAAATACAACCTTAGCAACCCAAAAACCAAAACATATACTCTTTGAATGCCTCTCCTTAAATGAGTTAAAGGATTCATTATAATCTTCATACATTTTCTCATATTCTAAATACAAAGCATAGCATTTGTCATAAACTTCATAACCTTGCAGACCCTTTTCATAATACTTCTCATACATTTCATACACTTTCACACTCATATCATAATATTTTTTATACACTCCATAAACCTCCATATACTTTTTATGAACACGATCGCAAACAATTTTCTGCAATATCAAAACCAGACGAAACGTTCCGACGGTGATAATAGTCTCCATCATTTTCTCTAAAACCTAATCGATAAGAAATTTTTTCTGAAAACCTAATCGAAAAGAAAAAATGGAGAAAGAAATATCCTGGCTTGACGAGACCTACCCATTTATCGAGACCTTCCAAATTTTACTCCCACTTAAGACAAAGGGATAAGGGGTATCTAATGACAAATACGAAACTACCCTTTACGCTAACCTCAATAATCCTAAAATTAAAAAACAAATACTTACACTTTTTCAATTTGGCCTAACGGAGGTAGTATAAAATATATATATAAAAACCTAAATCGACTAAGATACGATAAATCCACATAAACCGATTCTGGTTGAAAAACCTTCAAAGTGTAATAGTTCAACCATCGATAAACATTATTAAAAGGAGCTGATTAAGGGGATGCTACTCAATCACTCAAGTTATTTGTCAGCGGAAGTATCGTTTGAAAGCGAAAAAAAAAATTAAATTGTTATTTAGATTAGCTCTTAGTTTTTGATAATCGTGGGTATACGTATTCGCCTATATAAACAGATTATGATATGTAATCGGCCTATGTCAGGGGCATTCATCATCCGATTATATAACCTTGCTTGAATTTTTCCATGGATCAAGAATTGGTAGTTATGGATGTGTCCAATCTGTCGATTTTTTAATCTTTTTTGAATTTTTGCGCAAAATAAGAATCACTGGTTATAGGTATATCATATCCTCCAATTGTTGCCATTGGAAATGCTCACTTTTGTGGATGTTTTATAAGCTATAGTCGGTCATTAGTATTTATCAATTGGGGAAAGGTAAATATTTTCCCAAAATTACAAGTTTACAATCGGTTATATGTGCCTGTATATATGCTAATTTTTTTCAAGATTTTGTTTTACTTTTGGCCCAAACAGGTAGTTTTTTTGAAAAATATATTAGGTGGTTCTTTACAGGTAGCTCAAACAGCTAACTCTAAAATAAAACTACATCTACTTTTTTTTTTGTAACCATGAATAATCGAGAGAGATTAGGTTGAAGATTAACTTATTTCTGTCAAATCAAATTAACGGGATTGAATAATAGATGTTATGGTGCTGGAAATGGTACCTCTAAATCCTCCACAGCATACTGCGTAGATCAAAATTCAAATCAAAAACATGTATTAATGAAGATTTAAATGATTTTTACTTGATTTGAAAACTTACTATATTTGGGAGTGGGATTGATTTGTAGCCTCTTCTTCCGTTGTTCGAGCTTTTCAGGATTTTATCTGAGACTAAGCGGGAGAGGAACCGAGACAGACGAAGATGATTTTGAAATTTGAATTTGAATTTGTTCTTTTTCTATTTTGGAAATCGAGACATATGAAATATAAAATTTCTTTTTTTTATATTCTTTTTCTTTTTACAATTAATAACGGCGATTGACGAATTCAGCCTCAGTTTATTTTTATTTTTGGCTTGTATGAGGGTATTGTAGTAAAAAGGAACTTCAACCTCATTGAATAATTTTGAAACATATCTTCCTTTAGAAAACAATCTTATTTTCCTTTTGATGTGTCTAATATAGGTTTAAAAATGTATTGCAGTAGACAAAATCCAGCATATTTCACGACTCCGGAACACTTACATTCATATCAAAGAGATGCATAAATCACTAACCACCTCTCAAGATCAATCCAAACAAATCAAAAAGAGTTTACATATCTATCTTGATGAATCACAAAGTCTGAGACGAAGAGAACTTTGTGAAATCTATTTATCTTGTTCCCGATCTTAAGTCTATATATGAACTGCAATAACTAGTAAAACAAGATCGGGTAAAAGATAGTTTGAATAATCTTCACGAATCCTTAAGTGAGGCCTTCAAAGTAGTAACCTAGAATCAGTTTTGTAAAGAAACTTAAGTTGCATAGGACGACTCTAACTTTGCAACTAGGACACAAGAGTGTTAGGGATACAAGAGTCTTTATTTATAGATTTTCTAGTTATACAACTTTGAATTCAATCTAGGGTTGCTGGAGATTCAAGCAGACATCTTCTTAGTTTAAATGAAATTCTTATTAGGAATTCATGTACGCATGTGAAAAGTCCCTCTTAAAATTACACGGAAGAATATGTATTATGGTTCGGGTTGTTCTGGAACTATACACAATGATAATCCATAGCGGCAAGAATTTTATTGAACTTACAAGCATTGGCGGTGTTAAATTACACTCGAGATTAAACAATAATCCACAAGCTCAGAGTGATTTTGTGAATAAATTTGTTTTAGAAGCGTCTATGAGAGTTAAAGCAAAAGCGAACACAGAGTTATTTAAGACAGCTCGTGAGCTTCCGCTAAAATGAACTGGGTAGGTATGCAAAACGGGTTTGCAAACCTCTTGAAGTTCGTAAGGCCATGCTCAAGGGGTATGCAAACTGGGTTTGCAAACCACTTCCATTTTGCGAAGTCATTCCAAGGGGGTATACAAACCGGGTATGCAAACCTATATTGTTCACAGAATTCAAACAAACATTGGTACCGAAAATGCGGGGGTCTAACAACCACATCCAACAATTCATTTGGCAATCTGAGATGACTTACTCTAATACACTTTCTAGAGAATCAACTAGACAGTCAGACTCAATCTAGAATAAAGTATATCAAAGAGTTTAATATCTCGGTTTCACAATGTAATCAGCAAATCAAACAGATAGAAATCCGCGAGCCTGATTATTATGTGAAACAACTTGAACAGCACCAAAGACCAATGTTCAAGTGTCAATCAATGTAAATTAACAAACAAAGGTTGGATATTCTAATTGATTGATCTAACGCACAACCTGTGATATTTCAAGTATATAACAAAATATAATACGGAAAAGAAATAACACAGACACCAGAATTTTGTTAACGAGAAACCGTAAATGCAGAAAAACCTCGGGACCTAGTCCAGATTGAACACCACACTGTATTAAGCCGCTATAGACTCCAACCTACTACCAATTAACTTCGGACTGGACTGTAGTAGAACCCTAATCAATCTCACACCGATTCAAGGTACGAGTTGCGTTCCTTACGTCTCGATCCCAGCATGATACTACACACTTGATTCCCTTAGTTGATCTCACCCACAACCAAGAGTTGCTACGACCCAAAGTCGAAGACTTGATAAACAAATTTGTCTCACACAGAAAAGTTTATAGATTGAATAAATCTGTCTCCCACATAAATACCCAAGAGTTTTTGTTCCGTCTTTTGATAAATCAAGGTGAACAGGAACCAATTGATAAACCGAACTTATATTCCCGAAGAACAGCCTAGTATTATCAATCACCTCACAATAATCTTAATCGACTAGCGAAACAAGATATTGTGGAATCACAAACGATGAGACGAAGATATTTGTTATTTGTTTTCTCTTGCCTATTGGAGAAATTAATCTCGAGACAATTATTTCAATTGTACTCAATACGATAGAATTGGGCAAGATCAGAACACACAACTACAGAGAAAATAGTTGGGTCTGGCTTCACAATCCCAATGAAGTCTTTCAAGTCGTTAACCTACAGGGTCTCGATAGAAACCTAAGGTTAAAGGAGAATCGACTCTAGTTATGCAACTAGTAATACACATGAGGTGTGGCGATTAGGTTTCCTAGTTGCTAGAGTTCTCCTTTATATAGTTTCCAATCAGGGTTTGCAATCCAAGTTACCTTGGTAACAAAGCATTCAATATTCACCGTTAGATGAAAACCCTGATTCAACCAAGCTAATATATTTCAACCGTTAGATCGAACTTATCTTGTTACACACAAATGAAATGTACCATCATTTGGGTTTATGTAACCGTACCCAAACGTGTACACCATATTGGTTCACAAATAGTTAACCGAGGTTAGCCATATGATTACTCTCATATCAACCTTATTCATCTTAACCATAACTAGTTCAAATGACTCAAATGAAACTAGTTAAAGAGTTGTTCAATTGATATATTTTCATAATATTATACAAGAACACAATTGAAGCAAAATCGGTTTGATTCACTTGAATCAATCATGAACATTATAGCCACAGTTTGCAAAGATTGCATTCCTTATTATATAAATGTTTATGTTCATGTTTAAAACCGATTTTAGAACTTTAACCTTCAAGTATGCAAAAGTGTATGCATACTTGAAATACCCGGATTAAGATTGGGTTATGCCAGTACGCAAACGGGTACGCGAACTTCAAATCCCAGTAGAAATTCTCGGACATGAACCTGTACGCCAGTACGCAAACATGTACGCATACTTAGGTTCCCGTATTTCTAAAACTAACAGGTACGCAAACGGGTGTGCATACTATGGTTCCCGGACATGGATTACATATGTGCAAGAGTGCACAACATGTCATATCCAATAATGGTTAAGTGTTCTAAACTCTTATTTCAATCACTGAAATTTTCTTAGAGGATGACAATAGCCGTTTTCACACACTATTAGCATGAAAGCAATTTTCAAGTTATTGAAATAATCATTACAAAACATTCCAAGACAACATCAAATGATTGTATCACACAAACCATGTAAGATATTACTCGGAACGTTTCACATGATATAAGATGAACTTGGTCGAAGCTAAAGCTTGCCAACACGTATTTCGAGAAATATGTAAGCGAAATAAACTCATCTCGAAATCTCAAATGTGTATATAGAAAACTATATCGTAATACGACTTATGTCTCAATATAAGAGATAGAGTAGAAATAGACTTTCCAAGTGGTAGATGAGTTTAAGTCTCCACATACCTTTTGTCGATGAAGTTCCACAAGATCCCCTTAGTAGTTCTTCGTCTTCAAATGATGAACGCCGTGAAATCTAAGCTCAACTACACAATTTATGTCCTAGTCCGAGACATCTATAAATAGGCTAGAAATCAAGACTTATCGTTTTGATCACTAACATTGACAAACATGCTTGAGATAGCAACGCATGCGAGTTCGACCGAGCAGTTCTCTAACAATATCCCCCTTTATCAATTTTAGTGACAAAACTATCAATACATATGGATTACAAAATATATAAAAATTTGTAGCTTCTCATCCAAATGCTTGATCTCATTGGCATCTTCAACACGACTCGAAAACTTCGTCACTTCCAAGTACTCCATGTTTCTAAACGTGTTCAACTCAACATCATAGTTGTTGAAGATCCGTAGCGATAACAATGAGAAAACAAATTCTCTCAATCATTGTTATACAGTGGCATAGTATTATTATACAGCATCAAAGTTCAATTGTATCACAACTTTGACAACAATACTATGGTGATATGTATCACTCCCCCTTAGTCAATACTTCTTCTTAACATGAAAACCACTCCCCCTTGCATAATGATCCATAAACCATATGTATTTGTAGTATGAAACTACACATTAATCCCACCCCCCCCCCCCCTTTTGTCAATATAAATTGGCAAAGGTACGAAAACTAGTGGGATCCTCATGAAATTTTCATAGAGATACTTCATGACCAAAAGAGAATAGCATACCAACTTATTTAAATCCGAAGCTAAATGCATTCATCAAAGAGTTTATAAAGATACAAGATAACCCCTATAATATTCCATAGCTACACTCCCCACAAATATTTGGCAATTAAGCACAAGTTCAATCAATTAAGATCTCCCCATAAAATGTCATTCCCGAAAGAACAACAAAGGCGACCTTGCTTTTACAAGAAAATAAGTATTTCTTTGGACATAACCAAATCACATGAAAACATGAATTTGTATCTAAAAATCTCAATTGATTCAACCACACAAAAATGATCAACTCAATTGGTCATGCTCAACATAAGAGAACTTACGGAGCAACACGATATGTGCACAATAATGTGGATCGGAGATCGACCAATACTACGTAATACACATGGATTCATTCTACTTTTCATCACTATTTGCACAATGACATATAATAGACATAATCTTTGTAAACAAAAGTTTTATCCCTTCTTCCATCAAATTGACATAAAAGGCTTAACTTTTGTTTGTCAAAAGTTCATTCTATCTTTTATCAATACTTTCTGACCGACATAATAGAGATAACTTTTGCACAAGTATGGGACAGTCACAGGTTCACGGACGTAAACAACATATCCCATAACAGTTTGCAATATATAAAATCATAAAGATTAAAATTGCAAAAATCATCTTCCAAAAAGCCTAGAATTTAAATAAATAAATCTAAAAACATGAAGATGAAAACGTTGGACATAGCTATGTGTACTCACAATAATGGATATTCCAAACCCTAGTTATTCTTCTAAAAACACAAGAAATAAATTCTTATAAGAAGATTTACTAGACATAGAGACCTCTGAAGAATTCTTTATCGTCCCCGAACTCCTTGTCGTCAACAGCTATAGGTACATAAGGTTCGTGGAGAAATGAGTCAATTCCAACAAACCTTCTAGGCTGATGATGTCGAACTAGGGCCTTCTGAATTTCGATAGTTCTCATAACAAAAACCTTTATTTGCTGAATCTCCTTCCTTGTTTCCTTCAACTCTTCAAGAACACCAGAAAACTTCTGAGAATTTGAAGGAACAACTCTTGGCTTCTTCACATTCCTTCTTTTTCTTTTCAAAGTTAGAGGTAACTGAGATTTCTCTTTTTCCTTCATGATTGAAGGCTTAAAAATCATATTAACATCTTTTCCATCAGAACACGTGATGCTTGGAGTATCCATACGTGTATGGGTTTGTGAGAGGATATCACAATTTAAACTCAACATGCAGTCTTAAGATGAAAAGAGTCTCAAAGAAGGAAAAAGAAATGTAGGGTTACGGAACCTTTAACCACACAGGTTCGCGCACGCACAATCACAACCCTAAAGAGAGCAGAATTGTTGAGAATAACCCTCTTTTATTGATTACACGGGGAAGTCCCTTCCAATGTGAAATAATTCCAATTTCACAAAACATACGACAAATTTAAGGAAAAAAAGAAATCTTTAAAGCCTAAGGTGTGCAAAATCTAGTCTCTTTTACTTAGGCACATGAGACAAGATGCACCAAAACAGCCTAATTAAGTTGTGCTGCGGTGAACAACAAATTGTCCACCATAACCTTTTTGAAAGGAATTAATAGAACCATGTATATCAAAATGTTTAGACCATACTCTCTTTTCTAGTGGTCTTGTCTTCTATTTGGAAACTAACTTCTTTAAAGAGGATACAATTTTACACACCTCAACAGTTTTTTGAACATGTTTGAGCTTGTTTGCTAGCCGATTTGCTCTTCGTTGAAGTTTATTGACATATCTCATCTTGTGTTTGTACTTGAAACACTTTGAGAGTTCATGACCTTTGAGTGAACAATAGCATGTCAATGAATAAGATAATTCAGACGCCCGAGATGTGCAAGCTGCTAGACACAGAGTAGGACCTGAAAAATCAGACAAATAATTTCCAATAGAGAGGTCAATTTTCTCTCCAGATTGGTTGAGTCTTCTTCTGGAAGAATATCAAGATTGATGTATGTATTGCTACAATTATCAAAATCAATATCTACACAAAGAAGTGCAACACTTGATCTTTCAAACATTTCATCAAGAGTTGCAGCAAGACCTTTTTTCCCAGTGTATTTTCTACGATTTGGACACTCATTTGCAAAATGACCAAAACCTTTACACTTAAAGCACTGTGGCATATCCTCGTCATCAGCCTCGTCAGCATCCTTGTTTTTAGGAGGAATGCGATTGTGAGGTTTAACTGATGACCTAAGTTTGTCTCCGGAAAACTGTTTACTTCTCTTCAATAAGAGATCTCTAAACTGTCTTGTGATCAAAGAGACCGACTTGTCAAGATCTTCATCTGATGAATCATCATCAGAAAGATCATCCTCAGAGATATGAACACTTTTACTTTTGGCAAGTAATTTAGTGTTCTTTTGTGCTTTGAAGGCAACATCCTTTCCGATTTTGGATGTATGCTCATGATCAAAGATCTTTAGATTTCCAACCAACGTGTTTCTGGAGAGATCATCAAGGTTATTTCCTTCAACGATGGCATGCTTCTTAGAATCGTATCTAGATGGCAACAATCTGAGAAGTTTCATCACAATGTCCTTTTCAGGAATAGTCTTACCCAATGCAAATGATGCATTAACAATTTCAGACACTTTGTGATTAAACTCATCAAATGAATCTTCATATGCCATACGAAGGTTTTCCCAAACGAAATTTAGGTTTTGAAGCCTAGCTTCCTTTTCACTGGTATTTCCTTCAAATACGGTTTCTAAGATATCTCAAGTATCTTTAGACCGAGTGCACGTAGTCACATGGTGCTGAAGATCCGGGGTAATGGCATGTATGATGGCACTCAAACCGTCAGAGTTTTGCTTTGCAACAAGTGTCTCGACAACTTCATATGCACCAATATTCTTTGGAATGGTTGCATTTCCTATTGCCACAACGGGAGCATCATACCATTAACTACATAAACCCATGATTGAAAACCACGCGCTTGAAGAAATGCACGCATAACAATTTTCCACCACAAGTAATTTGAGCCACCAAAGACTGGTGGTATGTTTATAGAGATAGCACCTCTGTCCATATCAGATCGCTACAAACACATACTTATGAGGTCTTTAATGTGTTTGCCTGCTCTGATACCAATTGAAAATGCGGGGGTCTAACAACCACACCCAACAATTCGTTTGGCAATCTGAGAGGACTTACTCTAATACACTTTCTAGTGAATTAACTAGATAGTCAGACTCAATCTAGAATAAAGTAAATCAAAGAGTTTAATATCTCTGTTTCACAATGTAATCAGCAAATCAAACAGATAGAAATCCGCGAGCCTGATTATTATGTGAAACAACTTGAACGGTACCAAAGACCAATGTTCAAGTGTCAATCAATGTAAATCAACAACCAAAGGTTGGATATTATAATTGATTGATCTTAACGCACAACCTGTGATATTTCAATTATATAACAAAACATAATGCGGAAAAGAAATAACACAAACACCAAAATTTTGTTAATGAGGAAACCGCAAATGCAGAAAACCCTGGGACCTAGTCCAGATTGAACACCACACTGTATTAAGCTATTACAGACTCTAGCCTACTAACAATTAACTTCAGACTGGACTGTAGTTGAACCCTAATCAATCTCATACTGATTCAAGGTACAGTTGTGCTCCTTACGTCTCTGATCCCAGCAGGATACTACGCACTTGATTCCCTTAGTTGATCTCACCCACAACCAAGAGTTGCTACGACCCAAAGTCGAAGACTTGGTAAACAAATCTGTCTCACACAGAAAAGTCTCTAGATTGAATAAATCTGTCTCCCACAGAAATACCTCAAGAGTTTTTGTTTCGTCTTTGATAAATCAAGGTGAACAGGAACCAATTGATAAACCGGACTTATATTCCAAAAGAACAACATAGTATTATCAATCACCTCACAATAATCTTAATCGACTAGCGAAACAAGATATTGTGGAATTACAAACGATGAGACGAAGATGTTTGTGATTTCTTTTATCTTTCATATCGGAGAAATTACTCTCGAGTTAATTATTTCAATTGTACTCAATACGATAGAATCGGGCAAGATCATAACACACAACTACATAGAAAATAGTTGGGCCTAGATTCAGAATCCCAATGAAGTCTTTCAAGTCGTTAACCTACATGGTCTCGATAGAAACCTAAGGTTAAAGGAGAATCGACTCTAGTTATGCAACTAGTAACACACATGAGTGTGGGGATTAGGTTTCCAGGTTGCTAGAGTTCTCCTTTATATAGTTTTCAAATCATGGTTTTCAATCCAAGTTACCTTGGTAAAGCATTCAATATTCACCGTTAGATGAAAACCCTGATTCAACCAAGCTAATATCTTTCAACCATTATATCGAACTTAGCTCGTTACACACAAATGAAATGTACCCTCATTTGGGTTTATGTAAACGTACCCAAACATGTACACCATGTTGGTTCACAAATAGTTAACGGAGGTTAGCCATATGATTACTCTCATATCAACCTTATTCATCTTAACCATAACTAGTTCAAATGACTGAAATGAAACTAGTTAAAGAGTTGTTCAATTGCTATATTCTCATAGAATTATAAAAAAACACAATTGAAGCAAAATCAGTTTGATTCACTTGAATCAATCATGAACATTATAGCCACGGTTTGCAAAGATTGCATTCCATATTATATAAATGTTTATGTTCATGTTTAAAACCGATTTTAGAACTTTAACCTTCAAGTATGCAAACGTGTACGCATACTTGAAATACCCGGGTTACGCCAGTACGCAAACGGGTACGCGAACATCAAATCCCAGCAGAAATTCTCGGACATGAACCTGTACGCCAGTACGCAAACAGGTACACATACTTAGGTTCCTGGATTTCTCAAACTAACAGTGTACGCGAACGGGTGCGCATACTATGGTTCCCCGGACTGGATTACATATGTGCAAGAGTGCACAACATTTTATATCCAATAATGGTTAAGTGTTCTAAACTCTTATTTCAATCATTGAAACTTTCTTAGAGGATGACAATAGCTGTTTTCACACACTATTAGCATGAAAGCAATTTTCAAGTTATTGAAATAATCATTACGAAACATTCCAAGACAACATCAAATGATTGTATCACACAAACCATGTAAGATATTACTCGGAACGTTTCACATGATATAAGATGAACTTGGTCGAAGCTAAAGCTTGCCAACACGTATTTCGAGAAATATGTAAGCGAAATAAACTCAGCTCGAAATCTCAAATGTGTATATAGAAAACTATATCGTAATACGACTTATGTCTCAATATAAGAGATAGAGTAGAAATAGACTTTCCAAGTGGTAGATGAGTTTAAGTCTCCACATACCTTTTGTCGATGAAGTTCCACAAGATCCCCTTAGTAGTTCTTCGTCTTCAAATGATGAACGCCGTGAAATCTAAGCTCAACTACACAATTTATGTCCTAGTCCGAGACATCTATAAATAGGCTAGAAATCAAGACTTATCGTTTTAATCACTAACATTGACAAACATGCTTGAGATAGCAACGCATGCGAGTTCAACCGAGCAGTTCTCTAACAGATATGAATACAGAGTTTGTGTACTTTGAACAAACAATTCTGAAATGATCTCATAATTAATTTGAATCATTCCCAATACCCAAATACATGTTGTAAATAATATATGTGGTTATTATGGATTTCCACCCCCACATACAATACCATCACCTTTCCACTTCTTCTTTATCTTGTAACTCTCACTATTAGTGTATGTTTAATGGCTAGTAATGGTTGCATGTCATTACTCATACTAAATGCCATCTTTATTTCTCCCTCTTATGTTAGCTTATAAATAGAGGGATTTTCTCTTTGTACCATACACCAATTCTTCTACTAATAAGAAAATCTCTTATTTTCTCCATATTTCTTATATGTAATTGTTTATCAGTTCATTTAGTTTATAACACGTCATCAACACGCTCTACACCGAGCTTCATAATTTCTAATAAAGAAATCAGCAAAGGAGATACAACGAAGTAGACGATCATAAGAGATTATTAATTTTCTTTTTCGATTTGTCATACTTCGTTTATAATAAATTTAATTTAGAATTGAATTAAACTAATACTAATTGTTTATATCTTATTCTTATGAACATGGTATTAGTTTCCCACAAGTGGGTGATTGCTAAGAATCATACTTATATAAAATGTAAAGAGTATTATATGTACCTGAAAAATGGGGGTACAACAACCTAACCTAATATTTCGCTTAGCAATCTGTATGGACTAACTCCAATATACTTTTAAGAGAATCAACTAGACTGTCAGACTCAATCTTAATGAAAAGTATATTAAAGAGTTATATCTCAATTTCTCGATTCAATACCTACTCAAACAAATAGAAATCCGCGAGCCTGATTAAATACAAGAGAAATTAACTTGAACGATACCAAAGACCAATGTTCAAGAATCAATCAATTTCAATCAACAACCAAAGGTTGGATTTACCAATTGATCGATTCAACGCACAACCTGTGATATTCAATTATATAACAAAATATAATGCGGAAAAGAAATAACACAAACACCAGAAGTTTTGTTAATGGGGAAACCGCAAATGCAGAAAAACCCCGGGACCTAGTTCAGATTGAACACACACTGTATTAAGACGCTACAGACACTAGCCTACTTCAAACTAACTTCGGTAAGGACTGTAGTTGAACCCCAATCAATCTCACACTGATACAAGGTATAGTTGCGGTCCTTACGTCTTTTATCCCAGTAGGATACTACGCACTTGATTCCCTTAGCTGATCTCACCCACAACTAAGAGTTGCTACGACCCAAAGTCGAAGACTTTAATAAATAAATCTGTATCACACAAAAAAGTCTACAGGAATAGATAAATCTGTTTCGCACAAATACCTACGAGTTTTGTTCCGTCTTTTGATAAATCAAGGTGAACAGGAACCAATCGATATACCAGACTTATATTCCCGAATAACATCCTAGAAATATGAATCACCTCACAACAATCTTAATCGACTAGCGAAACAAGATATTGTGGAATCACAAATGATGAGACGAAGATGTTTGTGACTACTTTTCTATCTTGCCTATTGGAGAAATTAATCTCAAGCGAATCTTACGATTACACTCGATCATGATAGAAACAACAAGATCAGATCACGCAACTACAGAGAAAATAGTTGGGTATGGCTTCACAATCCCAATGAAGTCTTCAAGTCGTTAACCTACGGAGTCTCGGTAGAAACCTAAGGTTAAAGGAAAATCAACTCTAGCTTACACAACTAGTATCACACGGGAGGTGTGGGGATTAGGTTTCCCAGTTTCTATAGTTCTCCTTTATATAGTCTCCAAATCAGGGTTTGCAATCTAAATTACCTTGGTAACTGATGTTATTTTTCAATGATGTTGTAGCAAGAAAGGTTGTCGTTCACTCGGACTTTGTTGAATGTGATTTTAGGCTTAAATAAATAAATAAAAATAAGAAAATATATACACAAAATAGTAGCAAGATGGATAGGTACTGGGACTCGGGATTTCACTGCCTTTTATATACATAGGTTTTATAAATTAATCCTTGACATTTATAGCTCCAAACACAAGAAATATTAACTCTATTCTTTGCCAAAGTAGATTTCATAAAACATCAATTGTAAATTACAAGCATAGTGTATCAAAAGCACCTAAGACTAAGCATACACTATCAAACAAGATAACAATTGATTAATAGAAATCATAAATCATTTAAAATCGGTGCAAAAAAGTAAAAAAGGAATTAATTAAATTACCCAAGGATGAAATATGACTTCCTCCGTCGCTTGAGTGATGGGATTAGGTCCTCATCATGGAAACACGCTCAAAATATAATTTCATTGCTCAAAGTGTTTACAAATGATGAAAATGAGAGAAAATCATTAAAGCAGTGATTTTCTTTTCTCTCCAACTCCCCCCATCAAATGTGCTCTCTAGCTCTCTATTTATACACACAAATACACATTACTCAAATATATTCTTCCATAACTCCAAAATCTTTTTCTTTTTAATTACAAATATCTTCATGAATTTTTCTTTCTCTTTATTCTCTATATTTCTTTACTAAACCCATATCTTCTTTAATTCGCAGAATAAAATCCAAGATAAAATCTTCTAAGGATATCTTTCTTGTTTAATACAAGATAACTTCCTTTTTCTTCAAAACTTCATGTTTATTAGGCGAGAACATATTCTTATGTTAAAGATAATAAATCCTTTACTGTTGAAACCAAATTTCCCGCCATTTTCTATTTGTACGTGAGGAAGAAAGGTAGCCCCTATCCAGAGTACGGGTGCGAATAGCCATGAGGGTACGTCCAAAATGTGGGTGCCTTGAGTACTTTTCTCCTGGGTCCAAACAACACTTTTTTGAGAAACTTTTTCCACACAAGTGTATTTCTCCAAAAACACCTACACAAACATAAAAAACCCAAAATAAGTACAAAATCAAGCACTAACAATAGACACATTGAGGACAATTCAGACACAAAAATGTGTCTATCAAATACCCCCAAACTTATTATTTGCTAGTCCTCGAGAAAATCTAATATAGAAAATAAAATTCTAACTCACTAGGTGGCCCCAGTGACCGAGTTAATCTCGGGAGGGTTTACCAGAGGTGTAGCCACAAAACCTTTACTCCAGACCCTAGCTATCTACGCAGAACCTTGGAAGGCACTAAAGAATCTCCTTGGTTGGCATACAATCATTGTCTACAGGAGGAAGTACCATGATGCGAAATTCCAATTGTTGTACACGAGTTTGCACTCAAGCATGCTAAAATTCATATAAAGTGACAGAGCTCTACTTAGATAGTTTCTAGACATCATAAACTGGAGTCAACCAATCACATGGATAGATTAAGAAGATGGATGTAGAAAAAACGTAGATGATGTTTACTAAGGTTAACCTATCCTAATGGACTGAGATACTGGTCTGGACTAATATCAACACACTGGCATATACAAGGGAACCAGTGGTCGATAATCCTAACTCTAGGTCAACTCAGCTAGCATATACAAGGGTACCAGTGGTCGACTTTATTGTATTTATTCTGGTTGGTCTAGTGGTCTTTTTTTTTTTGTAACTCATTCACTCTATTTCACCCTAGTAAAGGTAAAAAAAAAAAAGAAGTGATCAGGATTCTTTCGATGTTTCCATCACGAGATATGGCGAATATACCATTTTTTTCTCCTAACACCTGAGCTTTGTGCTTTTATGAATAGACTATTTAGATGTTTCCATCTAATCAGATTGGTTCCTTAACTCCGACAACCAAGATGCTTCCATCCACTTAGATTGGTTAGTGCCATCCTTAATAAACATAAATTTCTAGGCTCTGGAGTTTATTTATTCTAACAAAAAGGTAATAAAAAGTTTCTACCCACCCCCAAACTTAAATCTAACATTCTCCTCAATGTTCTAAAGATGAAATTAAAAGCATGAACAAGGAGAAACTGTTACCACTTGAAGAAAAGAGTAAGGAAAGATATTACCGTGTTGCAAGAATATTGGGTTACCTCCCAAGAAGTGCTAAGTTTAAAGTCTTCAGCCAGACAATGGAAGAGATTAGTCACCTCGAAGAATCATATAGTAACATCAAGAATAACTGCGGGTCATCTGGATCAACAAGTGCTAACCACAAGAAGAGGAAACTACAACAGACCATGAAGATATCCAACACACCCTTATCTTTTTTTTTTTAAGACAACTACATCTAGTTGTGGTTCGGGTTCAGGCTCTATAAAAGGATCTAGATAAAAACTTTTCATCGACTGGATTTCCTCAAAGGCAGTGTCCTGAAGATCAGGTTTTAGAGTCTCGGAAATACTCAATTAAGAACTTAGAAGCACATAACAATAACTGAATAATCGGGGATCCTCTAAGTCAATCGGACTTGACTCACACGATTGACCACGGTAGTGGTCATTTTTAAGCAAATGTGTCGACCCTAATCTCCTAAAATAATTAGGTTTAGTCTTAAAACTTAATAATTGACACATCCGAAACTTATACGTTCCCACAATTGGAAGGAAGGTTTTGGTGGGAAAACAAAGTCAATCGTGGTATCATAGCACAGGTTAACCACATCAACCAGAGGATTGGTTCTTAACAACTGAACTTCCTTATGGACACAACTAGGTTCAGGAAAATTTTTATGAAGATAATCTTTTAAAATGGTTGAGGCACATATGTCAAGTCCCAAGCTAGGGACCTTTATAAGAGTTAAAGCACATGGATAATGATAATCACCCCCAAACTTAGAGTTTTCAGTGTCTCTAGATAAACTAGCTACAATTTCCCTAATTTCTAGATCATCAGAATCCTGAAAATTGTCAATTGCTTCGTGTAAATTATACTCAGGTGAGGCATCCTCACTCATATTTAAAAGCTCTACGAGTTCATCTTCTTCCTCTAAGACTAATTTTTCTAAATCGATGGACTCTAAAACAGTATTCTCCGAGTAAACTCGTTCCTCTAAACCATTATCAGCTTCGTAAAAAGGAAATTCTACATCGTCTAAAACAGTATCTCTAGTCAAATCCTCGTCCTTTTGAATAGGTGAATAATTGTTAAAATTATTAGGATCTGAACCGGAAATAATATTATTTTATTGAAGATCAATATTTGAAGTAGCAAATTCCTGATTACTATGCCTACATATTTCAGATTCTTCATCGACACTATCATCATCATCATAGTAATATGAAGATGGTCGAACCTTATCTAAAGTATTGCTTTCAATTCTAACCTCGTCATCTTGATTATGTAAATAGAAATTTTCCTCATTTTCAAGGGTGCTTTTTGAAGCAATGTATTGGCAATTCAAAATATTTCGAGCAATTCTTTCTTCCGTCTCTAACTCTAACCTACGTATTGACTCAGCAAACTCACGTGTTGACTCTGTTAACTTACACGTTGAATCAAGTATCTTACGCGCCTTATCTAGAGAAGAGGAATTATAAGAATTTTGCTCGTATTACCGGTGGGCATGTGGATAGTAATTTGGCTCACCATGGTATGACCCATATCCTTCAAAAGATTGGCGTTCCCAACCACTATTCACACTATGGTCATAAAAAGAGTAATGTCCATATTGTTCAGTTGGATAATCATTGTATTGGTTGTTATAATACCAGTTTGATATCCTAACTGCAAGGGAATTCTACACAAACACAAACAAGGCTGACTCGACCACAACAAACCTACTGATTTCTAGCAAACAAAAAGAATGATGGCTCCACTTAGATTGTTTCTAGACTAGCTTCTAATCTTTCGAAAAGGAACTCGTTACAACTGAGCAAACCTCTCGGAATCAATCCGAGTTTAAGTAAGTTGAATAGAGACGAGGGAAGCTACGTGGATCTTTGATACCCAAGGCCTCACTGCATTACAAGGCGGCGCAATCACGCATTCAACTCACAAAAACCATCATGAACTTTGAAGTATGCTTAAAAGAGTAACCAATATTTTTCGAACGACTTTCCTATTAAGCTCGTTACCCTATAGGTCTCGTTCTAATCCAAATTTTAAAGCTTAGATTCGCGTTAAGTATTGTTTTCCTAAGGCCGGCAAGAAGAGAACGGTGATGAAATCCGAACCCTTATCTTTTATGGCTAGTCCTTGCCCTTTACTAGGAAATTAAAGCATACGTTTTCAATTCCTCAGCATATATGCAAACGAAGGAATACAGTAACTCGCTGACATGGGATTCACGAGTGTTTCGACAAGCTTACCTCCCGTTCCAGACGGGGGATGAACCGTTGTACTCGACTCGGGCCACGACTCCTATGTCATGTACGAACCCAAGGGGCCGAGGCGATATCGTAATCGTCGTCCTTCTCTGCACACAATTTATATTTAAACTACCCTTCCGTAGGGTTTAAAAATAATGTCCCAAAGTTTAAAGTTCAAAGTCCAAAAATAAAGTGCAAAAGAAAAGGAAAGTCTAAAAAAAATATCTAAATATATATATATCTAAAAAAAAATGACTCTCTTTTTTTTTCTCTCTTTTTTTTTTATAAAATAAAAAAAATCTTCTTCTTTCGCTCCTTTCGCTTTGCCTTTTACTCCAAGTCTTTAAGTATTCACCAAAAGCTTTGGAAAAATTTTCTTTCGCTCCAAATTCCAAATTCTGTAAGGAAAAGACAAAAACCCAAAAATGTAAAGAAGAACAAAAACAAATAAAAACCTAAAAAAGAAAAAAAAAATCTAAAAACTCTCGCCTAAAGACAAGTCCCCGGCAGCGGCGCCAAAAATTGATGTTATTTTTCAACGGTGTTGTAGTAAGAAAGGTTGTCGTTCACTCGGACTTTGTTGAAATTGATTTTAGGATTAAATAAATAAATAAATAAAAATAAGAAAATATATACACAAAATAGTAGCAAGATGGATAGGTACTGGGACTCGTGATTTCACTGCCTTTTATATACATGGGTTTTAGAAATTAATCCTTGACATTTATAGCTCCAAACACAAGAAATATTAACTCTATTCTTTGCCAAAGTAGATTTCATAAAACATCAATTGTAAATTACAAGCATAGTGTATCAAAAGCACCTAAGACTAAGCATACACTATCAAACAAGATAACAAATGATTAATAGAAATCATAAATCATTTAAAATCGGTGCAAAAAGTAAATAAGGAATTAATTAAATTACCCAAGGATGAAATACAGCTTCCTCCGTCGCCCTAGTGATGGGTTTATCTCCTCATCATGGAAACACGCTCAAAATATAATTTCATTGCTCAAAGTGTTTACAAATGATGAAAATGAGAGAAAATTATTAAAGCAGTGATTTTCTTTTCTCTCCACTCCCCCCATCAAATGTGCTCTCTAGCTCTCTATTTATACACACAAATACACATTACTCAAATATATTTCTTCCATAACTCCAAAATCTTCTTCTTTTTAATTAAAAATATCTTCATGAATTTTTCTTTCTCTTTATTCTCTATATTTCTTTACTAAACTCATATCTTCTTTAATTCGCAGAATAAAATCCAAGATAAAATCTTCTAAGGATATCTTTCTTGTTTAATACAAGATAACTTCCTTTTTCTTCAAAACTCCTGTTTATAAGGCAAGAAGATATTCTTATGTTAAAGATAATAAATCCTTTACTGTTGAAACCAAATTTCCCGCCATTTTCTATTTGTACGTGAGGAAGAAAGGTAGCCCCTATCCAGAGTAGGGGTGCGAATAACCATGGGGGTACGTCCAAAATGTGGGTGCCTTTAATACTTTTCTCCTGGGGTCCTGATCGAATTTTAGATAGTGGTAAATAGAGTTGTCGTTCACTCGGACTTGTTGAAATTGATTTTAGGATTTAATAAAGAAAAATAATAAAAATATAGAAAAATATACAATTTATGTCACAAGATGAAGAGATTCGGGACTCGGGATTCCACCAATTCTCACATTCATGCGGTTCATCTATTAATTAGGACAATTAAAGCTCATAAAATAACAAACATCGACTATAATTCTTTGCCAAGGTAGATTTTATAAAGAATTATATGTAATTCACAAGCATGACGCATCTAAAGTACCTAAGACTAAGCATGCGACATCTAACGAATTCACAAATAATCAAGAAAAATCATAAATCAATTATAATAGTGCAAATAGTCATAAAGGAATTAAATAGAATTACCACATGGGTGCAAAATAGTTTCCTCCGTTGTCCCAGTGATGGGTTCTAGCTCCGCATGGTGAAAACACTCTCAAAGGATTTTTTTCATTGCTCAAAAAGGTGTTTACAATGGTGAAAAAGAGGAGAAATATAATAAAAACCGGGTTTGTAACAGTTATAAGTGTTACAAACCGAGCTGTTACAAAGAACGATAAAAGCTTCCTGTCACTGTTTCTTTAAGAATGTCTCCAGAACTACGACCCTCTACTGTGAGTCGTTAATACTGTAGCATGTACGACGGTACGCCGTGCGTCTTATGTTCTTCGTGTTCTTGAGGTGCAGCAGCAGCAGAAACAACTCTGCAACCTCTGATTTCTTCTCTACAGCTCACTAATCACCTCTGTTTTCACCCCTAACTCTCCCCGTCCCCTCTATGATATCCCAACAACTATTTATAACCCAACAACCTCGAAATATCACACAATAACTTCATCAAATTCTCCATTACTCGGCATTATTCTTCACGGCCTGTTTTAGAAAATAATCTCGATTTTTGATTTCTCCACGCGATATAAAGCTTCCAAATTGCCATATTTAACTCCTTCACACTCCAGATAGTTGTTAGGGTCTTCCAAATACGTGCAAATACCTCTGTTGCTCGCGCAATCTTGTGAATATCTCCTCTAGTGTATGTGTTGCCCTGTTTTTCCTCTCGCAGAATTTCCAGCCAAACTGGATCGAAACCAACACCTCTACCATCCCTGTCTAGCCCATAGAAGAGTACCCAATCAATTCCAACCCTTTAGTCTCACCTAAACAAGCTTAAATTGTCAACCCTAAATCTGCCAGGCGAGAGTTCTTTTTTTCCGCCAAAAATTTATATTCAAATGGGAAAGATGGGTGCGATGGATAAATGGGCTATATATAGCCGTGGGTGCCCCTTAACAAAAGTGAGGGTCCGTATAGCAATTGTCCTACGGGGGTCCAAAAAGCACTTTTCGAGCAACTTTTTCCGCATAAGTGTAATTCTCCAATAATACCTAAACAAACATAAAAACACCAAAATTAGTACAAAAATCGAGACTAACAATAGAGACACTGTGGACAGTTCAGACACAAAAATGTGTCTATCAAATACCCCCAAACTTATTATTTGCTAGTCACAAGCAAATCTAATCTAGAAAATAAAATGACTACACTTAGCACGTGCAAAGAAGTCGTTAAACCGCTAGGTGGACCTAGTGGCGGAGTGTTGTCTCCTGGGAGGGTTTACCGCAGGTGTACCCACAAAACCTTTACTCAGGACCCTAGCTATCTACGCATAACCTTGGAAGGCACTAAAGAATCTCCTTGGTTGGCATACTTATTGACTACAGGAGGAAGTACCCTGATGCGAAATTCCATTTGTTGTACACGAGTTTGCACTCAAGCATACTAAAATGCATATAAGTGACAGAGCTCTACTCAGATAGTTTCTGGACATCATAAACCGGAGTCAACCAATCACATGGATAGATTAAGAAGATGGATGTAGAAAAAAAAAAGTAGATGATGTTGACTAAGGTGAACCTATCCTAATGGACTGAGATACTGGTCTGGACTAATATCAACACACTGGCATATACAAGGGAACCAGAGGTCGATAATCCTAACTCTAGGTCAACTCAGCTGGCATATACAAGGGTACCAGTGGTCGACTTTATTGTATTTATTCCGGTTGGTCTAGTGGTCTGTTTTTTTTTTTTTTTTTGGTATCTTAGTCACTCTATTTCACCCTAGCAATGGTAAAAAGAAAAAGAAAGAGAAGTGATCAGGATTCTTTCGATGTTTCCATCACGAGGATATGGCGAAACTACCATGTTTTCTTTTCTAACACCTGAGCTCTGTGCTTTTATGAATAGACTCTTCTAGATGTTTCCATCTAATCAGATGGGATCCTCAACTCCTACAACCAAGATGTTCCCATCCACTTAGATTAGTTGTCCTCAATGTTCTAAAGATGAAATTAAAAGCATGAACAATGAGAAACTGTTACCACTTGAAGAAAAGAGTTAAGGAAAAATATTACCATGTTGCATGAATATTGGGTTACCTCTCAAGAAGTGCTAAGTTTAAATTCTTTAGCCAGACAATGGAAGAGATTAGTCACCTCGAAAAATCATATAGCAGCAGCCGGAATAACTGCGGGTCATCTGGATCAAAAAGTGCTAACCACAAGAAGAGGAAACTGCAACAAACCATGAAGATATCCAACACACCCTTATCTATTTTTTTTTGTTTAAGGCAACTAAATCTAGTTGTGGTTCAGGTTCAGGCTATATAAAAGGGTCTAGATAAAAAGTTTTCATCGGTCGGATTTCCTCAAAGGCAGTATCCTGAGGATCAGGTTCTAGAGTCTGGAAATACTCAATTAAGAACTTAGAAGCACATAACAGTAACCTGAATAACTGAGGATCCTCTAAGTCAATCAGACTTGACTCACACAGTTGACCACAATAGTGGTCTTTCTTAAGCAAATGTGTCGACCCTAATCTCCTAAAGTAATTAGGTTTAGTCTCAAAACTTAATAATTGACACATCTGAAACTTATACGTTCCCACAATTGGAAGGAAGGTTTTTGGTGGGAAAACAAAGTCAATCGTGGTATCATAGCCTGGGTTAACCACATCAACCCAGAGGATGGGTTTCTAACAACTGAACTTCTTTATGGACACAACTAGGTTCAGGAAAAAGTGTATGAAGATAATCTTTTAGAATGGTTGAGGCATATATGTCAAGTCCCAAGTTAGGGACCTTTCTAAGAGTTAAAGCACATGGAGAATGATAATCACCTCCAAACTTAGAGTTTTCAGTGTCTCTAGAAAGACTAGTCACAACTTCCCTAATTTCAAGGTCATCTGATTCCTGAAAATGGTCAATTGATTCTTCTAAGTCAGGTTTATCCTCACTCATCTCTACAAGTTCATTTTCTTTGTCTAAGACTATTGTTTCTAAATCGCTAGACTCGAAAACAATATTCTCAGGATAAACCCGCTCATCTAAACTATTATCGGCTTCGTAATCATAAGGAAATACTACATCGTCTAAAACGGGGGTATCTCTAGTCAAATCCTCGTCCTTTTTAATAGGTGAATAATTATTAAAATTATTTGGATTTGAACTAGAAATAATATTATCGTTATAAAGCTCAATTGGGGTAACAAATTCCTGATCACTATGCCTATTTATTTCAAATTCTTCATCAACACTATCCTCATCATAATCATCATTATAATAACATGAAAATGGTTGAACCTCATCTACACAAGTAGTGTTACCAATTCTAACCTCGTCATCCTGATTATAAAAATTTTCTTCATTTTCACGGGTGATATTGGAAAGAATGTATTGGCAATCAAGAGTAATTCGAGCAATTCTTTCTTCCGTCTCTAACTCTAACCTGCGTGTTGTCTCAGCAAACTCACGTGTTGACTCAGTTAACTTACACGTTGACTCAAGTATCTTACGTGCTTCATCTAGAGAAGAGGAATTATAGGAATTTTGCTCGTATGACTGGTATTCATGTGAATAGTAATTGGGCTCACCATGGTATGAGCCATAACCTTCAAAAGGTTGGCGATCCCAACCACTATTCACACTCTGGTCATAAAAAGAGTGATGTCCATATTGTTCAGTTGGATATTCATATTCATTGTGATGGCTATTATAATACCAGTTTGATATCCTAACTGCAAGGGAATTCTACACAAGCACAAACAAGGCTGACTCGACCACAACAAACCTCCGATTTCTAGCAAACAAAAAGCATGATGGCTCCACTTAGATTATTTCTATACCGACTTCTAATCCTTCGAAAGGGAATTCGTTACAATCTGAGCAAACCCCTCTGGAATCAATCCGAGTTTAAGGAAGTTGAATAGAGGAGAGGGAAGCTGTGAGGAGCTTTGATACCCAAGGCCTCACCGCATTACAAGGCGGCGCAGTCACCCATTCAACTTACAGAAACCATCATGAACTTCGAAGTATGCTTAAAGAGTAACCAATATTTTTCGAATGACTTTTCTATTAAGCTCATTACCCTATCGGTCTCTTTCTAGTCAGTATTTTAAGCTTAGGTTTGCGTTTGGTATCGTTTTCCTAAGGCGGGCAAGAAGAGAACGGTGATGAAATCCGAACCCATATCTTGTATGGCCAGTCCTTGCCCTTTACTAGGAATTTAAAGCAGCCGTATTCAATACCTTAACATATATGCATACAAAATCATCCAGTAAACTCGTTGACAGGGGATTCACGGGTGTTTAGAATTCTTACCTCCCGTTCCAGACGGGGCATGAACCGTTGAAGTCGATTCGGGCCACTGACTCCTATGTCAGTGTACGAACCCGAGGGGCCGAGACAGTATCATAACTGTCGTCCTTCCCTGTGCAGTTTATATTTAAACTAACCCTTCCTTAGGGTTTTAAAAATAATAAATGTCCAAAAGTCCAAAAATAAAGTCCAAAAAGTGTCCAAAAATAAAAAGAAAAATTACAACAGTGAAACCCTATTTACAGTTTCTAAAAAAAAGAAAGAATAAAGTCCAAATAAAATAAATATGTACAAAATCTTCTTCACTCCTTGGACTCCTCTTTCTTTCCTTCTTTGGCGATGCTTTCCTTTTATAGCACTTTTTATTTCCTTATAGCTTCACTCCAAATCTGAAAAGAATCAAAAAAATACCAAAGGCGTAAAAGAGAACAAAAATAAAAATAAAACCTAAAAATAAATCTATACACAAGTCCGCGTCGGCGGCGCCAAAAATTGATCGAATTTTAGATAGTGGTAAATAGAGTTGTCGTTCACTCGGACTTGTTGAAATCGATTTTAGCATTTAATAAAGTAAAATAATAAAAATAGAGAAAATATACAATTTATGTCACAAGATGAAGAGAGTTCTTGGGACTCCTGGATTCCACCAATTCTCACATTCATGCGGTTCATCTATTAATTCCGGATAATTAAAGCTCATAAAATAACAAACATCGACTCTAATTCTTTGCCAAGGTAGATTTTGTAAAGAATTATATGTAATTCACAAGCATGACGCATCTAAAGTACCTAAGACTAAGCATGCGACATCTAACGAATTCACAAATAATCAATAAAAATCATAAATCAATTATAATAGTGAAAATAGTCATAAAGGAATTAAATAGAATTACCACATGGGTGCAAAACAGCTTCCTTCGTCGTCCCAGTGATGGGTTCTAGCTCCGCATGGTGAAAACACTCTCAAAGGATTTTTTCCATTGCTTAAAAAGGTGTTTACAATGGTGAAAAAGATGAGAAATATAATAAAAACCGGGTTTGTAACAGTTAAGTGTTACAAACCGAGCTGTTACAAAGAACGATAAAAGCTTCATGTCACTGTTTCTTTAAGACTGTCTCCAGAACTATGACCCTCTACGGTGAGTCGTTAATCTGTAGCATGTACGACGGTACGCCGTGCGTCTTATGTTCTTCGTGTTCTTGAGGTGCAGCAGCAGCAGAAACAACTCTGCAACCTCTGATTTCTTCTCTACAGCTCACTAATCACCTCTGTTTTCACCCCTAACTCTCCCCGTCCCCTCTATGATATCCCAACAACTATTTATAACCCAACAACCTCGAAATATCACACAATAACTTCATCAAAATCTCCATTACTCGGCATTATTCTTCACGGCCTGTTTTAGAAAATAATCTCGATTTTTGATTTCTCCACGCGATATAAAGCTGCCAAATTGCCATATTTAACTCCTTCACACTCCAGATAGTTGTTAGGGTTTTCCAGATACGTGCAAATACCTCTGTTGCTCGCGCAATCTTGTGAATATCTCCTCCGGTGTATGTGTTGCCCTGTTTTTCCTCTCGCGGAATTTCTAGCTGTTTATGGGTAAAAATCGTCTCTGCCGATTTCGGTAAATTCGGTAGGTGAGTGAGAAACTGGTTCAAACCCTAAACAAATGTGCTGCACGTGAGCACTTTATAGATTCGAGAGATCAATCTGTACAAGTCCGGCCTAAACCAAGAAATTGCCGTTCCCGGACTTGCTTCGGTCACAAAGTGGAGGAGAAGGGTTGATTTGGGGAGGGAAGCAAAGAAAGGTGTTGAGACCCAGAATAATTCTGGGAGAGTAGTGTCTCGACTTGTATCGAAAGTGGAAGCTTCGTAAGCTTGCAAGAGATGAAAGCTTTTGGAGAGCTTGCAAAGTTGTCTTTTACGAGAGTGTAGTATTTTTCTCCGACCGAGACTTGTTGTCCGGTGGAAATAGGTAAGACCTATTTATACAAGTCGAGATTTAAACGTACCCTGGCCTCATGAAGGAAGAGAGTAAAGGGTGAAATAATGGGAGGAGGTGGTAACCGCAAGGTGTTTATGGGTGAAAACGTTTTCACCATTATTTCCTCATTTATTTGACCGCTTTATTCCTTTTCACGCTTTCTTAATGTGAGCGTAGTGTACGCTGCAAGCTGTGACCGCCAAACCAAAACCTTGGAAAGCGTCCCCCAGTTTGTGTTGATATCTCGAGTGTTGGTTGCACCTTGAGTGCAAGTGGCGCTGCTAGTGGCGCGTGTGGCATGTGCCATTGGCATGTGTGGAATGCCTTGGTGGTAGGTTGTACGTTGAGTGTAAGTGGCAATGCCAGAGCTGCTAGTGGCGTGTGTGGCATGTGCCAATGGCATGTGCGGAATGCCTTGGTGGTAGGTTGCATGGTTTGCAAATTAGGCTACCAGCGTGTGTTTTGGCGTGTGCCAGTGGCGCGCAGACGGTCGAATTGGCCTAGGTTGCACGACTTGCAAGTTAGGCTACAGCGCGCATTAGGGACACGGCTAGGTGATGAAGGCTACCAAACGAGCATGTTGGCATGTGCCAATGGCATGCGTGGCCGTTAGAGCCGTGGCCTTGGTAGGAAAAGCTACCAGCGAGCATGTTGGCATGTGCCAATGGCATGCGTGGCCGTTAGGGCCGTGTCCTTGGTGGGAAAAGCTACTAGCGAGCATGTTGGCATGTTCCAATGGCATGCGTGGCCGTGGCCTTGGTGGGAAAAGCTACCAGCGAGCATGTTGGCACGTGCCAATGGCATGCGTGGCCGTTAGGGCCGTGGCCTTGGTGGGAAAAGCTACCAGCGAGCATGTTGGCATATGCCAATGGCATGCGTGGCTGTTAGGCCGTGGCCTTGGTAGGAAAAGCTACCAACGAGCATGTTGGCATGTGCCAATGGCATGCGTGGCCGTTAGGGCCGTGGCCTTGGTAGGAAAAGCTACCAGCGAGCATGTTGGCATGTGCCAATGGCATGCGTGGCCGTTAGGGCCGTGGCCTTGGTAGGAAAAGCTACCAGCGAGCATGTTGGCATGTGCCAATGGCATGCGTGGCCGTTAGGGCCGTGGCCTTGGTAGGAAAAGCTACCAGCGAGCATGTTGGCATGTGCCAATGGCATGCGTGGCCGACTTGGCCTAGGTTGCATGGTTTGTAAACCTAGGCGCGGGCGCCATTTTGGCATGGCGTGGTTAGGGCCAAGCCAGAGTGCTTGGCTTGACGTGACGTGACTAACGTAGCTAGGACCAAGGCAGAGTGCGTTTGGCATGGCGCAGATAGCTCGGGCTAAATGTGGCTTGGCATGATTTGCCATTGGCATGGAGGTGAATTAGGGTTTTGTTCGTTGTAACCCTAATTTGAAAAAATACCCCCTATTAAATACTGACTACCTGCCTTAAATGTCCTAATAAATGTGTCACTGGTGATATTAGGTTATTTTTAGGGTTTTACGAGTTTACCCTTCGTTTAAAAACCACCATCAACATTAAGTCCCCTGCTTAGCTCGGAACAGGGGCTTTGTTGCGAGGTAAGCATAAGATGGTGACAAACTATCAACATCAAACCGTAAAGAGAATTGAGGAGGCTCGTCTGACCTTTTATAAATAGGATTTGGAATCCTTGCCTCCGTGATTTTGCACAAATCGGGAGGCTGGCACAATTGGTGGGGCCGGTGCAGCTTGGGCGACGTTGGGAAGTTGGCGTGAGTTGGGAAACTGAGCGTGCTAGCTGGTGGGACCGGCGCAAGGTGTGGAAGTTGTGCGTGCTTGCAGGCGTGACTTGGGCGGTCATTGGGAAGTCGGTGCAATTGGTGGGGCCGGTGCAACTTGGGCGACATTGGGAAGTTGGGCGCCCTTGTGGGCCCGTTTCTTACACGCACGATTTTGGTAAAGGGAAATCCTTCCCTATTTCAGAATCTTCACGCATATATATATAAAGTCCCTTTCTCCCATCTTGCACTTTCATCTTTTCATCATTTCCTACTAGCGGCAGAGTCACAAAGAAAAACCAGCTTCCAGGTATGTCTTCCAGTACTTCTCTTGTTTCCCTTTTTATGTAGGTGTAAACCCTAAGAGTAGGTGTTTTTCTTTATATATCGCGCATATAATTTCTTGGCGTGTCTCTTGTAGAAAATATTGTATGTATGCAACCAAGGGAAATACTGCATATATTATTCGAATCCGTAGGAAATATTGTATATATGATTTTTCGGTCCTGAAAGAAATACTGCGCGTGCAATTTGAACCCGTAGAAAAATGCTCCATATATAATTTTGAACCCGAAGAAGGATACTGTAGACACACTTGAACCCGTATAAAATACCGCGTATATAGTGTTGAACTAGAAGAAAATCTTGCATATATAGTCTTGAACCCGAAGAAAAATCGCATATATAGTCTTGAACCCGAAGAAAATACTGCGTATATAGTCTTGAACCCGAAGAAAATACTGCGTGTGCAGTTTTGAACCCGTAGAGAATACGCCCTTTTTTTTTTGTATTTCGGGTTTTCCTTTTGTCGGGCGCGGTTATGTGTCAGGGAGATAATTTTGTTTTTTTTTTGTGTGTGCAGATATCTTGTTACTAAGTTGTTATTAAGAAATTCGACAAGATGTTACCTGAACAAAATTTCGCCTCATCGAAGGATGTCCATAATTCCAAACCAAACACGGATGATGAATTCTTCGCCAAAAACTTGTCTCTGCTCGGAAAAATCACCCTGTGTTTCGTGCCGATTTTGTTAACCGGTGGTGAAGATGAAAAGAAGACACGTTCGGTTCGCTTGCAGAACACCATACGGTTCTGTCTTCATAAAGGGGTATATTCCTCTTCCAACATTGATTTCAGGATGTGTCAAAGCCCATTGCGTTCTTTTGATAGATGGGTTGAGTTCATGGTGAGTAAGGAGCACATAAATACCAACCTGACTCGAGCGCAGATTATTGATGCTGTTAGAGCTTCAGTAAACCTCCAGATTAGGAAGGATATCCCGAGCTTGGTTGCTTTCATCTCCAGATGGTGTTCGGACACCCATACAATCATATGTAGATGGGGTGAGATAACTTTCTCCTTGGAGAGTGTGGCTCTCTTGCTGAATCTTCCGGTAACTGGGAACCTTAAAATCCAATTATCTGAAAGTGAGGTGAAGATGCGGGATGACCTTGCCGCTAAGTTGGGAGATTATGCTCGAAAAGACTCCACTGCGAAGTCGAAGGATTCTGTCCGGAAAGAGGATGAAAGGTGCTTTTATAGCTGGTGGATGTCTCAGTGGTTTCCGGACGAGCTGGAACCCGAACAGAAAAGCAGTGATCTTCATGTTGCAGCATTTTTGGCTCTCTGGTTGTCTAGAGACATTTTTGATGACGGTTCTGGCAAGAAGGAAATAAGACCAGAGTTGCTAGCGGTTCTCTGTGAAGTTAGCAAAAGGTGAAGTTCTTCCCATTGGCAAGCTATTCCTCGGTTCCTTGTATGTGCATCTGGATCACCTAGTTGCGAACATGCGAGTTTCGAATGGTTTCATGAAAGTGAATTCATATGTGCACGTTGCTTTTCTGCAAGTCTGGCTATGGGAGCACTTTGAGAAGTATGCTCCGAAACCGATGCCTTCGATTCCCGCGATTTGGGGGGGTTCCCGAATTCTTCGATGGGTGAACAGGCGTCCAAAGGTTGGCATGAGCTTGGTTAGTCTTCTTGACAAGTCGTATGAAATCAGTTTTCGCCCATGGGAGCCGGTCCATAGGTCGGTGACTCAAATTGACACCTTTGCTTCTGCTCCGAACATGTCTTTGTCTTCTGATGGCGATTTGAGCGTTGGTGAAAACTTGTTTATTCAAAGATGCATGTCCGGTTATATGCCGTCTTTCTTTATGGGGTCTTTCAGGATAGCGCACAATATTGACCGTCTTGCTCGTCACATGGGTTTCGATCAAGGGTGCCTCTTGCTTACCAGCCGGTGATCCCTAAGGATTCATTGCGTGCCGCCCTTAATGCCAGTGCCCTTGAGCCGGGTATCCGCCTTCCCTTCTTTCAAACGGGAAGAGTAACTTCGACGACCTTCGGCTATAACGAGTTCTGGTGCGACGAGTTTATTATGATCCAAGATTTTGTGAATAGCGTGGTGGAGAACGTTCGTTGCAAACCTTCCCCAGCAGTTTTGAAGAAGTATCCAATGTTGAGAGATCTCAAGCGAAAGTTGCCTAGCAACTCGGAAAGTCCCCAGGCCAAGGAACTGAGAACGAAGAATCGTGCTGGCGGGTTCCGGTCGGTTTCAAAAGATCCTCCCGCAGCTCTCGTGTCTTTCAGTTCTTCCAATAACCAGGTATGTGTCGCCTCTTCATTGGTTTGTCTCAAAACACGTGAAATTCTACTGAAAACATGTGTCTTGTTTCCTCCAGGGCTTCGGTAGTGTTAATGCTTTCGCTGCCCTTGCACGTTGCCAGGAGACGGCAATTTCTTCAAAGAATTCCAGCAGCACTGATCCTTCTCATAGCGGTGACGAGTCATAGAAATAAGAAAGTTCGACAAGTGAGAGTGATTCCTCTGGCAGCACTGGTTCTTTTTCGGGAAGTGGTTCGGTGAGTTCCGCGCTTCTTTTCTTTCTTTTTCAGTTTCTTCTTTTGAAAAATGTCTGACTCAAGTTCGCAGGAGGAATCCGGTTCGGAGGACGATTCTGGGGTAGAGCCACACGAAAACTTGCCTTTGGTGGCCACCGCCGGTGACTTGGAGATGGGAGTTAGCCAATTGCCGGGCACAGATGTGGTTCAAACGGTGGATGATTCTCTGATGGTTGCTGCCGTAGACATGGAAGAAGACCCTCTGCGAGTCGTGAGGCCAGGTGCAGGCGCCATTTTTGATCCCCCGTACTTGGTTCCTTATCCAGGTCATGTGTTGGTTGGCGGCTTCAGCGTGCCGGCTAAGCATGAGGCATTGTACACCAGAATCTGGGAGAAGTACGGACATATGGCCACAACCAAGAAAGTCACTAGTCGATTTTGCGCTGGTTAAGCGTGTGGAAGAGGCTTTATCTTCCATCGAGGATATGCGTGAGGTGATTTGGTCACACCGTTTCGAAGACGTTATTGCCGATCGGGAACACCATCGCGACGTGTGCGTAGAAAAGGAGTTCAACACTTCGTGGTTTGTCGAAGGCCTTCTTTGAGATCCAAAAGTTGAAAGATGCACGACAATCGAAAGCCTTTCCGCCGAGGAGATTGCACGACAGAGGTAGAACTCGAAAAGCTTTCCAAGATGTTGACTATGAAGAGAGCGGCTCTTGAAGATGCAAAGTTGATTTTCTCCAGGAAGAACAGGACCTCTGTTGGATGATTTTCCTTGAATGTTTCTCTCGTTCAACTTTCATTTAGGTTCTTTTTTTTTTTTTTTTTTTTTTTTGAAAGACATACCGGAAGTCCGGGTTCAAAGTTTGACCGTTTTGATAGACAGTTTGGTAGCTTTTGAGGATATTGGATTATTTCTGGGATGAATGGTTTTGATAATATGACTACGATTATGTTTTGGGAAAGGAATATTGCTTTTATGAAAGTGTGTGCTAGCAATAGGCACAATACTCGTAGTATGACGGTTTTACTAAGAGCCTAAAAACAGATCGTATATCTTGGGCAGTCTAAATTTACTCACTTCATAGGTTTTGTGAACACGCCCCTCTCCATGTAAAAGGCGGCTTTCTTTGGTAGCATCTTGATTAGTCCCCAATTGCTGGTAGCGTCTTCAGCGAGTCCCCGTTTTTCGGGTGTAGTTTTAACAACTCGATAAGGGTTGTCCGGGCAGTTGAGTCGGATCGAGTCGCCTTCCCCTACCATCTTAACATCTGGGTCGAAGAACGAGATCGACAGTCTGACATTGTAGCCGATAGATCAATCCTCCCGCTATGGTCGCCAATTGTTTATGGGTAAAAATCGTCTCGCCGATTTCGGTAAATTGAGTAGGTGAGTGAGAAACGGTTCAAACCCTAAACAAATGTGCTGCACGTGAGCACTTTATAGATTCGAGAGATCAATCGTACAAGTCCGGCCTAAACCAAGAAATGGCCGTTCAGGACTTGCTTCGGTCACAAAGTGGAGGAGAAGGGTTGATTTGGGGAGGGAAGCAAAGAAAGGTGTTGAGACCGAGAATAGTCGGGAGAGTAGTGTCTCGACTTGTATCAGAAAGTGGAAGCTTCGTAAGCTTGCAAGAGATGAAAGCTTTTTGGAGAGCTTGCAAAGTTGCCTTTTCTGAGAGTGTAGTATTTTTCTCCGACCGAGACTTGTTGTCCGGTGGAAATAGGTAAGACCTATTTATACAAGTCGAGATTGAAACGTACCACCGGCCTCATGAAGGAAGAGAGTAAAGGGTGAAATAATGGGAGGAGGTGGTAACCGCAAGGTGTTTATGGGTGAAAACGTTTTCACCATTATTTCCTCATTTATTTGACCGCTTTATTCCTTTTCACGCTTTTTTAATGTGAGCGTAATGTACGATGCAAGCTGTGACCGCCAAACCAAAACCCTGGAAAGCATCCCCCAGTTTGTGTTGATATCTCGAGTGTTGGTTGCACCTTGAGTGCAAGTGGCGCTTCTAGTGGCGCGTGTGGCATGTGCCATTGGCATGTGTGGAATGCCTTGGTGGTAGGTTGTACGTTGAGTGTAAGTGGCAATGCCATAGCTGCTGGTGGCGTGTGTGGCATGTGCGGATGCCTTGGTGGTAGGTTGCATGGTTTGCAAATTAGGCTACCAGCGTGTGTTTTGGCGTGTGCCAGTGGCGCGTACGGTCGAATTGGCCTAGGTTGCACGGCTTGCAAGTTAGGCTACCAGCGCGCATTAGGGCCACGGCTAGGTGATGAAGGCTACCAGCGAGCGTGTTGGCATGTGCCAATGGCATGCGTGGCCATTAGAGCCGTGGCCTTGGTAGGAAAAGCTACCAGCGAGCATGTTGGCATGTGCCAATGGCATGCGTGGCCGTTAGGGCCGTGGCCTTGGTAGGAAAAGCTACCAACGAGCATGTTGGCATGTGCCAATGGAATGCGTGGCCGTTAGGGCCGTGGCCTTGGTAGGAAAAGCTACCAGCGATCATGTTGGCATGTGCCAATGGCATGCGTGGCCGTTGAGGGCCGTGGCCTTGGTAGGAAAAGCTACCAGCGAGCATGTTGGCATGTGCCAATGGCATGCGTGGCTGTGGCCTTGGTGGGAAAAGCTACCAGCGAGCATGTTGGCACGTGCCAATGGCATGCGTGGCCGTTAGGGCCGTGGCCTTGGTGGGAAAAGCTACCAGCGAGCATGTTGGCACGTGCCAATGGCATGCGTGGCCGTTAGGGCCGTGGCCTTGGTAGGAAAAGCTACCAGCGAGCATGTTGGCATGTGCCAATGGCATGCGTGGCCGTTAGGGCCGTGGCCTTGGTAGGAAAAGCTACCGGCGAGCATGTTGGCATGTGCCAATGGCATGCGTGGCCGTTATGGCCGTGGCCTTGGTAGGAAAAGCTACCGGCGAGCATGTTGGCATGTGCCAATGGCATGCGTGGCCGTTAGGGCCGTGGCCTTGGTAGGAAAAGCTACCGGCGAGCATGTTGGTATGTGCCAATGGCATGCGTGGTCGTTAGGGCCGTGGCCTTGGTAGGAAAAGCTACCAGCGAGCATGTTGGCATGTGCCAATGGCATGCGTGGCCGACTTGGCTAGGTTGCATGGTTTGTAAACCTAGGCGCGGGCGCCATTTTGGCATGGCGTGGCTAGGGCCAAGCCAGAGTGCTTGACTTGACGTGACGTGACTAGCGTAGCTAGGACCAAGGCAGAGTGCGTTTGGCATGGCGCAGCTAGCTCGGGCTAAATGTGGCTTGGCATGATTTGCCATTGGCATGGAGGTGAATTAGGGTTTTGTTCGTTGTAACCCTAATTTGAAAAAATACCCCCTATTAAATACTGACTACCTGCCTTAAATGTCCTAATAAATGTGTCACTGGTGATATTAGGTTATTTTTAGGGTTTTACGAGTTTACCCTTCGTTTAAAAACCACCATCAACACTAGCCAAACTGGATCGAAACCAACACCTCTACCATCCCTGTCTAGCCCATAGAAGAGTACCCAATCAATTCCAGCCCTTTAGTCTCACCGAACAAGCTTAAATTGTCAACCCTAAATCTGCCAGGCGAGAGTTCTTTTTTTTCCCGGCCAAAATTTATATTCAAATGTGGAAGATGGGTGCGATGGATAAATGGGCTATATATAGCCGTGGGTGCCCCTTAGCAAAATTGAGGTTCCGTATAGCAATTGTCCTCCATGGGTCCAAAAAGCACTTTTCGAGCAACTTTTTCCGCATAAGTGTAATTCTCCAATAATACCTAAACCAACATAAAAACACCAAAATCAGTACAAAAATCGAGACTGACAATAGAGACACTGAGGACAATTCAGACACAAAAATGTGTCTATCAGGTCCAAACAACACTTTTTTGAGCAACTTTTTCCACACAAGTGTATTTCTCCAAAAACACCTACACAAACATAAAAAAAACCAAAATAAGTACAAAATCAAGCACTAACAATAGAGACATTGAGGATAATTCAGACACAAAAATATGTCTATCAGTAACAAAGCATTCAATATTCACCGTTAGATGAAAACCTGATTAGATTCAAGCTAATATATTTCAACCGTTAGATCGAACTTAGCTTGTTATACACAAATGAAATGCACGTTCATTTAGGTTTGTGTGACCCTACCTAAGCGTGTACACCTAGTTGGTTCAAAAGTAGTTAACCAATGGTTAGCCATATGAGCACTTTCATATCAACCATATTCATCTTCACCATAACTAGTTCAAATGACTCAAAAGAACTAGTTAGAGAGTTTGTTAGAGCATAGCTCTATCCAAGCGTTGGTATGTCAAGTTTGGTTGTCATATTTTAGTGAGCCAAAACTCATTTTAAGAGTCGCTTGATTAGGTACTAGAGTCAGCTTCGTATAGGTTAGCTTGAAAGTATTAGGATATGAGACATTACAAGTATTGCGAAGGCTTGTAGAAGTGAAGAAGTAAGGAGCTACAACAAGAACAACATCATCCTTCCACTTGAGGTTAGTGATATTTGACTTGAATTATTTCATTCCCTAACGTATCTTTCAACTCGTGCATATTGAAAACAAAACTATGAAGCATGAATGACACTCTAGTTAGACATAATATTAAGGAATACAATACGAAGTTTATTGCTTAACCATTAAACTTTGTAGACAAGACATCGACATAATCGTTTGAATACTATTGTGATTATGTATGGGTATAAGGTGAAGATTTCATCCTAGGAAACAATGTTATACATTTGTTTTAAGGAAGTAAATTCATGAACTTGTTTTGTGAATCGAAAGATATAGCAAGGCATTATTGGTATTGTTATTCATTGCATATCTTTTGAACTACCAATATGTGTGATTAGTATAATCGCTCATGACTTGTTTATGTTCTTGGTAAAACTATTCACAAAGGCCTGACTTTTGTATTGGTATGACTTTTATTAGTGAAACTGATCTTAAGTAATCACCTGAGATGGTATAATCGATTTTGTGATTTTGTGTATGAACGACTCTGGGTAAAGGGGAACCGATCCTAGTAAGAGGTGCAACAGATCACAAAGGGGAATCGATCCTTGTATGAGGTGCAACAAGTTTTTATCAGAAAGGGGAACTGATAGACACATTTTTGTGTCTAAGTTGTCCTCAATTTTCTCTATGTTGGTACTCGATTTTGTACTTATTATGGTGTTTTGTGTGTTTGTAGGTATTTTTGGGAAATAAACATTTTTGGAAAATTAGGCTCGAAAAATTATGCGGAGCACTTTCGGAGGAAATTTGCTATGCGGACTCTCAATTTGGTTAAGGGGCACCTCAAGTACTATTTACACCCAGGGGAGCCAACTGCTATTTGCACCCCCATCTCTGTTAGGAAGTGGTCGTCCCCTTCATTCAAATTATGTTTTTGGCGGGAAAAGGTGTTCTTCAGAAAACATAATTTAGGGTTTGAGAATTGGACGTGTTGTTGGGAGATTCAAGGGCCGAAACTTATTTGGTTTGTTGCTTTTGACTCAACAGAGCTGGTAATGGTCGTCGTTTAGGCCAGAATATGTAAGATGTGGTATTAAGGACTGAACAGTTTCCCGGTTTTTCTTCCTGCGATTTTGGTCAAGTTGGAGTGAGACTCGAGCACTGGATTTGGTTTCTTTGGGCCTGTTTGGACCAAACAGGGATGGTAGGGTCAATGGTTCCGGTTAGAATCGGCTGCATCGTGGGATTGAAGCAAACAGAGCAACACGTTCGTGAAGAGATATTCACAGGATAACAGCGAGTTAGACGTGTGCTGATCGTGTTTGGATAGAGCTTGGTCTCTGCAGAAGCGTGGAGAAGTTAAATAAAGAAGATTTAGCAGATGTAGACGCGTGAAAGAGCTAAAAGTGGAAGAAAATATTCTCGAGAAGATGTTATTTATTGTCGAGCAATGGCAGAATTATGGGAAGTTATTGTCGTGATTTCTTGCCCCTGTCGAGTATAAAAGAAGTGCTTGGAGGTCATAGAAGGACTACATAGAGAATTGGGAGAGTTTAGAGCATCACAGAGGCGTAAAATCGAGTACTAGGAAAATTGTTTCTGCTACTGTAGTGAAGAACACGAAGAACATAAGACGCACAGTGACAGTCGTTTATGCTACAATGTCAGTGACAATTTACATTTATCGTTCTCTGTAACAGTTCGGTTTGTAACACTTATAACTGTTACAAACCCGGGTTTTAATAGTTTTTCTCCATTTCATCATTTGTACACCACCTTTGAGCAATAAAAATGAATTTTGAGCGTGTTTCCAGCATGATGATGAGCTAATTCTCGCGTGACTGAGGCAACGGAGGAAACTATTCGTTCGTGCTTGATTGATAATTTCTTTTAAAATTTCTTTAATTATTTTTTTTATTTAATTCACTAGGATCAACATAAAGATAAAATTGGTTTTCTTAATTAGTTGTGAATCAATTCGTACAATTTAACCTTTAATATTTGGACACCTTATAGATTAATACTGAATTAACGAGAAAAAAGAGCTTAATAATAATTTCAGAAATATCATTATAAATCAATTAACTAGAAAGAATAGTGGAATCCGGAGCCTTGGTCTAGTTTTAAAATCTTGAAATCAATTTTGAGTTAAGTGTTCTCTATTTTTAAGTTTTATTAAGTCTAAAATCTATTGCTTTCACAAATCTTCAACGAACATATTGCTACAACATCATGAAAAATACCACCAAATTTTTTTTTAGTTTTTTTTTTATTTGTTCTATTTTACGTTTTTGGGTATTTGTCTTTCTATTACAAATTCTTGGATTTCGGAGCGAAAGAAAAAGTAGTTGCCAAAGTTGTTGGTGATTACCTAAAGATTTGGAGTCAAAAGACAAAGCGAAAAGAACGAAAAAATTAAAAAAAAGAAAAAAAAAAAGAGAGAAAATTTTATTAGATTTTGTTTTTATCATTTTTAGTTTTTAGAAATTGTATTAGGATATTCTCTATTTTTGTAATTTTCTTTTTATTTTGTATTTTTTTTTCTTTTGGACTTTGTACTTTGGACTTGGACATTCTTTTATTTTTTTAACTCTACGGAAGGGTAGTATATTAAATATTAAACCGTTTGCAGAGAAGGACGACAATTACGATATTGCATCGGCCCCTCGGGTTCGTACATGACATAGGAGTCGTGGCCCGAGTCGACTACCAAGGTTCATCCCCCGTATGGAACGGGAGGTAAGTTTATCGAAACACTCGCGAATCCCCTGTCATCGGGTTACTGTCTTCCTTCATGTGAATATATGTTGAGGAATGAAAACGGTTTAAAAAAAATTTCTAGTAAAGGGCAAGGACTGGCCATACAAGATAAGGGTTCGGATTTCATCACCGTTCTCTTCTTGCCCGCCTTTGGAACACAAAACCTACGCGAACCCAAGCTTAAAATACTGACTAGAACTCTACCAATACGGTAACGAGCTTAATAGGAAAGTCGTTCGAGAAATATTGGTTACTCTTTTAAGCATATTTTGAAGTTCATGATGGTTAACGTAAGTTGAGCGTGCCACCTTGTAACCCAAGTGAATGTTTTGCCAGTGAGTCCTGGGTGTGAAAGCTCCATTGAGCTTCCCTTGTCTTTATTCAACTTACTTTAACTCAGATTGATTCCAGAGGGGTTTTCTTAAGTTGTAACGAATTCCCTTTCGAAGGATTAGAAGCTGGTCTAGAAACAATATAAGTGGAGCCATCATGCTTTATGTTTGCTAGAAATCAGTAGGTTTGTTGTGGTGGAATCAGCCTTGTTTGTGTTTGCATAGAACTTCCCTTCCTTTTAAAACTTTTCTTTTCAATTTTATTTTTCTAGTGTATGCCCGAGGTTATTAGAGAGCGGGCTTAGAAAAGAGACAATCTAGGTCGATTGATTAGTGAAAAACCTAGTAATTCTTCTTGTGGAAGCGGGGAGCTCGAAGACTCTTCTTTTGAGAGCCCCGTTTTTGGAAACTTCAGTTTTGAGAATCTGTCTCTTCGTGAAGAAAGTACCCCTAGTACTTCAGCTGTGCCAGCAATGGATACTTTGAAAGATTACATGTACCCGACTAGGACCAACCGAGCATCATGCATTAAATTGCCAGCCTCTACGGCTAATTATGAGTTGAAACCTGGTATCTTTCAGATGATCCCTATATTCTTAGGAAAGGACGATGAAAACCCTTACTTTCATTTTAGGGATTTTGAAGAAGTTTGTGGAACAATTAAGATTAAAGACCTTAGTGACGAAGTCTTGAAACTTAGGATGTTCACCTTTTCCTTGAAAGAGAAAGCCAAGTCCTGGTTGCATAATCTACCATCTGAGTCTATAGAAACATGGGACGAACTTACTGCTGCATTCTATTTAAAGTTTTACCCTAAGCATAAAACCGCTTATGTTAGGCTGAAAATTAGTTCCAGTGTGCAACAAGAAGGAGAATCTCTTTATAGGTTTTTAGAGAGATTTAATGATCTCTTGTCGCAATGTCCTCACCATGGGTTCGAGAAAATGAAACTTGTTGAAATTATTTATGACGGTTTAGACTATTCGACCAAAGCTATGGTCGAGTCTATGTGTGGTGGTAGGTTCACGAGTAAAAACGCTGATGAAGCATTCTCCTTCTTAGAAGATATAGCTGAAAAATCCCAACAATGGTAGTCTTGTGTTGAACCCCCTAAAAGACTCTTGGTCAATAGAAGTAGCACCAATATGGTAGATACAAGCTTTGGGTCAGATGCTGAGTTTGCTGCTTTGTCTAGAAGGTTAGAAACTTTGGAATTGGATCATTCTAAACATAGGTATCTTGTTGAACCTGATGTTAGGAATAGATAATCTCAAATCTCTAGTTGTGGAATAGAGCCCGATAACTCATTTTGGGAAGGTCAGGTTAGTGAAGAGCAAGCACATGCTATCTATAACAACTCTAGTTTTGAAAACCGTCAGAAGAATGACCCATACTCAAAGACCTACAACCCTGGTTGGAGAAACCATCCTAATTTCTCTTGGTCTAAGGTCCAGAGTCAAGGTCAGTCTAGCAATTCTCAGCCTCCCCCAAGTTTTGGTTATAATAAAAACCCTTCAGGTCAAGCACAGTTTCAGAACCATTCTGAGAAAAAGATCTTTACCTTAGAAGAAACTCTTACTATGTTAGCAAAGAACCACATGATATGTTATCAAATAACCACCTTTGCTTTCAACAAGAAACCAGGCAGAATTTGAAGAATAATTCCCAGACTCCTGCTAAATTAGAACTTCAAGTCGGCCAAATAGCCAGTGTGAACTTACTACCATATCATGTGTACCTTAAGCTAGGACTTGGTGAGATGAAACCTACCTAGATGACACTCCAGTTAGCTGATAGGTCCGTTAAAATTCCTCGTGGTGTAATCGAGGATTTTCTTATAGAAGTCGACAAGTTTATATATCCAGTGGATTTTGTTATCCTAGTGTTGATGGTGGTTTTCAACTTAAGGGTAAAATCGTAAAACCCTAGTCAGACAATGGCGTTATAGAACTTGTGTAATAATGTCCAAACCAAGAACATTTATTGAACCCTTTAATTTGTCTACGAGAAAATTACCGGGGTACCTTTTTTTAATGCTAATTAGGGTTTCGACAGGCCAAAACTCTAATTCTCACACCGCATGTGCCAATGGCTAACCATTCTAGCCACACCTATCGCGCCAAGGCATGCCAACCATGCTAGCCGCATCCCTGTGCCAATGGCAAACCATGCCAACCATGCTAGCCGCACCCCAGTGCCAATGACAAACCATGCCAGGCACACCTACCAAGCCAAGACATGCCAACCATGCTAGCCGCACTCCAATGCCAATGGCAAACCATGACAGCCACACCTACCGCGCCAAGGCATGCCAACCATGCTAGCCGCACCCCAGTGCCAATGACAAACCATGCCATCCATACCTACCCCACCAAGGCATGCCAACCATGCTAGCCGCACCCCAGTGCCAATGGAAAACCATGCCAGCCACACCTATCACGCCAAGGCATGCCAACCATGCTAGCCGCACCCCTGTGCCAATGGCAAACCATGCCAGCCACACCTACCGCGCCAAGGCATGCCAACCATGCTAGCCGCACCACTGTGCCAATGACAAACCATGCCAACCACACCTACCGCGCCATGCCAACCTAGTTGCGCCACCTTGCTGGCCTTCCCTACGCGGCTACCAAAACGAAGGCATGCGACAATCAACGGTCGCCCCTCAATCCCAGGAGAAAATCCTAGCCGTCCGAGGTTACCAAACGACCTTTTGCCCAAAACCCTAGCTTGGTCACGAACCTAGCTTGGTCACGCCAACCCTTGGCCCCACATTCCAAGCCAAACCGCACCTAGCCAAGCTAGCCACGCCATGCGCCCATGGCAAACCCTTGGACCCACATGCCAAGCCAAACCGCACCTAGCCAAGCTAGCCACACCATGCTCCCATGGAAAACCCTTGGCCCCACATGTCAAGCCAAACCGCACCTAGCCAAGCTAGCCACACCATGCGCCCATGGAAAACCCTTGGCCCCACATGCCAAGCCGAACCGCATGACTAGCCAAGCTAGCCACTCCATGCGCCCATGGAAAACCCTTGGCCACACATGCCAAGCCAAACCGCACCTAGCCAAGCTAGCACACCATGCGCCCATGGAAAACCATTGGCCCCACATGCCAAGCCAAACCGCACCTAGACAAGCTAGCCACGCCATGCGCCAATCGAAAACCCTTGGCCCCACATGCCAAGCCAAACCGCACATAGCCAAGCTAGCCACGCCATGCGCCCATGGCAAACCCTTGGCCCCGCCATGCCAAGCCAAACCGCACCTAGCCAAGCTATCCATGCCATGCTCCTATGGAAAACCCTTGGCCCCGCCATGCCAAGCCAAACATGCCTTGCCTTGGCCCTAGCCAAGCTAGATGCACCATGTTCCCATGGCAAACCCTTGGGCCCGCCATACCAAGCCAAACACGCCTTGCCTTGGCCCTAGCCAAGCTAGCCGCACCATGTGCCAATGGCAAACCCTTGGACCCGCCATGCCAAGCCAAACCACACCCCGCCTTGGCCGTAACCAACATAGCCGCGCCACCATGCCGCCATCCGTACACCGGCTACCCAAGCGAAGGCGTGCAACAATCAACGGTTTCCCTTCAATCCCAGGAGTAAATCCTAGCTATCCAAGGTTACCAGACAACGCATGGTAACCTTTGGCCCGAAATCCTAAGTTTGGCCACGCCAAACCATGCCATGCCAAAGATATGCCAACATAACCGCGCCACCATGTTGGCCTTCCCTTACACGGCTAACCAAGCAAAGGCGTGCAACAATCAACGGTTGCCCTTCAATCCCGTGAGCAAATCCTAGCCATTCAAGGTTACCGGACAATGCATGGTAACCTTTGGCCCGAAAACCTAAGTTTGGCCACTTCAAACCATGCCATGCCAACGGCATGCCAACCTAGCCGCGCCACCATGCCGGCCTTCCTTACACGGCTACCAAAACGAAAGCGTGCAACGATCAATGACTATCTTTCCTCTTGAGATGCAAAATCTCGACCGTCGAAGGTCACCAAGCTAGAAAGTCTCCCAAGTACGACTTTCCAGGCAAAAAAACAACATGCTACATGTTCGTGACATCAACACATATCACAAACTGGGGGATCCTCTTTGGGTATTGGTTTGGAGTTTTACAACGTGTGACGTACACTACGCCCATCATAAGGAAGTGTCATAAGGGTGAGGCGGTTAGTAAATACAGGGAGTTAATGGTGAAACGCTTTTTACATCAATTCCATGCGTTAACGGTTTTATGGAACATCAATTCTATGTGTTACCACCTCCTCCCATTTACTTACCCATTTTTCCATTCCTTAATGAGACCAAAGTACGTTTCACTTCGACTTGTATAAATAGGTCTTAACTATTTACACCGAACAACAAGTTCATTCGGGAATACACACCACTCAGAAAATACTTGCTAGCTTACCATTTGTTAGCCTTCCCACTTTTCTGATACAAGTCGTAGTAACACAACTACTCTTCCATAATCAATTATTCTGGTCTCATCACTTTCCTTGCTTCCCTCCCCAAAACCAACTCATTCTCCTTCACTTTGTGACCGAAACAAGTCTGAAATGGCCATTTCTTGGTTTAGGCCGGACTTGTACAGATTGATCTCTCGAATCTAAAGTACTACCTTGCAGTACATTGTTTAGGGTTTAAATTGTTTCTCACCCGTACACCCAAAATTACCGAAATCAGCAGAAACTATTTTCACCTAAAAACAATTGGCGACCACAGTGGGAGATTGATCTTTCGGTTGCAATGTCAATTTTCGACCATCGATCTCATGCTTCGACCCAGACATCAAGATGGTGAAAGCAGGCGATCCACTCTGGGATCCACGACTCAGTTACCAGATGACCTGATTATCAGTCATGACACAATAAGGGATGACTGGGGACTTCCCAGGGGTTAGAAGCAAACGATCCGCCTGATAATCGCCGACTCGGTTATCAGGTAACTCAGTATCGACTGGGGACTTTCCACAATCACGACGATGCTTCCCATAAAACTCAGTCTTACACCCGGAAGGCTTCCTTTTCATCACAAAACCTAAGAAACAAAAAATCCAGGAGATCAGAACCACAAACTAGGCGTTTTCCGCTGCGAAAAAAAAAAAAAAAAAAAAAGGAAGAAAGAAAGAAGGATAATTCCCAGACTCTCGCTAAATTCCCAGACTCTGCTAAATTCCCACACTGTCATCTAGTGAGAGGGAAGATAGAAGGTTCCCTAGTCATACTGATCCTAACCCCAAACGAGAGAAATTGTACAATCATGTGAATTCTATTACAACCCTTAGGAGTGGAAAGAAAGTTGACAATAAGGTCGCCATGCCTGAAAGTGAACATGATGTAGTTCACCCTTCTGAGCCAGAAAATGAGGAGACCGATAGAGTATCTAAAGAGACTAGTGAGGGTCCTAATGAGTCCGGCTTTGTTCCTAGAGCCCCATTCCCACAACTGCTAGTTCCAACTAAGATGGAGTCTAACTTTAATCATATATTGGAGGTTTTTAAGCTGGTAACTATCAACCTTCCATTATTAGATGCAATTAAGCAGATTCTCGCTTATGCCAAGTTTCTTAAGGATATGTGTACATGAAAGCAGAAGCTTAGTGTCCAGAAGAAAGCCTTTCTAGCTAGTCACGTGAGTTCTATTATTCAGAATACCACTACTCCTAAGTATAAAGACCCAGAGTCCCCTACCATTTCTTGCACAATAGGTAAATACCGTGTTGAGAAAGCATTGCTTGACTTAGAAGCCAGTGTGAACTTACTACCATATCATGTGTACCTTAAGCTAGGACTTGGTGAGATGAAACCTACCTAGATGACACTCCAGTTAGCTGATAGGTCCGTTAAAATTCCTCGTGGTGTAATCGAGGATTTTCTTATAGAAGTCGACAAGTTTATATATCCAGTGGATTTTGTTATCCTAGTGTTGATGGTGGTTTTCAACTTAAGGGTAAAATCGTAAAACCCTAGTCAGACAATGGCGTTATAGAACTTGTGTAATAATGTCCAAACCAAGAACATTTATTGAACCCTTTAATTTGTCTACGAGAAAATTACCAGGGTACCTTTTTTTAATGCTAATTAGGGTTTCGACAGGCCAAAACTCTAATTCTCACACCGCATGTGCCAATGGCTAACCATTCTAGCCACACCTATCGCGCCAAGGCATGCCAACCATGCTAGCCGCATCCCTGTGCCAATGGCAAACCATGCCAACCATGCTAGCCGCACCCCAGTGCCAATGACAAACCATGCCAGGCACACCTACCATGCCAAGACATGCCAACCATGCTAGCCGCACTCCAATGCCAATGGCAAACCATGACAGCCACACCTACCGCGCCAAGGCATGCCAACCATGCTAGCCGCACCCCAGTGCCAATGACAAACCATGCCATCCATACCTACCCCACCAAGGCATGCCAACCATGCTAGCCGCACCCCAGTGCCAATGGAAAACCATGCCGCCCACACCTATCACGCCAAGGCATGCCAACCATGCTAGCCGCACCCCGTGCCAATGGCAAACCATGCCAGCCACACCTACCGCGCCAAGGCATGCCAACCATGCTAGCCGCACCACCGTGCCAATGACAAACCATGCCAACCACACCTACCGCGCCATGCCAACCTAGTTGCGCCACCTTGCTGGCCTTCCCTACGCGGCTACCAAAACGAAGGCATGCGACAATCAACGGTCGCCCCTCAATCCCGGGAGAAAATCCTAGCCGTCCGAGGTTACCAAACGACCTTTTGCCCAAAACCCTAGCTTGGTCACGAACCTAGCTTGGTCACGCCAACCCTTGGCCCCACATTCCAAGCCAAACCGCACCTAGCCAAGCTAGCCACGCCATGCGCCCATGGCAAACCCTTGGACCCACATGCCAAGCCAAACCGCACCTAGCCAAGCTAGCCACACCATGCTCCCATGGAAAACCCTTGGCCCCACATGTCAAGCCAAACCGCACCTAGCCAAGCTAGCCACACCATGCGCCCATGGAAAACCCTTGGCCCCACATGCCAAGCCGAACCGCAGCTAGCCAAGCTAGCCACTCCATGCGCCCATGGAAAACCCTTGGCCACACATGCCAAGCCAAACCGCACCTAGCCAAGCTAGCACACCATGCGCCCATGGAAAACCCTTGGCCCCACATGCCAAGCCAAACCGCACCTAGACAAGCTAGCCACGCCATGCGCCAATCGAAAACCCTTGGCCCCACATGCCAAGCCAAACCGCACATAGCCAAGCTAGCCACGCCATGCGCCCATGGCAAACCCTTGGCCCCGCCATGCCAAGCCAAACCGCACCTAGCCAAGCTATCCATGCCATGCTCCTATGGAAAACCCTTGGCCCCGCCATGCCAAGCCAAACATGCCTTGCCTTGGCCCTAGCCAAGCTAGATGCACCATGTTCCCATGGCAAACCCTTGGGCCCGCCATACCAAGCCAAACACGCCTTGCCTTGGCCCTAGCCAAGCTAGCCGCACCATGTGCCAATGGCAAACCCTTGGACCCGCCATGCCAAGCCAAACCACACCCTGCCTTGGCCGTAACCAACATAGCCGCGCCACCATGCTGGCCATCCGTACACGGCTACCCAAGCGAAGGCGTGCAACAATCAACGGTTTCCCTTCAATCCCAGGAGTAAATCCTAGCTATCCAAGGTTACCAGACAACGCATGGTAACCTTTGGCCCGAAATCCTAAGTTTGGCCACGCCAAACCATGCCATGCCAAAGATATGCCAACATAACCGCGCCACCATGCTGGCCTTCCCTACACGGCTAACCAAGCAAAGGCGTGCAACAATCAACGGTTGCCCTTCAATCCCAGGAGCAAATCCTAGCCATTCAAGGTTACCAGACAATGCATGGTAACCTTTGGCCCGAAAACCTAAGTTTGGCCACTTCAAACCATGCCATGCCAACGGCATGCCAACCTAGCCGCGCCACCATGCTGGCCTTCCTTACACGGCTACCAAAACGAAAGCGTGCAACGATCAATGACTATCTTTCCTCTTGAGATGCAAAATCTCGACCGTCGAAGGTCACCAAGCTAGAAAGTCTCCCAAGTACGACTTTCCAGGCAAAAACAACATGCTACATGTTCGTGACATCAACACATATCACAAACTGGGGGATCCTCTTTGGGTATTGGTTTGGAGTTTTACAACGTGTGACGTACACTACGCCCATCATAAGGAAGTGTCATAAGGGTGAGGCGGTTAGTAAATACAGGGAGTTAATGGTGAAACGCTTTTTACATCAATTCCATGCGTTAACGGTTTTATGGAACATCAATTCTATGTGTTACCACCTCCTCCCATTTACTTACCCATTTTTCCATTCCTTAATGAGACCAAAGTACGTTTCACTTCGACTTGTATAAATAGGTCTTACCTATTTACACCGAACAACAAGTTCATTCGGGAATACACAACACTCAGAAAATACTTGCTAGCTTACCATTTGTTAGCCTTCCCACTTTTCTGATACAAGTCGTAGTAACACAACTACTCTTCCATAATCAATTATTCTGGTCTCATCACTTTCCTTGCTTCCCTCCCCAAAACCAACTCATTCTCCTTCACTTTGTGACCGAAACAAGTCTGAAATGGCCATTTCTTGGTTTAGGTCGGACTTGTACAGATTGATCTCTCGAATCTAAAGTACTACCTTGCAGTACATTGTTTAGGGTTTAAATTGTTTCTCACCCGTACACCCAAAATTACCGAAATCAGCAGAAACTATTTTCACCTAAAAACAATTGGCGACCACAGTGGGAGATTGATCTTTCGGTTGCAATGTCAATTTTCGACCATCGATCTCATGCTTCGACCCAGACATCAAGATGGTGAAAGCAGGCGATCCACTCTGGGATCCACGACTCAGTTACCAGATGACCTGATTATCAGTCATGACACAATAAGGGATGACTGGGGACTTCCCAGGGGTTAGAAGCAAACGATCCGCCTGATAATCGCCGACTCGGTTATCAGGTAACTCAGTAACAACAGCGAATTTTCCACAATCACGACGATGCTTCCCATAAAACTCAGTCTTACACCCGGAAGGCTTCCTTTTCATCACAAAACCTAAGAAACAAAAAATCCAGGAGATCAGAACCACAAACTAGGCGTTTCTTCTGCTCTTCAAAAAAAAAAAAAAAAGGAAGAAAGAAAGAAGGAAGAAGAAGAAGAACATGGAGAAGACCTAGTGATTCGCTTCCAGACCGACTAGAGGAAGACTCAGCTCCGCTACCCTCCGTCTCGAGAAGGGACGTTTCCTGATTACTTACAAGATTGGTAAAGGCGTTCACGCTGCCGAGACCTTGGACGAGATGCAAAAGCCGATACTCAGAAACGGTATGACCAGTCACGTTGCACATGTCGACAATCGAAGACAAAGCTTCCTCCACCCGCTTACCATCGCGCTTACCAGACGGGCTTACCAGACGCGCTTGCCGGACGCGCATGCCAGACGCGCTTGCCAGACGCGCATGCCAGACGCGCTTGCCGGACGCGCATGCTAGACGCGCTTGTCGGACACGCATGCCAGACGCGCTTACCAGACGTGCATGCCAGGCGCGCTTACCAGACGCGCATGCCAGGCGCGCTTACCATACGCGCATGCCAGGCACACATGCTACACCCTGCACTAACGGCTTGCATACTTCCAGCGCTAACATCTTGCGCCCTTCCAGCACCATCTTCTCCGCTCCACAACCAGCCAAAGCAGCGCCATCCTCACCCTTCAAAACAGTGCCATGGCTTCAGACTCGGTGATCAAACGTGCCATCTCTCGTGCGATACACTTACGATCACCGAACGCAGCCGTTACGCCACCCCAACGTTTCTTCAAGCATGATAGCTCCAACCGTCACCAGAGACGCTACTCCACCATCAGGGCAAGGTACTGGAAGAGCCGGAAGAAGCCGACCTCCTTTTACCACTGTTGATTTGATGAAAGACAAAAGGCACTTCAGCAGGACGTGCGTTTATAAATGAAGAGGCTCGCGTTGCTATTGAACGCCCAATAGAAGGGAATCAGCAATCCAATTTCATCACACGCAAAGATCGGGAACGACTTCTCCAAAATCGAGACAAAGTTATTCTATATTTCTCCAAGGCGTAGCGTCAAGGCATATATGCATCCCTCAACCGCACTGCATCAGAAAAGCAGCCTTTTTCAGTCAGGGAAGCCGTTCCCAAACCTCAACCTCTCCTGGAAAGCACGATCGATAGATGGAACTGGGGACTCCTAACCAATGTATTGTAACCTTCAAGGCTCTGAGAGTTTCAAGGCGCTGTTTTGAAGTTCTCTCCAGAAGTGGCTCCACTTCAACGTTCTCCAGCAGCGGCTTCGCTTCAACGTTCGATTCAGCAACCACGCCGCTTCAACGTTCGCTCCAGCAGCCGCTCCGTTCGGGCCGTTATCTCCATAAGTCTGCAAAGCATTTGGCTCCTTAAGTTTCAACGTCCTCTCCAAGAGCCGAAGCCGCTTCAACACCACTCCTTCTTGCAAAGGGTCGTTCCACCACGTTCCCCACGTCAAGGATCATGATCGCAGCCAGCTAATCTTCGTAGTCATAGCCACCTTTTGATCTATCCTGCCAAAACTCGTGACCATGGACAGTTTGCTCGCTTACGCATCCAGCCAACCCTTTTACTTCCATGGATGCCCATACGATTCTAGCCAACCTACTTTGTTCCCACGACAATATAGTCTCTTATGATTACATCTCGCTACCAAGAAGAACGTTGCCGCGCTCATTTTTTGATACCAAACTAGAGCTTCACCGCAACAAAGAACAAAAAGATCTGAAAGGGAACACGTACTCCTCCATATTTTAGTTTCACATGGAAGAAGTAACAAAATCACCAGTACAAACGCAAAGCCAAAACGTACAGGAAGTGCCTTATTCAATTACTCAGGAGCTCTGAAGGGAATGGAAGATCGAACAACATATTCTAATGGAAGATTGAAGTCTTTCAAATAAGAAGTTTTATTCAAAGATGTGAAACCGCAAGAGGGATGCTAATTGGCGAAACCTTAACTTCGCCATGAATACCAAGAAGATAACAATAAGTCTGCAAAAGCACCAAGACGTCTATACAACAAACAAAAAACAACAAAAAGGGGAAATTGGTAATAGAAAGCGGATGCGCGAGTTGCTAACACCTCTGTCAGAGCTTCTTCAAGCACTTTCCCCAGCAATCTCTCGGGTAGCAAAGTTTCCATCCAAAAGCATAACACTCTCGGAATTTGGATAAGGAAAGGATTTCCTATTCTGGCTAAGTAAGGAGGAAAGGAAATCGGTCCCGCGAAGACAAGCCACCACCGTGTGTGGTCCGCACCTTTGCTTCTCCAACGCCATGCTTGGGCAACGCTTTGTCAAGCAGCCCACACCCATGCCAAGCCAAATCAGTGCTAATGGGTCCCTTTCATGCCAAGTCTATGCTAGCAGCTCCACCTCGCATTCCAAAAACCTAACCCTGAAGACGCACAACCATACCAGGATTTACGCAAAGCTGCAAGGCGCAAGGATCGCAGATTCTACTTATCTCTCGGAAAAATGAGGTACGATCGTTGCTAGGAGATTCCATCACAATACCAAACCAGGAGGAGGAACGAGCTTTATCCTACCTTCACCAACGAACAACTGGAAAGAGGAAGATGATACAATTTCACCAGTAATATATGTATTGCACAAACCCTAAAAAGGGGAAGGGAGAAGTAACGCTCTCTTATGGGTGTAACGCTTCCAGATTTTTGAATAAGGAAAGAATTCACTGTTAAAGCCGCGCATGAAGAAAGGCAATCGGTCCCACAAGAGCAAGCCTTGCAACTCCCAAGACATCCGCGCTTTCCTTACCAGTGCCAGTCTTGCCAGCGCTCCACGTTCATTTTTGCAACAATCCGCGCCTTTCATGCTAATGCGCCAACACCAACAACTCGCCGAGCCAGCGTCATGATGTTCCCTAACCCAGCCAAGATGATGCATAGCCAAACTAAGCCGACGATCTTCATCTCACCACTTCACGGTCTACACCACAAATAAAATCTATGTAATGCTTCCAAACACAGGGATCATGAACTCTCCTTACCTCTCGAAAAAGTCATCACCTCCCACGGAACTGAAGCAAGTTGTTGTCTTCTCGAAGCCAACGCTCACGCCATGCCAGGCCAACGGATCAGCGCCCGTGCTAAATTTACACTAGCGACTCCCATTCGAAGACGATCCAGTGCTAACGGCTCCTTTCCAAGCCGCACGATACCTGCATCTCCCATTCCAAGTCGATCTAGTGCTAACGGCTCCAAGTCCAAGCAGACCAGTGCTAGCAGCTTCCCTTCACACCAAATCTACACTAGTGGCTCCGTTCCAGCCTAACCTGCAGTACCACGAGCACAAGGGTCTTTCTTAAGATCGCTCATCTTCTTCTGCTCCGCTCCATTTGTCGCGGCCCCACCACGCCTAGCCATCCGTGTACGCCTAGCCTTGCCATGGCCGCACCATGCCAGGCCGCCCGCTCCATTATCGCAGCCCTATCATGCTAAGTCATCCACGTGCGCTTTGCCTCTCCAAGCTGTCTGTACCGTGAACCTGCCAATACCAACAAATTTTGCTAAGACCACACCACCTCTTGGCCCCACGTTCCAAGTCGTCCGCTATGCTTTGCCTTCCAAGACCGCGCCCGCTTTGCCTCGGTGATGTATGGTCAGACCAAGCCGGCAAGTTTCGTCTCACAACTCCACGGTCTGCATCCCCAGTACAACTTATGCAGGGCCGCCAACACAGGAAGCAAAAACTCTCTTCACCCCTCAAAAAGGCTAGTCGGATTTTCCTGACCAACTTTGCAATGATTTACATCTTGATTATGTCCTTGTCTGTCACCATCATATGCTTACCTTGCAACAAGGCACCTGTTCCGAGCTAAGCAGGGGACTTAATGTTGATGGTGGTTTTCAGCTTAAGGGTAAAATCGTAAAACCCTAGTCAGACAATGACGTCACAGAACTTGAGTAATAATGTCCAAACCAAGCACATTTATTGAACCCTTTAATTTGTCTGCGAGAAAATTACCAGGGTACCTTTTTTTATTGCTAATTAGGGTTTCGACAGGCCAAAACTCTAATTCTCACACCACATGTACCAATGGCTAACCACGCTAGCCACACCTATCGCGCCAAGGCATGCCAACCATGCTAGCCGCACCCCTGTGCCAATGGAAAACCATGCCAGCCACACCTACCGCGCCAAGGCATGCCAACCATGCTATCCGCACCCCAGTGCCAATGGCAAACCATGCCAGCCACACCTACCGCGCCAAGGCATGCCAACCATGCAAGCCGTACCCCAGTGCCAATGGCAAACCATGCCAGCCACACCTACCGCGCCAAGGCATGCCAACCATGCTAGCCGCACCCCTGTGCCAATGGCAAACCATGCCAGCCACACTGATAGGTGTATAAAACACCTAGTTTACTATCTAGTAGTTACGCTTTCTTTGCTATTTTTCTTGTGAATTATGTACTTTACGCGTGTTTTTGAGTTATTAGGTACTCTGGAGTCGCACGGAGGAAAAGAAGAAGAAATTATCCAATTTGAGCAAAAAGGGTGAAATTGTCATCTCACATGCAAGTGATATATGGAGTTGACCCAAGGTTAAGAGGCAGCTTTATTTTGGAGAAACACTAAAAACAGACCAGATGAGGTTAAGGGGCTGTAATTGGTTACCCCTTATCAAGGTGGCCTGGCATCGAATATAACCTATATCCATTCAAACCTAAATCGAGAAATCAATTCTCGGATGCCTTTCGGTCATTGTTCACCCGAATGAAATGGGAGGAGAAAAAAGACACAATTGCTTGCCATGAATTTGTGAGATGCAGAAATGAATCAGAGAATTGGTGATAAAATGGAGAGGGGTTCGAGCTTGACTGCGTATGGTAGATGTTGAGGATGTGAGATCAATTGAAGCTGTGAAAAGGGGATCTTATGGGTTGAATCTGGAAATGGTTTTGATCCTGAGACAAATCGAGAAGAGACAAAGGGAGTTTTGGCAGATTCATGAAGCGGAGAGAATGACAATGATGCTGCTGGTTTGAAGTACGAACTTGGTTGAAGAATCAGAAGTTCAGAAAAAGAAAGAGAACACCTGAAACTGAGAGATTGAGAAACTCAGAGAGGAAATTGGTAGCAGATTTAGGGTTTGTCTGAATCGAAGTTGTGGTTGTTGGGATTGAATTCTCGACCTACAAATCTGTACATCACAGATGGTATGAAGATGGGTTACACTTGACTTGAGTGTGGATTGATCTGAAGGAGAGTTAGGGTTTGAATTCAAAAGGGGTTGAGCAAGAAATTGCAGAATTAGATCTGGAAAAGGCTCTCATGGCGGAAGAATGGAAGGATTCTAATAGTTCTATCTGTGACCGAGAATGCAAAGGAGACAGAATTGGTGGTATAGCTCAGGTGGAAGTGCTGGTCCTAGTGAAGCAACAGATTAACTGAGTTGGAACTGTTGGAGCAGATGGAGCTAATGGGTAAATCAGAGATGGAATGGAAGGCTCTGGCAATGGCTGCAGGTTGGAGCTGAGACAATGTTGAGGTGCTGCTGTGGCAATGATGAAGTTGTGTAGCATCTGGCATTTGTGATTGCTTGATGGGTACTGAGCTGTTGAGGTAATATTGTTGAAACAGGTGTTGCAGTGCAGAGTTGAGTAATGGCAAAGGAGAAGCTCAGGGCAAGTGGACTGAAGGGAATGCAGCTGAGTGGAATTTGGGTTGCAGTGTGAGAGAGTCTGTTCTGGTGCAAGTGCAAACAGGGAATGGATTGTTGGGAAGTGGTGGTGACAATTAGTCTTAGAAGTGCAGGATATGGAATGATGTTGCTGAGACATTACAGGGGACAAATGGGTTTGCTGTGGAAGTTGGTGTTGCTGCCATGGATTGTAACTATGCAGTGTTGTGAGCTGGTATTATGAAGCTACAGGTGGTACAGAGCTGAGAAGAATGTGATGAATTGTGCTGGGTTCAGTTGATGAAGGTAGCAGGCATGAAGAGAGTTGATTATAGGCTGTGTTGCAGATCAAGTAGGTAGAGTTGGAATCGCTGCAGTTATAGGCCAAGATGAATTGCAAGCGAGACCAAAAGTGACAACAGGGAATTGGTTGTGGTGCTGTGATTATACAGGGAGAGAAGGAAAATGATGGTGGTGAACTGCAGGTGCAGGCAGAGGATGAAATGCCGCTTAGATGAATGTATGAACTTTGAGTTACAGGTTTAAGCTTGAACTTGAATGGAGATTGTGAGCTGCAAGAATGGAGCAGCTGAGAGTACTGAATGAACAAGAAGTTGCAGGTGGACTGACTGAGCTGCAATGGGAACTGATGCTGGTCACTGTGGTTTTTGAGAAGCTGTGTAGTGCTGGTGAAGCTACATCTATTGGATTGCAGTTCATGGTGTTGCACTGATGCTGCAGTGAATTGAGCTGAACTTGCTGATGGCAAATGAGTCTGATAGTGCTCTGGTGATGGATTGTGTGAAATTGCAACATAGAATGGAATTACAGGTGAAGCAGTGAGTTGAGCTGCAAGCGTGCACAATGATGGTGCAGCACAGTGAGTTGGCCTGGCAAAATGGCTCAAGGCCTGGCACTTCAGCTTGATATCGCCCAGAGATAGGCGACTATGATCTCGACTCGATTCGACTCGATTGATTGACCGAGTTCACTCAGTTGACTATATGAGTTGACTCAATTACCTGGCCGATTTAACCCGTTGACCGGTGACCGGGCGGACTTTGCCGGTCACCGGAGCCGATTTCCGACGACTTCTCCGGCCGATTTCCGGCCACAATACCAGTTTTCCGGCGACGACTTTTTGGACATATTTTCTACACGGGTTTCTCTCTCTTATGGGCTTGGTGGATTTTCATCTAATGGACTTTGAAGACTTGACCTAATTCTGGAAGGAAGGAAAAGCTTTAAAAGAGGAATTCTACAACTTTTGGGAGATATCTTACATCTTATTCTTGGGAACTTTGGAGAGCCGCTTTTGTTTACGCTTCTAGGGTTTGCTTTTGTTCATCTTCTTCTTTATTCAACTTATATTTTTGGTGATGAACTCCATAGCTATGAGTAGCTAAATTCTCTATTATTGGTTAAGGATGTAGTCCGATTTCTAAAACTTGTGTTTGCTTTATGTATTAGTTTTCTCTCTTGATTATCGTTCAATTCTCTACTGTTTTTATGATCACATGATTGAAGTATTGTGATAGGATTATGATGTTTGATTAGTTAAGTGGCCAATTAATTGAACTTGCATCTTAGTCCATAGCTATTTTAGGGTTTTTCATCAAGCGATAACCTTGAATACAAGTAGCATGATATGTTTACGGTTTGTAGTGATACACTCTCGTAATCATATGTAGAGTTTGACCATTGTCCGAATTGTTATGTGCAACGCATGACAATTACATTGATTAGCCTATTTCTGAAACTTAATGCTCCTAGGAATTGAACTTGATTAGCGCAAGGCGTTAGGTTATTCTTTAGGTAGATTTCACATACGCAGCCCTAATGTGTGTGTTGAATAACTTAGGAAATTAATAGATTATCTTGCTCTCTTGATTCTCTAGGCTTTTGATAACACAAGAGATTAAATCGTAATTCTAATCATATATGCAAGCACATGTCTAAGATTGAAGATGAATTCCTTGACCAATATCTTTCTCCATTGATTACTTTCTACAATTTACTTTGCTTTTAATTTGTTTTTATTACTTAAATAGAAATAAGAAATCCCCCCAATTGGTTACTTTAAGAAATTGATTACGAAATAACTACAATCGCCTCTCTATGGATACGAACTCTTTCTTATCATATACTTTAGGAAAGTGAAATTATTTTTGACGCATACGACAGCGATCAAATTTTGGCGCCGTTGCCGGGGAGGCACACGGCTAGTTATTAAGTTTTTAGTTTCTTTTTACAATTTCTTCTTTCATCTTTGATTTTTGTTTCTTGTCTTGTTTCTCACTTGTTTGCGAGAATTGTTTGCAGGTGCATAATCCCTGGCTTCTAAAGATTGGAATTATCCACGGTGCGGGATAGCTACTCGAAGAGGCACAATACTCCAACCAAGTCAAGACACAACGGACGAGCACGAGTTGGAGGTAGAAGGAGAGACTTTCCAGCAAGAAGAAGAAAAAGAGGTTCCATTCGTAGACGAACCACAAGTTGAAGAAGAAGAAGCAATGGGTGATGCAAATCGTTCACTCAAGGACTTAGCTTCTCATAGGCTTGATATACAACAGGGGTGTATTCAAACAGACTCTACTTTTGAAATTAAACCGGGGTTGCTTAGAGAATTACCAAAGTTCCATGGCATGGTGAATGAAGATCCAAACAAACATCTTATGGACTTCCACACCATTGTCACGGCCATGCTTCCAGCGGATGTTGCAGCGGATGGTGCAATGTTGAAAGTTTTCCGTTTCTCTTTAATGGATAGTGCTAAGGATTGGTTGTTCTACTTACCTCCCGGAAGTGTCACGACATGGAATGGGCTGAAGAAACTCTTTTTGGAGAGATATTTTCCTGCATCAAAGGCTACTCAAATTCGCAAGGAGATTTGTGGGATGAAGCAAAATGTGGGAGAATCCTTATATGAATGTTGGGAACGATACAAGAGGTTGGTGGCAAGTTGGCCTCACCACCAATTCAGTGATGCTATGATCATCCAGTATTTCTATGAAGGACTCCAATCAAGTGATAGGAATCTCCTCGACGCTGCGGGTGGTGGTGCACTAGTTAACAAGACGGTGGCACAAGCTAGAGAGTTGATTGAGAACATGGCAGCGAACTCACAACAATTCTTGAGTTGTGGTTCGGATGTGATTCTAAGAAGGGTGAATGAGGTGAGCGAGGTTGAGGAGCTTCGTCAACAAATGGGTAACATGAACGCAATGCTTCAACAAGTTGCAGCCGCGGTGATACCAAGTTCCTCTCAATCTTATGAAGACGAGCAAGCTAATGCGATCTTTCCAAATCAACAAAGACGGTATGATCCCTACTCCAACACTTACAATCCGGGATGGAGAGATCACCCCAATTTTAGCTATGCCAATAAGCAAGGAGCGATTCAACAACCTAGTTTCAACAACCCGAGTGGATTTCAACCTCAACAACAACAATTCCAACCGAGACAACAATTTCAACAACAACAACAACCTCAAACTATGGGGTCCAATATGAAGGAGTTGTTGAAATCTTTTATGAAAAGAACGGAGAGTTCGGTTAAGGAGTTACAAACTCAAGTTGGTTATATGGCTATGGAGTTGAATCAATTGAAGGCACAAAATGGTGGGAAACTCCCTTCTCAACCTATCAACCCAAAATAGGGTGTTAATGCAATTACGTTGAGAAGTGGTACACAACTTGTGCAACCCGAAGTTGATGATTCGGGCACGGTGGAAGCACCAAAGGAACCTGTTTTGGAGGAGAAAACCGAGGATTCTCCCCAAACTTCTGAGGTACCTATTTCTAACTCTAAAACTCCGGTTTCTACTTATGTTCCTCCTTTACCTTTCCCTCGCAGATTTGCAAATTCCAAGAAGGCGGAACTAGAAAAGGAGATTTTAGATATTCTCAAGAAGATCCATGTGAACATACCACTCATAGATGCAATCAAGCAAGTTCCAAAGTATGCAAAGGTGTTGAAGGACTTGTGTACCAATAAGCAAAGGCTCAAAGGTAATGAAGTGCTTAGTGTGGGGGAGAATGCTTCGGCAATCTTACAACATAAACTCCCACTTAAGTGCAAGGATCCCGGTAGCTTTGACATTCCCGTCACAATTGGTAACACCAAATTTAACAAAGCTATGTTGGACTTAGGTGCATCCGTTAATGTCATGCCTGCGTCTATGTACAATTCACTTGATCTTGGTCCTCTTAAAAAGTCTGGAATTGTGTTGCAATTAACCGATCGTTCTAATGTCTACCCAATGGGTATTGTTGACGATGTTCTTGTGCAGGTTAATCAACTTGTATTTCCAGCGTATTTTTGCGTGTTAGAGATGGATGAAGGTTCACCGGACTCGTCTCTTCCATTGCTACTTGGGCGTCCCTTCATGAAAACGGCGAAAACCATTATTGATGTTGACAAGGGAACGCTAACTATGGAGTTTGATGGATAAATAATACGTTTCAACATTTTCGAGACGATGAGATATCCTAGTGATGTCCACTCTTGTTTCTCCATTGATGTGATGGACACATTGGCGCAACAAATGTTTGAGTTGAATGGTGTTGATACTTTGGAAACCGTGCTCACTACACCTATTGATAACGGTTATGCATATAGTGATGAGATTAAAGAAACCATTGGTTCTCTTGACTCATTACCGGAAAAATCAGCAATTAAGAATATTTCATATGCTTTTTTACCTTGCAATAATGAAAAACTTGTGCCATCTATTGTTAAATCTCCAAGTTTAGAATTGAAACCTCTTCCAAGTCACTTAAAGTACTTGTACTTGGGTGACAATGAAGATTTACCCGTGATTGTTTCTAACGAGCTTAATGAATTACAGGAGAAAAAACTTCTAAGGGTGCTAAGGAAGTACAAGACGTCCATAGGATGGACAATCGCCGATATCAAGGGTATAAGCCCTGTCGTTTGTATGCATAAGATTCGTGTGGAGGATGATTCAAAGCCTACAAGGGAAGCGCAACGTCGTTTGAATCCTCCCATGATGGAAGTTGTGAAAAAGGAGATACTCAAGATTTTGGACGTGGGTGTTATTTACCCCATATCCGATAGCAAGTGGGTAAGCCCGGTACAAGTAGTACCAAAGAAATCGGGTGTGACGGTGGTGGAGAATGATAAGAATGAACTTGTCCCAACTCGAGTGCAAACCGGTTGGAGGGTTTGTATTGATTATAGAAAATTGAATGCCACCACTAGAAAATATCACTTTCCTTTACCTTTTATTGATCAAATGCTTGAACGTTTAGCTGGACACTCTTACTATTGCTTTCTTGATGGCTATTCAGGTTATAATCAGATTGTGATAGCACCAGAGGACCAAGAGAAAACCACTTTCACTTGTCCTTTCGGTACTTTTGCTTATAGAAGGATGCCTTTTGGCCTATGCAATGCTCCAGCTACCTTTCAAAGGTGTATGGTAAGTATCTTTCGGAATATGTTGAAAACATAATTGAAGTGTTCATGGATGACTTTAGTGTCTTTGGTGATTCATTTGACCTTTGCTTGAACAATTTGTCTCTAATCCTTGAACGATGTGTTGAAACAAATCTTGTGCTAAATTGGGAGAAGTGCCATTTCATGGTAACTCATGGCATAGTTTTAGGCCATATAATATCTTCTAAAGGCTTGGAAGTCGATAAATCTAAGATAGACCTAATTCGTGCTCTAACCCCTCCCACTACGGTGAGGGAGATACGCTCTTTTCTTGGTCATGCAGGTTTTTATCGTAGATTCATCAAGGACTTTTCCAAGATAGCATCACCACTTTGTAACTTATTGCAAAAAGATGTGGTTTTTCACTTTGATGAAAAATGTATGGTGGCATTCAATCGTTTGAAAGAACTTTTGATTTCAGCCCCTATCATTAAACCACCGGATTGGAGTAAGCCTTTTGAGCTCATGTGTGATGCTAGTGATTATGCGGTTGGTGCGGTGCTTGGGCAGCGTGTGGGGAAGATACCTCATGCTATTTATTATGCTTCTAGAACGTTAAATGAGGCCCAACAAAACTACACAACCACTGAAAAAGAGTTATTAGCCATTGTTTTTGCTTTGGAAAAGTTTCGCTCTTATCTAATTGGTACAAAAGTTGTTGTCTTTTCTGATCATGCAGCACTTAGATACTTGCTTACAAAGAAAGAGGCGAAACCGAGGCTCATACGATGGATTTTACTCTTGCAAGAGTTTGATCTTGAAATCAAATACAAGAAAGGAATTGAGAACACCGTTGCGGATCACTTGAGCCGACTTGCTGTGGACAAGGAGACTATCCCGTTGCGTGAAAGTTTCCTAGGATGAGCAACTATTCTCAATTGCCTTTGGAGAACCATGGTACGCTGATATTGTTAATTACTTAGTGTCTAAACAAATCCCAAAGAACTTGTCTCGTCTTTGAGAGGGACAAACTTAAGAAGTTAGGAAACCAATACATATGGGATGATCCATACTTATGGAAGCATTGTAGTGACCAAGTAATACGTAGGTGTGTTCCAGAAATTGAATTTAATTCTATCTTGTCTTTTTGCCACTCATATGCTTGTGGAGGACACTTTGGGAGTAAGAGAACCGCTCTCAAGGTACTAGAATGTGGTTTCTTTTGGCCAACTTTGTTTAAGGATGCACATGCATTTTGTATCACATGCGATAGGTGTCAAAGAACCGGCAATCTAGGTGCTCGAAATCAAATGCCGCAAACTATTATTCAATTTGTGGAGGTTTTTGATGTATGGGGAATTGATTTTATGTGCCCTTTTGTCAATTCTAATGGGAATTATTATATCTTGCTCTTTGTGGATTATGTCTCGAAATGGGTGGAAGCTAAGGCCACCCCAACTAATGATTCTAAAGTTGTTTCAGATTTCGTGCAAGCTAATATATTTGCAAGGTTTGGCATTCCAAGGGCTATAATTAGCGATGGAGGCTCACACTTCAAAAACAGGTTCTTGCAAAGCTTATTAAAGAAGTACAATGTGTCGCATAGGATTGCAACTCCCTACCATCCGCAAACAAATGGACAAGCCGAAGTTTCCAACCGAGAGGTGAAATCCATTCTTGAAAAGACGGTGAATCCAACAAGGAAGGATTGGAGTTCGCGACTCAACGATGCTTTGTGGGCGTATAGAACCGCGTATAAAACACCTATTGGGATGTCTCCTTTTAGGCTTGTTTATGGTAAACCTTGTCACTTACCCGTGGAAATTGAGCATAAGGCGTTTTGGGATATTAAGCAATGCAACATGGAGTTGGATGGTGCTGGAAAGCAAAGGAAGTTACAACTTCAGGAGTTAGAGGAGATTCGCAATGATGCATTTGAAAGCTCACGGATTTACAAGGAAAAGACGAAAGCTTTTCATGATAACATGATTTCTAAGAAAAAATTTTGCATTGGGCAGAAAGTGCTTTTGTTTAATTCTCGTTTGCAACTATTTCCGGGTAAATGAAGGTCACGTTGGATTGGACCTTTTATTGTGACTAATGTGTTTTCTCATGGTGCAGTGGAAATTCGTAGTTTAGATACAGGTAATGAACTTAAAGTGAATGGGCACCGGTTGAAACCATATTATGAGAACTTCTCTTCGGATGTCGTGGAAGGAGTTAATCTTGTGGAAGTACTTCCTCTGGAGGAGTTATAGAAAGCAAGGAGATAGTCGGGCTGACGACTTTAAACCAAGCGCTAATTGGGAGGCAACCCAAAGGATGAGTATTTCTTGTCTTGTATTTATTTTTTCTTGTTTTTAGTTTTTCTTGTTTTGTTTTTACTTTGTTTTTTTTTTTGCTGATTTCTTATTAGGATTTCCCACCTTGACTTTCTTTGGACGATTCAATTACATTAAGGACAATGTAAAGTTTAAGTGTGGGGGAGTGGTTTGCGTTGTAAATTTTTGCAATTTTTTTCAACTTTTGTGTAATTAGTGAATAAGAAAACTCCAAATTGTAGTTAGTTTAGAGTCACATAGTATACATGTCGCTAAGATTACATCGAGAATCTCATAATAGTGACTGAACTTAGAGATGACAGAGAACATGATCGGGTTTCTTACTTGTATGAGAGTTAAAGTTGGATTTAACCATGCCAGTGGCAAATAAGGTGCAGGCTGAATTCGGTATTAGAACAGTGATCCCCCTATAGTGGAGACTACCCATGTTACATAATGTGAGGCACCAACCTTCAATTCTTTGTACTGTCTAAATTTGTGCTTTTAGAGTGTGTGTCACCGCACGTAAATTTCAGGCGAGAATGGTGAGCTGTCCAATTTCCCACCATAGAAGCACTATTTTGATCTCTTGAGGGCTATTTTTATCAACCATGTTGGTGACATCGAATTGCTAACTTACATACCACTTGTGATCTTGTTCGCAGTTAGCACCATCCACCTTATCTCTCTCTACACCAACAGGTCCATAGAAACACCATCATCATCAACAAGAGGAGCATCACAAATTTGAAGGAAAGTTGAATACGTTCGAGGTTTACAAGCAACAGTACAGAAATGGGCAGATTTCAGATTTGAGTAAAGCAACAAAACAGGGAGCAAATTTTTTTATAAGTTGAAGATTATTATACAAGAGTGGAAATTATTAAGGATGAGAATTCGAGAAGTTTATGATATCAAGACATACAAGTTGTGAAGAATCAAGTGGTAAAGTGCTTACACCATGGCCTTTGTATTTTATTTTATTTTGTATTTATTTTTCTCTTGTCTCACAAAAAAAAAAAAAAAAAAATGGAGACAAGAGAAAATTTCTTTAGGTTCATCATTAGTTCTATTGTTTTATTTTGTATTTGTTTTGTTTTTGTTTTATTTTTATTAAAATGAAACAAAAAATGAATGAAAAAGAAAAAAAAAACAGAAAAAGAAAAAGAAAAAAAAAAAAAAAATTGGGTTTGTATAGTTTGTTTTTATTTTTGTATTCTTTCAATAAAGCCTATGGAAAGAAGGAATATCTATAATGAAGTTTCAAGCGACAAGGAATTTGAGGGAAAGAATCACATTGTCGAGATTCTACGAAGTTCGAGAGTTATCATCAAGAGTTGAAGACCGAAGACGAAGATGAAGACACCGATAGAAGACCGAAGACGTTTCTATGGATGTTGTGAGAGTGGTGCTAGCTGCACGCCGAACGGATACGAGGTAAGTAAGCATATTCCCACCTTCGTTAAATGGTTGATTTCCTTTCGAAGAGATCGTCAGAAAAATGGGTTTTCAAAATTATAAAAGATGTGGGTTTTCAAAACATTCGGAGGGTTATGCCTTCCTACCATTCAACGTGTCGCAGGATTCTCTCTTCATTCCTACCTGGACACATGTGTGACCCATAAAAAGCTGTTTGTTATTGAGAGCAAATTCATAAAACCCTTTCTAGTGAGGCAGAGTCAAGACTTTTGATCACTCCGAACCCGAATTTTAGTCGAGAAGGGATGGTTATTTCTCTCTCAACTTTTAAGAATGAGATTGTGTTCATTTATGTGTCTAACTTCTTATGACTAGTGTGCAGAATCTCTATGTCTTCTTAGCGCGTTGAATGCTATCATTACGGAGAACTAGTAAGTTGGTAAAATAGGTTTTGTGGGTATATCTCTAGTAAACCCTCACGAGACTATAACTCGTCCACTAGGGACACTTAGTGGTTTAAAGGCTTGTTATTTATGCTAAAAGTGACCGTAGCCTCGACGACACGGAGTTGTATTTATTTTTCATAATTTGTTTTGTTTGATTTGCTCGAGGACTAGCAAAGTCTAAGTGTGGGGGAATCTGATAGGTGTCTAAAACACCTAGTTTACTATCTAGTAGTTACGCTTTCTTTGCTATTTTTCTTGTGAATTATATACTTTACGCGTGTTTTTGAGTTATTAGGTACTCTGGAGTCGCACGGAGGAAAAGAAGAAGAAATTATCCAATTTGAGCAAAAAGGGTGAAATTGTCATCTCACATGCAAGTGATATATGGAGTTGACCCAAGGTTAAGGGGCAGCTTTATTTTGGAGAAGCACTAAAAACAGACCAGATGAGGTTAAGGGGCTGTAATTGGTTACCCCTTATCAAGGTGGCCTGGCATCGAATATAACCTATATCCATTCAAACCTAAATCGAGAAATCAATTCTCAGATGCCTTTCAATCATTGTTCACCTGAATGAAATGAGAGGAGAAAAGCAGCACAGCTGCTGCCATGAATTTGTGAGATGCAGAAATGAATCAGAGAATTGGTGATAAAATGGAGAGGGGTTCGAGCTTGACTGCATATGGTAGATGCTGAGGATGTGAGATCGACTGAAGCTGTGAAAAGGGGATCTTATGGGTTGAACCTGGAAATGGTTTTGATCCTGAGACAAATCGAGAAGAGACAAAGGGAGTTTTGGCAGATTCATGAAGCGGAGAGAATGACAATGATGCTGCTGGTTCGAAGTACGAACTTGGTTGAAGAATCAGAAGTTCAGAAAAAGAAAGAGAACACCTGAAACTGAGAGATTGAGAAACTCAGAGAGGAAATTGGTAGCAGATTTAGGGTTTGTCTGAATTGAAGTTGGGGTTGTTGGGATTGAATTCTCGACCTACAAATCAGACATCACAGATGGTATGAAGATGGGTTACACTTGACTTGAGTGTGGATTGATCTCAAGGAGAGTTAGGGTTTGAATTCAAAAGGGGTTGAGCAAGAAATTGCGAGAATTAGATCTGGAAAAGGCTCGATGGCGGAAGAATGGAAGGATTCTAATAGTTCTATACGTGACCGAGAATGCAAAGGAGACATGAATTGGTGGTATAGCTCGGGTGGAAGTGCTTGGTCCTAGTGAAGCAACAGATTAACCGAGTTGGAACCGTTGGAGCAGATGGAGCTAATGGGTAAATCGGAGATGGAATGGAAGGCTCGCAATGGCTGCAGTTGGATGCGAGACAATGTTGAGGTCTTTCTTTGTGGCAATGATGAAGTTGTGTAGCATCTGGCATTTGTGATTGCTTGATGGGTACTGAGCTGTTGAGGTAATATTGTTGAAACAGGTGTTGCAGTGTAGAGTTGAGTAATGGCAAAGGAGAAGCTCGGGGCAAGTGGACCGGAAGGGAATGCGGTTGAGTGGAATTTGGGTTGCGGTGTGAGAGAGTCTGTTCTGGTGCAAGTGCAAGCAGGGAATGGATTGTTGGGAAGTGGTGGTGACAATTAGTCTTAGAAGTGCAGGATATGGAATGATGTTGCTGAGACATTACAGGGGACAAATGGGTTTGCTGTGGAAGTTGGTGTTGCTGCCATGGATTGTAACTATGCAGTGTTGTGAGCTGGTATTATGAAGCTACAGGTGGTACAGAGATGAGAAGAATGTGATGAATTGTCTTTGGGTTCGGTTGATGAAGGTAGCGAGGCATGAAGAGAGTTGATTATAGGTCAGTGTTGCAGATCAAGTAGGTAGAGTTGGAATTGCTGCAGTTATAGGCCAAGATGAATTGCAAGCGAGACCAAAAGTGACAACAGGAATTGGTTGTGGTCTGTGATTATACGGGAGAGAAGGAAAATGATGGTGGTGAAGCTGCAGTGTGCAGCAGAGGATGAAATGCCGCTTAGATGAATGTATGAACTTTGAGTTACTGAGGTTTAAGCTTGAACTTGAATGGAGATTGTGAGTGCAAGAATGGAGCAATGGAGAGTACTTCGAATGAACAAGAAGTTGCGGGTGGGCGGCGAGCTGCAATGGGAAGCGATCTTGGTCTTGTGGTTTTTGAGAAGCCGTAGTCTTGGTGAAGCTACGGCTATTGGATTGCAGTTCATGGTGTTGCATCGATCTTTGCAGGTGAATTGAGTGAACTTTTGATGGAAAATGAGTCCGATAGTGCTCTGGTGATGGATTGTGTGAAATTGCAACATAGAATGGAATTACAGGTGAAGCAGTGAGTTGAGCTGCAAGCGTGCACAATGATGGTGCAGCACAGTGAGTTGGCCTGGCAAAATGGCTCAAGGCCTGGCAACTCAGCCCAGTCAGCCAGAGATAGCTGACTATGATCTGACTCAGTTCTGACTCGGTGATTGACCGAGTTCACTCAGTTGACTAGATGAGTTGACTCAATTACCTGGCCGATTTAACCCGTTGACCGGTGACCGGGCGGACTTTGCCGGTCACCGGAGCCGATTTCCGACGACTTCTCCGGCCGATTTCCGGCCACAATACCAGTTTTCCGGCGACGACTTTTTGGACATATTTTCTACACGGGTTTCTCTCTCTTATGGGCTTGGTGGATTTTCATCTAATGGACTTTGAAGACTTGACCTAATTCTGGAAGGAAGGAAAAGCTATAAAAGAGGAATTCTACAACTTTTGGGAGATATCTTACATCTTATTCTTGGGAACTTTGGAGAGCCGCTTTTGTTTACGCTTCTAGGGTTTGCTTTTGTTCATCTTCTTCTTTATTCAACTTATATTTTTGGTGATGAACTCCATAGCTATGAGTAGCTAAATTCTCTATTATTGGTTAAGGATGTAGTCCGATTTCTAAAACTTGTGTTTGCTTTATGTATTAGTTTTCTCTCTTGATTATCGTTCAATTCTCTCTTGTTTTTATGATCACATGATTGAAGTATTGTGATAGGATTATGATGTTTGATTAGTTAAGTGGCCAATTAATTGAACTTGCATCTTAGTCCATAGCTATTTTAGGTTTTTCATCAAGCGATAACCTTGAATACAAGTAGCATGATATGTTTACGGTTTGTAGTGATACACTCTCGTAATCATATGTAGAGTTTGACCATTGTCCGAATTGTTATGTGCAACGCATGACAATTACATTGATTAGCCTATTTTCGAAACTTAATGCTCCTAGGAATTGAACTTGATTAGCGCAAGGCGTTAGGTTATTCTTTAGGTAGATTTCACATACGACCCTAATGTGTGTGTTGAATAACTTAGGAAATTAATAGATTATCTTGCTCTCTTGATTCTCTAGGCTTTTGATAACACAAGAGATTAAATCGTAATTCTAATCATATATGCAAGCACATGTCTAAGATTGAAGATGAATTCCTTGACCAATATCTTTCTCCATTGATTACTTTCTACAATTTACTTTGCTTTTAATTTTTTTTTATTACTTAAATAGAAATAAGAAATCCCCCCAATTGGTTACTTTAAGAAATTGATTACGAAATAACTACAATCGCCTCTCTGTGGATACGAACTCTTTCTTATCATATACTTTAGGAAAGTGAAATTATTTTTGACGCATACGACAGCGATCACACACCTACCGCGCCAAGGCATGCCAACCATGCTAGCCGCACCCATGTGCCAATGGCAAACCATGCTAGCTACACCTACCGCGCCATGCCAAACGCACCTTGCCATGGCCCCATGCCAACCTAGCCGCGCCACCTTGCTGGCCTTCCCTACGCGGCTACCAAAACGAACCCATGCGACAATTAACGGTCGCCCCTCAATCCCAGGAGCAAATCCTAGCCGTCCGAGGTTACCAAACGACCTTTTGCCCAAAACCCTAGCTTGGTCACGCCAACCCTTGGCCCCACATGCCAAGCCAAACCGCACCTAGCCAAGCTAGCCACGCCATGCGCCCATGGCCCCACATGCCAAGCCAAACCGCACCTAGCCAAGCTAGCCACACCATGCGCCCATGGCAAACCCTTGGCCCCACATGCCAAGCCAAACCACACCTAGCCAAGCTATCCACGTCATACTCCCATGGAAAACCCTTGGCCCCACATGCCAAGCCAAACCGCACCTAGCCAAGGTAGCCACACCATGCGCCCATGGCAAACCCTTGGTCCCACATGCCAAGCCAAACCGCATCTAGCCAAGCTAGCCACGCCATGCGCCCATGGCAAACCCTTGGCCCCACATGCCAAGCCAAACCGCACCTAGCCAAGCTAGCCACGCCATGCGCCCATGGCAAACCCTTGGCCCAGCCATGCCAAGCCAAACCGCATCTAGCCAAGCTAGCCACGCCATGCGCCCATGGCAAACCCTTGGCCCCGTCATGCCAAGCCAAACACGCCTTGCCTTGGCCCTAGCCAAGCTAGCCGCACCATGTGCCCATGGAAAACCCTTGAGCCCGCCATGCCAAGACAAAGACGCCTTGCCTTGGCCCTAGCCAAGCTAGCCGTACCATGTGCCAATGGCAAACCATTGGCCCCGCCATGCCAAGCCAAACCACACCCTACCTTGGCCCTAACCAACATAGCCGCGCCACCATGCCGGCCATCCTTACATGGCTACCAAAGCTAAGGCGTGCAACAATCAACGGTTGCCCTTGAATCCCAAGAGTAAATCCATCCTAGCCATCCAAGGTACCAGACAACGCATGGTAACCTTTGGCCCAAAATCCTAAGTTTGGCCACGCCAAACCATGCCATGCCAACGACATGCCAACATAACCGCACCACCATGCTGGCCTTCCCTACACGGATAACCAAGCAAAGGCGTGCAACAATCAACGGTTGCCCTTCAATCCCAGGAGCAAATCCTATCCATCCAAGGTTACCAGACAACGCATGGTAACCTTTGGACAGAAAACCTAAGTTTGGACACGCCAAACCATGCCATGCCAACGGCATGCCAACCTAGCCGCGCCACCATGCTGGCCTTCCCTACACGGCTACCAAAACGAAAACGTGCAACGATCAACGACTATCTTTCCTCTTGAGATGCAAAATCTCGACTGTCGAAGGTCACCAAGCTAGCAAGTCTCCCAAGTACGACTTTCCAGGCAAGAACAACATGCTACATATTCGAGACATCAACACATATCACAAACTGGGGGATCCTCTTTGGGTATTGGTTTGGCGGTTTACAGCATGCGGCGTACACTACGCCCGTCATAAGGAAGTGTCATAAGGGTGAGGCGGTTAGTAAATACAGGGAGTTAATGGAAACGCTTTTTACATCAATTCCATGCGTTAACGGTTTTATGGAACATCAATTCCATGCGTTGCCACCTCCTCCCATTTACTTACCCATTTTTCCATTCCTTAATGAGACCAAAGTACATTTCACTTCGACTTGTATAAATAAGTCTTACCTATTTCCACCGAACAACAAGTTCATTCGGGAATACACAACACTCAGAAAATACTTGCTAGCTTACTATTTGTTAGCCTTCCCACTTTTCTGATACAAGTCGTAGTAACACAACTACTCTTCCAGAATCAACTATTCTGGTCTCATCACTTTCCTTGCTTCCCTCCCCAAAACCAACCCATTCTCCTTCACTTTGTGACTGAAGCAAGTCTGGAACAACCATTTCTTGGTTTAGGCCGGACTTGTACAGATTGATCTCTCGAATCTAAAGTACTCCCTTGCAGTACATTATTTAGGGTTTAAGTTGTTTCTCACCCATATACCCAAAATTACCGAAATCAGCAGAAACCATTTTCACCTACAAACACCTAGATACCCAACCTATCCCTGACCCAGAGAACCAAATACCAATGATTTTAGGTCGCCCGTTTTTAGCTACATCCAATGCGATCATTAACTGTCGAAATGGTATTATGAATTTGTATTTTGGTAATATGACTATTGAGCTGAACATTTTTAATATTAGTAAGCTACCCTCTGAACTAGATGACTCGAACATAGAAGGGGTGAACATGATAGGAACATTAGTCGAGGAGTCATTACCAAACACTTTGTTAGAAGACCCATTATAGAAATGCCTAACTCACTTTGGGATTGATTTTGATGATGATAATGTGATTAATGAGGTGAATGCTTTGTTAGATTCATCCCCTTTGTTAGATACTAGTAATGGATGGAAACCTAAGTTCGAACCACTACCAGTTTCTAAGTCTGCCCTAGTTCCTTCTTTAGAAGAGCCTCCTAATTTGGACCTTAAACCATTACCAGATACCCTTAAGTATGTGTTTTTAGGCCCATCTGAAACTTTACCTGTGATTGTAGCATCTGACCTGGATAGTGATCAGCAAAGTAGGCTAGTAACTGTCCTTCAAAATAACAATGAAGCTTTAGGGTGGACCATATCATACATTAAGAGTATAAGTCCTACTGTTTGTATGCATCAGATTTATTTAGAGGAATACACCAAACCTTCTAGGGAGATGCAACGTCGACTTAACCCTAATATGAAAGAAGTAGTTCGAACCGAGGTTCTTAAGTTGTTAGATGCAGGCATTATCTACCCCCATTTCAGAAAGTAAGTGGGTCAGCCCCGTTCATGTTGTTCCCAAGAAATCCGGTATTACTGTAGTCCAGAATGATAACAATGAATTAATCCCAACCCGAGTGACCACGGGTTGGCGTGTTTGTATTGACTATAGGAAATTGAACAAGGTCACTATGAAGGATCACTTTCCCCTTCCCTTCATCGACCAAATGCTAGAGAGATTAGTTGGACATAGTCATTACTGCTTTTTAGATGAATACTCTAGTTATAATCAGATCGTTATTGCCCCAGAAGACCAGGAGAAAACCACTTTTACCTGTCCCTTTGGTACCTTTGCGTATAGACGCATGCCTTTCGGGCTATGTAATGCCCCTGCGACTTTGCAGCGTTGTATGATGAGTATATTTTCTGACATGGTAGAATGGTTCTTAGAGGTCTTTATGGATGATTTTTCAGTGTTTGGTTCGTCTTTCGATGAGTGCTTGTATCATTTGTCATTAGTGTTGACTAAGTTTAAGGAAAAGAATTTAGTGCTTAATTGGGAGAAATGTCACTTTATGGTTCGTTCAGGAATTGTTCTAGGGAATATTGTGTCTTCTAAGGGTATATAGATAGACAAAGCCAAAGTTGACCTTATTAAGACTTTAAGAGTCCCCAAGACCGTAAGAGATATTAGGTCATTCTTAGGGCATGTTGGTTTTTATCGTCGATTCATTAAAGACTTTAGCTTAATTTCTAGACCTCTTTGCAGTTTAATTGCAAAAGATGTTAAGTTTGTCTTCGATGATGCTTGTTTAGAGGCTTTTGAGAAGCTTAAGACTTAACTCACTACCGCCCCTATAGTAAAGGCACCCAACTGGAACCCACTGATAGGTGTTGTAAAACACCTAATTTTATATCTATTGTATATGATTTATTTACTATTTCTTTTGTAAATTATGTATCTTATGTGTGCTTTTGAGTTATTTAGGTACTTTGGAGTCATTAAGAGCAAAAGAAGAAGAAATAGGCGAAAAAGGGCAGAAGCATCATTTCGTTGCAAGCGCTATTGGGAGTAAAGCTATGGATAAGGGGAGAATCAGCTGGCAGCCCTTATCAGAGTGATGGTGCCTAGATAAATCCCACACATTACCAGGACCTAGACTTCAGCAGGAAATTGATTTCTCAATCATTTTCTTTTGAGTTCAGAGAAGAGTGAAATAGGATGAACGGCTGTAGAGAGAAACTGGATTTGATAAAGGTTATAGTAAGAAGTTGTAGCTGAGGCAATGGGATTTGTTAGAGTCTATTTAAGGAAGGAAGATGATCGCTTCCACAACAGATGGCTATCAACGTAGGCAAGGGTTTCAAGCTCAGATCTCATAAATTGATGGAAGAATTAAGGCAGTGGGTTAATTTGGCAGAGAATTAGAAGGGTTTGTGATGAATTAGAAGATGGGTTTTCACCATTTCGAGTTACAGTAGCTGATATTTGTTGTTGTTATCAAATCGATTCAAGAAGAAGGGTTTCTGTAACTGGAGATGGGGTTTGCTGGTGTTGCTGCTGGTGACGAGATGAAGAAGATTATGAAGTTGGTTCTTTGAGGGATGAATTTGATATCGATTGAAAATATGAGATGAATTTCTTAAGCTTTGATGGAAGAATTTATCTTCTTTGTTAAATTAAAAGGGGATCGATGTGTAGAAGAACAACACCTTTGTTGCATTGAGTCAATGGGTTCCGGTAAAAATTGATTGAAGCCAGGGATGGATTGAAGTTAAATGAGCTCTATTGCTGCAGCTCGAGCTGTTGTTGTTTCTGGTGTAATGGCAATGGAGTTGAGGGTCTGAAATGTTTGCAGTTCAAGTTAGAGGTCACAGCTGGGATTTGAGCAAAGTGGATGGATTTTGAAGCAACCAAGAACCGGGGTTTGCAAAGGTGGATGGAATTGTAGCTGCTGATGCTATATGCTCTAGATGCCTAGGTTCTGAAGTGGTGGTTGTGGTTATACTGAGATGAAGCCTAGATGGTGTTTTGCGTATTCTGTGGTTTCTGAGTACAGACTGAAGTTTGCAATGGTGGTATTAAGATGAAGAATTGCAGTACAGGTGATGATAAGACTGTAAGATGAAGCTGGCTGTGATGTTTGAGAAGCTGTGTAGTGCTGGTGAAGCTACAGCTATTGGATTGAATGGTTTGAACTGAAGTTACTGGTCATAGGAATGACTCAGTTTTATGTTATTGCAGTGGGTGTTGAATAAGCTACAAGTGTAGAAGCTACAATGGAGATGGTTGTTGGGTTTGTGCTTGGATTGAAGCAGGGGCTGTGTTGGAGGTGACCCATTGCAGTGGCGCTGATTGGTAGTTAGAGCTCAAGTTGTATGTGGTTTTGTTTGATGAGTTGCAGCTGAAAACATTACAAAGATGTTGGTTTGTGGGAGGCATTGCAGGTCATGGGTATGCTTTGGATTCAAGCTGCAATCACTATGGATTTGTGTGAGTTATTGCCAGGTATTGCAGTCGAAGGAGATAGAGTTGCAACTGGAGCAGGAGTTGCAGGTCATGGACAGATTTTTGGAGCTGCAATTGGTGTTGGTGGATTCCAAATGGTTGCAGTCTCAGGTGGTGCTGTGTATGCTGGAATTTCAGGGTCATTGGCTGAGTTGCAGTTGGTGCTTGTGAAATGAAGGGTCGATGTGTGATTGACGATGGAGTTACTTTGAATCAGTTGCAGGTGAACTCGAGATGGGGTTTTGTATGAGAGTGTGTGGTCTGGTAAATTGCAGATGTCAGTCGATGGCTTGTGTTGTGTATAGAGTAGCAGCTGGAGTTGGAGCCGCAAGTTGAAAGGCAGTGCAATTGCAGGAAAATGGTGATATGAATGGAGGAGTGTTGTTGCCTTGAATTGAAAGGATATACCACTGGTGATATTGGTTTGAGGAGTTGCATGTGGTATTGTAATAGTTTGAAGAAGGCAGTGAGGATGGTTTCAGGGGGATGGAGCTGCTATGTGTGCTGTCATGAATTTCAGTGGAACTGATAGTTGAAACAATTTGGTGGTGATTGAGTCTTTGGAACAAGGAGTCATAGCAGGATCAATGGTTGTATGAGAGAAATAGCTTATGGGTTGCTGTTGTTGGAGCTGGAATGAATGGCAAAGGTTCTGGTAGGATGAGTTGTGTGTGTATTGCAGTTGTGACATGGGAGTAGATGCTTAGCCATTATGGCTGGAGGCACAAGGATTGTGCATCACAGAGCTTAGGCCAGTGCAATGGCCTTGGCCAATACCAACTCACTCAATCAGCTGAGTCAGTGACTGACTCATACTCTGACTCGGTGCTTGATCGAGTTGACCCGGCCGAGTTTGATCGTTGACCGAGTTGACTCGTTGACTCGCTGACCCGGTGACCGGGTGGACTTTGCCGGTCACCTGAGCCGTTTTCCGGCCACCTCTCCAGCCGATTTCCGGCCATAATACCAGTTTTCCGGCGACATATTTTTGGGTATATTTTCTACATGGGTTTCTCTCACTTATGGGCTTGGTGGATTTTCATCTAATGGACCTTTGAGACTTGACCTAATTTTGGAAGAGATGAAAAGCTATAAAAAGAAGAATTCTACAACATTTGGAGGATGCGTTTTATTCTTGGAAGCTAAGGAGAGAACCGCTTTTGTTTACACAACTAGGGTTTGCTTTTGTTCATCTTCTTCTTTATTTCAATTCATAATTTTGTGATGAACTCCATAGCTATGAGTAGCTAATTTAATATTATTGGTTAAGGATGTAGTCCTATTTCTAAAACTTGTGTTTGATTTATGTATTAGTTTTCTCTCTTGATTATCGTTCACATCTCTACTGTTTTAAGAATCACATGATTGATGTATTGTGATAGGATTATGATGTTTGATTAGTTAAGTGGCCAATTAATTGAACTTGCATCCTAGTCCATAGCTATTTTAGGGTTTTTCATCAAGCGATAACCCTGAATACAAGTAGCATGATATGTTTACGGTTTGTAGTGATACACTCTCGTAATCATATGTAGAGTTTGACCATTGTCCGAATTGTTATGCGCAACGCATGACAATTGCATTGATTAGCCTATTTCTGAAACTTAATGCTCATAAGAATTGAACTTAATTAGCTCAAGGCGTTAGGTTATTCTTTAGGTAGAATTCACATACGCAACTCTAATGTGTGTGTTGATGAACTTAGAAAATTATTAGATTATCTTGCTCTCTTGATTCTCTAGGCTTTTGATAATATAAGAGATTAAATCGTAATTCTAATTATATATGCAAGCACATGTTTAGGATTGAGATGAATCCCTTGACCAATATCTTTCTCTATTGATTACTTTTTACAATTTATTTTGTTTTAATTTACTTTTATTGCTTACATAAAATTCAGAAATCCCCCCAATTGGTTACTTTAAGAAATTGAATACGTAATAACTACAATCGCCTCTCTGTGGAAACGAACTCTTCCTTATCATATACTTTAGGAAAGTGAAATTATTTTTGACGCATACGACAGCGATCAAATTTTGGCGCCGCTGCCGGGGAGGCATATGGCTAGTTATTAAGTTTTAGTTTCTTATTTATATAATTTCTGCTTTTATCTTTGATTCTTGTTTTCTTGTCTTGTTTCTCACTTGTTTGCGATAATTGTTTTCAGGTACCTATTCCCTGGCTTCTAAAGATTGGAATTATCCAAGGTGCGGGATAGCTACTCGAAGAGGTACAATACTCCAACCAAGTCAAGACACAACGGACGAACAAGAGTTGGAAGTAGGAGAAGAGACTTTCCAACAACAAGAAGAAGAATCAATGGATGATGCAAATCGTTCACTCAAGGAGTTAGCTTCTCATAAGCTTGATACACAACAAGGGTGTATTCAAACGGATTCTACTTTTGAGATTAAGCCGGGGTTGCTTAGAGAGTTACCAAATTTCCATGGCATGGTGAATGAAGACCCAAAAAAACATCTTATGGACTTCCACACCATTGTCATGGCTATGCTTCCAGCGGATGTTGAGGCGGATGGAGCAATGTTGAAAGTTTTTCGTTTCTATTTAATGGATAGTGCTAAGGATTGGTTATACTATTTACCTGCCGGAAGTGTCACAACATGGAATGGGCTGAAGAAACTCTTTCTAGAGAGATATTTTCCTGCATCCAAGGCTACTCAAATTCGCAAGGAGATTTGTGGGATGAAGCAAAATGTGGGAGAATCCTTATATGAATGTTGGGAACGATACAAGAGATTGGTTGGAAGATGTCCTCACTACCAATTCAGTGACGCTATGATCATCCAATACTTCTATGAAGGACTCCAATCAAGTGATAGGAATCTTCTCGACGCTGCCGGTGGTGGTGCACTAGTGAACAAGATAGTGGCACAAGCTAGAGAGTTGATTGAAAACATGGCAGTGAACTCACAACAATTCTTGAGTCGTGGTTCGGATGTGATTCTAAGAAGGGTGAATGAGGTGAGCGAGGTTGAAGAACTTCGTCAACAAATGGGTAACATGAACACAATGCTTCAACAAGTTGCAGCCGTGGTGATACCGAGTTCCTCTCAAGCGTATGAAGACGAGCAAGCTAATGCGGTCTTTCCAAATCAACAAAGACGGTATGATCCCTACTCTAACACTTACAATCTGGGATGGAGAGATCACCCCAATTTTAGCTATGCTAATAAGCAAGGAGCGATTCAACAACCTAGTTTCAACAACCCGAGTGGATTTCAACCTCAACAACAACAATTCCAGCCGAGACAACAATTACAACAACAACAACCTCAAAATATGGGGTCCAATATGGAAGAGTTGCTGAAATCTTTTATGCAAAGAACGGAGAGTACGGTTAAGGATTTGCAAACTCAAGTTCGTTCTATGGCTATTGAGTTGAATCAATTGAAGGCACAAAATGGTGGGAAACTCCCTTCTCAACCTATCAACCCAAAGAGGGTGTCAATGCAATTACGTTGAGAAGTGGTACACAACTTGTGCAACCCAAAGTCACTGATTTGGGCGCGGTGAAAACACCTAAGGAACCTGTTTTGGAGGAGAAAATCGAGTATTCCCCCCAAACTTCTGAGGTACCTATTTCTAACTCTAAAACTCCGGTTTCTACTTATGTTCCTCCTTTACCTTTCCCCCGCAGATTTGCAAATTCCAAGAAGGCGGAACTAGAAAAGGAGATTTTAGACATTCTCAAGAAGATCCATGTGAACATACCTCTCATAGATGCAATCAAGCAAGTTCCAAAGTATGCAAAGGTGTTGAAGGACTTATGTACCAATAAATAAAGGCTCAAAGGTAATGAAGTGCTTAGTGTGCGGGAGAATGCTTCGGCAATCTTACAACACAAACTCCCACTTAAGTGCAAGGATGCCCGTAGCTTTGACATTCCCATCACAATTGGTAACACCACATTTAACAAAGCTATGTTGGACTTAGGTGCATGCGTCTATGTATAATTCACTTGATCTTGGTCCTCTTAAAAAGTCTGGAATTGTGTTGCAATTAGCCGATCGTTCTAATGTCTACCCAATGGGTATTGTTGAGGATGTTCTTGTGCAGGTTAATCAACTTGTATTTTCAGCGGACTTTTGCGTGTTAGAGATGGATGAAGGTTCACCGGACTCGTCTCTTCCATTGCTACTTGGGCGTCCCTTCATGAAAACGGCGAAAACCATTATTGATGTTGACAAGGGAACGCTAACTATGGAGTTTGCTGGAGAAATAATATGTTTCAATATTTTCGAGACGATGAGATATCCTAGTGATGTCCACTCTTGTTTCTCCATTGATGTGATGGACACATTGGCGCAACAAATGTTTGATTTGAATGGTGTTGATACTTTGGAAACCGTGCTCACTACACCCATTGATAATGGTTTGGAGTATAGTGATGAGATTAAAGAAACCATTGGTTCTCTTGACTCATTACCGGAAAAATCAGCAATTAAGAATATTTCATATGCTTCTTTACCTTGCAATAATGAAAAACTTGTGCCATCTATTGTTAAATCTCCAAGTTTAGAATTGAAACCTCTTCCAAGTCACTTAAAGTACTTGTACTTGGGTGACAATGAAGACTTACCTGTGATTGTTTCTAACGAGCTTAATGAATTACAGGAGCAAAAACTTCTAAGGGTGCTAAGGACATCCAAGACGGCTATAGGATGGACAATCGCCGATATCAAGGGTATAAGCCCTGCCGTTTGTATGCACAAGATCAGTGTGGAGGATGATACAAAGCCTACAAGGGAAGCGCAACGTCGTTTGAATCCTCCCATGATGGAAGTTGTGAAAAAGGAGATACTCAAGCTTTTGGACGTGGGTGTTATCTACCCCATATCCGATAGCAAGTGGGTAAGCCCGGTACAAGTAGTACCAAAGAAATCAGGTGTGACGGTGGTGGAAAATGATAAGAATGAACTTGTCCCAACCGGTGTGCAAACCGGTTGGAGGGTTTGTATTGATTATAGAAAATTGAATGCCACTACTAGAAAAGATCACTTTCCATTACCTTTTATTGATCAAATGCTTGAACGTTTAGCTGGACACTCTTATTATTGCTTTCTTGATGGCTATTCAGGTTATAATCAGATTGTGATAAGGAGGACCAAGAAAAAACCACTTTCACTTGTCCTTTCGGTACTTTTGCTTATAGAAGGATGCATTTTGGCTTATGCAATGCTCCAGCTACCTTTCAAAGGTGTATGGTAAGTATATTTTCAGAATATGTTGAAAACATAATCGAAGTGTTCATGGACGATTTTAGTGTCTTTGGTGATTCATTTGACCTTTGCTTGAACAATTTGTCTCTAATCCTTGAACGATGTGTTGAAACAAATCTTGTGCTAAATTGGGAGAAGTGCCATTTCATGGTAACTCATGGCATAGTTTTAGGCCATATAATATCTTTTAAAGGCTTGGAAGTCGATAAATCTAAGATAGACCTTATTCGTGCTCTAACCCCTCCCACTACGGTGAGGGAGATACGCTCTTTTCTTGGCCATGCAGGTTTTTATCATAGATTCATAAAGGACTTTTCCAAGATAGCATCACCACTTTGTAACTTATTGCAAAAAGATGTGGTTTTTAACTTTGATGAGAAGTGTATGGCGACATTCAATCGTTTGAAAGAACTTTTGATTTCATCCCCTATCATTAAACCACCGGATTGGAGCAAGCCTTTTGAGCTCATGTGTGATGCTAGTGATTATGCGGTTGGTGCGGTGCTTGGGCAGCGTATGGGGAAGATACCTCATGCCATTTATTATGCTTCTAGAACGTTAAATGAGGCCCAACAAAACTACACAACCACTGAAAAAGAGTTGTTAGCCATTGTTTTTGCTTTAGAAAAGTTTCGCTCTTATCTAATTGGTACACAAAAGTTGTTGTCTTTTCTGATCATGCAGCACTTAGATACTTGCTTACAAAGAAAGAGGCGAAACCGAGGCTTATACGATGGATTTTACTCTTGCAAGAGTTTGATATTGAGATCAAAGACAAGAAAGGAATTGAGAACACCGTTGCGGATCACTTGAGCCGTCTTGCTGTAGACAAGGAGACTATCCCGTTGCGTGAAAGTTTCCCAGATGAGCAACTATTCTCAATTGCCTTTGGAGAACCATGGTACGCTGATATATAAAGAACTTGTCTCGTGCTGAGAGGGACAAACTCAAGAAGTTAGGAAACCAATACATATTGGATGATCCATACTTATGGAAACATTGTAGTGACCAAGTAATACGTAGGTGTGTTCCCGAATCTGAATTTAATTCTATCTTGTCTTTTTGCCACTCATATGCTTGTGGAGGACACTTTGGGAGTAAGCGAACCTCTCTCAAGGTACTAGAATGTGGTTTCTTTTGGCCAACTTTGTTTAAGGATGCACATGCATTTTGTATCACATGTGATAGGTGCCAAAGAACAGGAAATCTAGGTGTTCGAAATCAAATGCCACAAACTATTATTCAATTTGTGGAGGTTTTTGATGTATGGGGAATTGATTTTATGGGCCCTTTTGTCAATTCTAGTGGGAATTATTATATTTTGCTTGCTGTGGATTATGTCTCGAAATAGGTGGAAGCTAAGGCCACCCCAACTAATGATTCTAAAGTTGTTTCAGATTTTTTGCAAGCTAATATATTTGCAAGGTTTGGCATTCCAAGGTCTATAATTAGCGATGGAGGTTCACATTTCAAAAACAGGTTCTTGCAAAGCTTGTTAAAGAAGTACAATGTGCCGCATAGAATTGCAACACCATACCATCCACAAACAAATGGACAAGCCGAGGTTTCCAACCGAGAGGTGAAATCCATTCTTGAAAAGACGGTGAATCCAACAAGGAAGGATTGGAGTTCGCGACTCAATGATGCTTTGTGGGCGTATAGAACCGCATATAAAACACCTATTGGGATGTCTCCTTTTAGGCTTGTTTATGGTAAACCTTGTCACTTACCCGTGGAAATTGAGCATAAGGCGTTTTGGGCTATTAAGCAATGCAATATAGAGTTGGATGGTGCTGGAAGGCAAAGAAAGTTACAACTTCAAGAGTTAGAGGAGATTCGCAATGATGCATTTGAAAGCTCACGGATTTACAAGGAAAAGACGAAGGATTTTCATGATAATATGATTACAAAGAAACAATTTTGCATTGGGCAGAAAGTGCTTTTGTTTAATTCTCGCTTGCAATTATTTCCGGGTAAATTAAGGTCACGATGGATTGGACCTTTTATTGTGACTAATGTGTTTTCTCATGGTGCAGTGGAAATTCGTAGTTTAGCTACAGGAAATGAACTTAAAGTGAATGGGCACCGGTTGAAACCATATTATGAGAACTTCTCTTCGGATGTTGTGGAAGGAGTTAATCTTGTGGAAGTGCTCCCTCTAGAGGAGTCGTAGAAAACAAGGAGATAGTCGGGCTGACGAATTTAAACCAAGCGCTAAATGGGAGGCAACCCATAGGTTTTGTATCTCTTATCTTTTATTTTCTTTTCTTGTCATGTTTTTACTTTTTCTGATTCTTTGTCACTTTTCAGTTATGATTTCCCACCTTGACTTTCTTTGGACGATTCAATTTACATTGAGGACAATGTAAAGTTTAAGTGTGGGGGAGTGGTTAAGCATCATTTGCTTTGTAAAATTTTCAAATTTTTCAACTTTTTTGTGAAATAGTGAATAAGGAAACTCCAACTTGTAGTTAGTTTAGAGTCACATAGTATACATGTCGCTAAGATTACATCGAGAATCTCATAAGAGTGACTGAACTTAGAGATGACAGAGAACATGATCGGGTTTCTTAATTGTATGAGAGTTAAAGTTGGATTTAACCATGCCAGTGGAAAATAAGGTGCATACTGAAATTGGTATTAGAGTAGTGATCCCCTATAGTGGAGACTACCCATGTTACATAATGTGAGGCACCGACCTTCAATTCTTTGTACCTGTCTAAATTTGTGCTTTTAGAGTGTGTGTCACCGTACGTAAATTCCGGGCAGAATGGTGAGCTGCCCAACCTCCCACCATAGAAGCACTATTTTGATCTCTTGAGTGCTACTTTTATCAACCATGTTGGTGACATCGAATTGCTAACTTACATACCACTTGTAATCTTGTTCGCAGTTAGCACCATCCACCTTATCTCTCTCTACACCAACAGGTCCATAGAAACACCATCATCATCAACAAGAGGAGCATCACAAATTCGAAGGAAAGTTGAAGACGTTCAAGGTTTACAAGCAACAATACATAAATGAGCAGATTTCAGATTCAAGTATAGCAACAAGACATGGAGCAAAAATTTTACAAGTTGAAGACTATTGTGCAAGAGCGAAGATTATAAAGATGAGAGTTCGAGAAGTTTATGATATCAAGACATACAAGTTGTGAAGAATCAAGCGGTAAAGTACTTATACCATGGCCTTTGTATTTTATTTTATTTGTATTTTATTTTCTCTTGTCTCAAAAAAAAAATGAAAAATGAAAAAAAAAAAACAAGAGAAAATTTTTAGGTTCGTTAATAGTTTTTATTATTTTGTATTTATTTTTCTTGTCTCATAAGAAAAAAAATGAAAAAAAAAATCTAGAAAAAAAAAATGAAAAAAAAAAGGAAATAAAAAAAAAGAAAGAAAAAGAAAGAAAAAGAGACAAGAAAAATTCATTGTATCATATTTTGGGTTTGTATAGTTTGTTTTTAGTTTTGTATTCTTTCAATAAAGCCAATGGAGAGAAGGAATATCTATAATAAAGTTTCAAGCAACAAGTAATTAGAGGAAAGAATCACATTGTCAAGATTCTACGAAGTTCAAGAGTTATCATCAAGAGTTGAAGACCGAAGACGAAGATGAAGACACCGATTGAAGACCGAAGACGTTTCAATGGATGCTGTGAGAGTGGTGCTAGCTGCATGTCGAACGGATAACGAGGTAAGTAAGCATATTTCCACCTTCGTTAAGTGGTTGATTTCCTTTCTTAGAGATCGTTAGAAAAATGGGTTTTCAAAAATTATAAAAGATGTGGGTTTTCAAAACAATTCGGAGTTTTTTTGCCTTCCTACCATTCAAGGTGTCACAGGATGCTCTCTTCACTCCTACCTGGACACATGTGTGACCCATAAAAAGTTGTTTGTTATTGAGTGCAACTTTCATAAAACCCTTTCTTGTGAGGCAGAGTCGAGACTTTCGATCACTCCGAACCCGAATTTCTTTCGATATGGGATGGTTATTTCTCTTTCAACTTTTAAGGATGAGATTGTGTTCATTTATGTGTCTAACTTCTTATGACTAGTATGCAGAATCTCTATGTCTTCTTAGCGCGTTGGATGCTATCATTACGGAGAACTAGTAAGTTGGAAAAATAGGTTTTATGGGTATATCTCTAGTAAACCCTCACGAGACTATAACTCGTCCACTAGGGATACCTAGGGGTTCAAAGGCTTATTATTTATGCTAAGAGTTACCATAGCCTCGACGACATGGAGTTGTATGTATCTTTTAGAATTGTTTTGTTTGATTTGCTCAAGGACTAGCAAAGTATAAGTGTGGGGGAATTTGATAGGTGTCTAAAACACCTAATTTTATATCTAGTATTTATGCTTTCTTTGCGAATTTTCGTGTGAATTATGTGTCTTATATTTGATTTTGAGTATTTAGGTGCAATGGAGTCATTCGGAGAAAAAGAAGAAGAAATCAACCAATTTGAGCAAAACGGGCTAAATTGTCATTTCAAAGCAATAATGGACATTATATGGAGCTGAGCCACGGTTAAAGGGGCACCTCTATGTGTAAGAACACTAAAGACAGGCCAGCTGAGGGTTAAGGGGATGCCAATTTGGGTAGCCTTTAGCCCGAAAATGTGAGTGCTGTTAGCACCCAATAATTGGGGTGGTTCCTATCCACTGGGGTGTAGTCGTCCAACCTAATGCCGATACCCTATAATCAATAGGAGTCTGCCACTCATCAATTCATTCACCTGAAACTAAAAGTAGTCATTCTTTCTTTGTTGAGACCAAGAGAAGAAAAGTAAATCGATCTTTTATGATCGAGAAATTGGTGTGAAATCTGAGATGAGTTCGAGATTGGAAGAAACTGGTGAGTAATTTGAGAGAATTTGGGATCTCAGGAGCTAGGGATTTGGTATAAATGATGCTTCCATTGAATCGGAGAAGATTGAGAATCAAAGAGGATTAAGATGGAGACGAATTTGAGTGGTTGATTTCTTTCGAAGAGATCGTCAGAAAAATGGGTTTTCAAAAATTATAAAAGATGTGGGTTTTCAAAACAATTCGGAGGGTTCTTGCCTTCCTACCATTCAACGTGTCGCAAGATTCTCTCTTCATTCCTACCTGGACACATGTGTGACCCATAAAAAGTTGTTTATTATTGAGAGCAACTTAATAAAACCCTTTCTTGTGAGGCAGAGTCGAGACATTAGATCACTCCGAAGTCCGAACCCGAATTTTTGTCGAGAAGGATGGTTATTTCTCTCTCAACTTTTAAGGATGAGATTGTGTTCATTTATGTGTCTAACTTCTTATGACTAGTGTGCAGAATCTCCATGTCTTCTTAGTGCGTTGGATACTATCATTACGGAGAACTAGTAAGTTGGAAAAGTAGGTTTTGTGGGTATATCTCTAGTAAACCCTCACGAGACTATAACTCATCCACTAGGGACACCTAGCGGTTTAATAAAGGCTTGTTATTTATGCTAAAAGTGACCGTAGCCTCGCCCCTATAGTAAAGGCACCCAACTGGAACCTACTGATAGGTGTTGTAAAACACCTAATTTTATATCTATTGTATATGATTTCTTTGCTATTTCTTTTGTAAATTATGTATCTTATGTGTGCTTTTGAGTTATTTAGGTACTTTGGAGTCATTAAGAGCAAAAGAAGAAGAAATAGGCGAAAAAGGGCAGAAGCATCATTTCGTTGCAAGCGCTATTGGGAGTAAAGCTACGGATAAGGGGAGAATCAGCTGGCAGCCCTTATCAGAGTGATGGTGCCTAGATAAATCCCACTCATTACCAGGACCTAGACTTCAGCAGGAAATTGATTTCTCAATCATTTTCTTTTGAGTTCAGAGAAGAGTGAAATAGGATGAACGGCTGTAGAGAGAAACGGGATTTGATAAAGGTTATAGTAAGAAGTTGTAGCTGAGGTAATGGGATTTGTTAGAGTCTGTTTAAGGAAGGAAGATGATCGCTTCCATAACAGATGGCTATCAACGCAGGCAAAGGTTTCAAGCTCAGATCTCATAAATTGATGGAAGAATTAAGGCAATGGGTTAATTTGGCAGAGAATTAGAAGGGTTTGTGATGAATTAGAAGATGGGTTCTCACCATTTCGAGTTACATTGGCTGATATTTGTTGTTGTTATCGAATCGATTCAAGAAGAAGGGTTTCTGTAACTGGAGATGGGGTTTGCTGGTGTTGCTGCTGGTGACGAGATGAAGAAGATTATGAAGTTGGTTCTTTGAGGGATGAATTTGATATCGATTGAAAAGATACGAGATGAATTTCTTAAGCTTTGATGGAAGAATTTCTCTTCTTTGTTAAATTAAAAGGGGATCGATGTGTAGAAGAACAACACACTGTTGCCTTGAGTCAATGGGTTGGTAAAAATTGATTGAAGCCAGGGATGGATTGAAGTTAAATGAGCTCTATTCTCTGTGACTCGAGCTGCTATTTTTTAAAGTGTAATGGCAATGGAGTTGAGGGTCCGAAATGTTTGTAGTTCAAGTTAGAGGTCACAATGGGATTTGAGCAAATTGGATGGATTTTGAAGCAACCAAGAACCGGGGTTTGCAAAGGTGGATGGAATTGTAGCTGCTGATGTTGTATGCTCTAGATGCCTAGGTTCTGAAGTGGTGGTTGTGGTTATACTGCGATGAAGCCTAGATGGTGCTTTGCGTATTCTGTGGTTTCGAGTACTGCATCAAGTTTGCAATGGTGGTATTAAGATGAAGAATTGCGATGTGGGTGATGATAAGACCGTAAGATGAAGGTGTTTGTGATGTTTGAGAAGTCGTGTAGTCTTTGGTGAAGCTGCTGTTGTTGGATTGAATGGTTTGAATCGGATTCTTGGTCATACGAAAGACTCAGTTTTATGTTATAGCAGTGGGTGTTGAATAAGCTACAAGTGTAGAAGCTACAGTGGAGATGGTTGTTGGGTTTGTGCTTGGATTAAGCAGAAATTTGTGTTGGAGGTGACCGGTGCGGTGGTGGCGATTGGTAGTTAGAGCTCAAGTTGTAGGTGGTTTGGTTTGATGAGTTGCAGTGAAAACATTACGAGATGTTGGTTTGTGGGAGGCATTGCGAGGTCATGGGTATGCTTTGGATTCAAGCCGCAATCACTATGGATCTGTGTGAGTTATTGCCAGGTATTGCAGTCGAAGGAGATAGAGTTGCAACTGGAGCTGGAGTTGCAGGTCATGGACAGATTTTTGGAGATGCAATTGGTGTTGGTGGATTACAAATGGTTGCAGTCTCAGGTGGTGCTGTGTATGTTGGAATTTCAGGTTCATTGGCTGAGTTGAAGTTGGTGCTTGTGAAATGAAGGGTCGATGTGTGATTGACGATGGAGTTACTTTGAATCAGTTGCAGGTGAACTCGAGCTGGGGTTTTGTATGAGAGTGTGTGGTCTGGTAAATTGCAGATGTGAGTCGATGGCTTGTGTTGTGTATGGAGTAGCAGCTGGAGTTGGAGCCGCAAGTCGAAAGGCAGTGCAATTGCAGGGAAATGGTGATATGAATGGAGGAGTGTTGTTGCCTTGAATTGAAAGGATATACCACTGGTGATATTGGTTTGAGGAGTTGCAGGTGGTATTGTAATAGTTTGAAGAAGGCAGTGAGGATGGTTTCAGGGGGATGGAGCTGCTATGTGTGCTGTCATGAATTTCAGTGGAACTGATAGTTGAAACAATTTGGTGGTGATTGAGTCTTTGGAACAAGGAGTCATGGCAGGAGCAATGGTTGTATGAGAGAAAGAGCTTATGGGTTGCTGTTGTTGGAGCTGGACTGAATGGCAAAGGTTCTGGTAGGATGAGTTGTGTGTGTATTGCAGTTGTGACATGGGAGTAGATGCTTAGCCATTATGGCTGGAGGCACAAGGATTGTGCATCACAGAGCTTAGGCCAGTGCAATGGCCTTGGCCAATACCAACTCACTCAATCAGCTGAGTCAGTGACTGACTCATACTCTGACTCGGTGCTTGACCGAGTTGATTCGCCCGAGTTTGATCGTTGACCGAGTTGACTCGTTGACTCGCTGACCCGGTGACCGGGAGGACTTTTCCAATCACCTGAGCCGTTTTCCGGCCACCTCTCCGGCCGATTTCCGGCCATAATACCAGTGTTCCGGTGGCATATTTTTGGGTATATTTTCTACATGGGTTTATCTCACTTATGGGCTTGGTGGATTTTCATCTAATGGACCTTTGAGACTTGACCTAATTTTGGAAGAGATGAAAAGCTATAAAAAGAAGAATTCTACAACTTTTGGAGGATGCGTTTTATTCTTGGAAGCTAAGGAGAGAACCGCTTTTGTTTACGCAACTAGGGTTTGCTTTTGTTCATCATCTTCTTTATTTCAATTCATAATTTTGTGATGAACTCCATAGCTATGAGTAGCTAATTTAATATTATTGGTTAAGGATGTAGTCCTATTTCTAAAACTTGTGTTTGATTTATGTATTAGTTTTCTCTCTTGATTATCGTTCACATCTCTATTGTTTTAAGAATCACATGATTGATGTATTGTGATAGGATTATGATGTTTGATTAGTTAAGTGGCCAATTAATTGAACTTGCATCCTAGTCCATATCTATTTTAAGGTTTTTCATCAAGCGATAACCCTGAATACAAGTAGCATGATATGTTTACGGTTTGTAGTGATACACTCTCGTAATCATATGTAGAGTTTGACCATTGTACGAATTGTTATGCGCAACGCATGACAATTGCATTGATTATCCTATTTCTGAAACTTAATGCTCATAGGAATTGAACTTAATTAGCGCAAGGCGTTAGGTTATTCTTTAGGTAGAATTCACATACGCAGCTCTAATGTGTGTGTTGATGAACTTAAGAAATTATTAGATTATCTTGCTCTCTTGATTCTCTAGGCTTTTGATAATGTAAGAGATTAAATTGTAATTCTAATCATATATGCAAGCACATGTTTAGGATTGAAGATGAATCCCTTGACCAATATATTTCTCTATTGATTACTTTCTACAATTTATTTTGTTTTAATTTACTTTTATTGCTTACATAAAATTCAGAAATCCCCCCAATTGCTTACTTTAAGAAATTGAATACGTAATAACTACAATCGCCTCTCTGTGGAAACGAACTCTTCCTTATCATATACTTTAGGAAAGTGAAATTATTTTTGACGCATACGACAACGATCACCTACCCTTTGAGATTATATACGATGCTTCAGATTATGCTATTGGTGTTGTGCTAGGTCAGCGAGAAAACAAATTACTCCATGTGATTTACTATGCTAGCAAAACTCTGAATGAGGCCAAGTTGAACTATACCACTACAGAGAAGGAAATGTTAGCCATTGTGTTCGCCTTAGACGAGTTTAAACCCTATCTCTTAGGTTCTAAGGTCATAATCTTTATTGATCATGCTGCTTTGAAGTATCTTCTTTCCAAGAAAGATACTAAACCTAGATTGATTAGATGGATCCTTTTGTTGCAGGAATTTTTATTAGACATTAGATACAAAAAAGGTGCAGAAAATGTAGTAGCAGATCACTTGTTTAGGCTTGTTGTGGATACCCCTGATAATTCTCCTCCTGTTAGGGATAGTTTTCCTGATGAACAACTGTTCTTTGTTACCCAATTACCTTGGTATGCGAATACAGTGAACTATCTTGTTACTGGTCGAATGCCCCAACATTGGGGTAAACAAGATCGTTTTAGGTTTTTAGCCGAGGTTAAGCACTTCTTTTGGGATGATCCTTATTTGTTTAAGTATTGTCCAGACCAGATTATTAGGAGATGTATACCTAAGAGTGACCAGTCCAGTATTATTTCCTTTTGTCATGATCATGCTTGTGGGGGTCACTTTAGTGCTAAGAAGACTGCTGCAAAGATATTGTAGTGTGGATTCTACTGGCCTTCATTGTTTAAAGACTCCCACAATTACTGTGTTACTTGTGAACATTGCCAGAAATTAGGAACCATTTACCGTAGGAACATGATGCCCTTGAACCCTATTTTAGTTGTTGAGGTCTTTGATGTGTGGGGTATTGACTTTATGGGTCCGTTTAATTCTTTTGGTAACTTATACATCCTTGTCGCTGTAGACTATGTCTCTAAGTTGATTGAGGCAGTTGCGTGTAAGATCAATGACCATAGGGTTGTGATTGAGTTCTTGAAAGATAATATACTTACACGTTTTGGTAAACCCCGAGCTATAATTAGTGACGGAGGGTCGCACTTTTGTAATGGACCTTTTAGGATTTTAATGAAGAAATATGGTATTACACATAAGGTAGCTACCCCGTATCATCCACAGACTAGTGGTAAAGTAGAGGTTTCCAATAGGGAGATAAAACGTATATTAGAGAAAACGGTTAATCCTAATCGGAAGACTGGTCGTCTAGGCTTACTGATGCCTTATGGGCTTACCGTACTGCGTTTAAGACCCCCATTGGAATGTCACCTTATCGACTTGTATATGGAAAGGCATTTCACTTACTTGTTGAGTTAGAATATAGAGCATATTGGGCTGATAAGTAGCTAAATTTTTCACTTAACAAGGCAGGAGCCCTTAGGAAACTCTAGCTCAATGAGTTGGAAGAGATTCGTATAGATGCATACGATAGTGCTTAGGAGTATAAGAACAAAATAAAACGTGTGCATGATAGAAATATTTTAAGAAAGTCATTTTCTCCAGGTCAAAAAGTTCTTCTGTATGACACTCGTTTGCATCTATTCCCCGGGAAGTTATGCTCTCGGTGGACCGGTCCTTTTGTGGCCCGTACTGTTTTTCCTCATGAAGCCGTTGAGATCGAGACACCGGATGGTAGTAGTTCTTCAAAGGTTAACGGTCAGAGATTGAAACCATTTTTAGAGCCCTTTCCTACAGGTGATATTAAGGAGGTCCCTCTGGAGGACCCTGCTTACCCTTGATTGACCATCGAGGTGATTGTATGTTGTATATTAGTTTTTGATTTCTCTCTTCACCTAGGTACTATCTTTCCAACTTCGCCTCGTGTTATTTTACTTTTGGTACTGCTCTTTTATTAGAAACATTGAGGACAATGTTAGATTTAAGTTTGGGGGTAGGGAAGAACTTTTAGTTGCATTTTTGAAACTTCTAGCGTCACATAGTATCCGGTTATCTAAGTTTACATACTGTTTCTCACCAAAAAGATGGAAATTGGAATTGATAGGGATAACATTCTACTGAGACATCAGAGAAAAAGACATTGAGATATTTGACATTCAGGAGAGAACATGTTCCTTTTAGAGGGTAATCGTGATGGACCTAACCATCCATGATGGGAAGGCAATTAGGCCAGAAGGAAATGCCAGAAAGACAAAGCAACCTCACAATGTGGTATTAAGTTACTGGATTACGACTCTCTCTCAGTAGAAACTTATCATCATCAACAAGTGGAGCGACATCAAAATCTATGAAGAAGGTTGAAGACGTTTAAGGTTTAAAAGCAACAATAGAAAAACAGAATTCAAAATCAAAGTTTAAGACTTAATTACAGGAAGTTATAAGAGCAAAGAAAATTAAAAGATATAAGTTGTTGAAGTTCATGATACCAAGACATTACAAGTTGCGAAGAAGATCCAAGTGCTAAAGGCCTTTCTTTCATGGCCATGTAAATTTTGTGTCTTGTTATTAATCTGTTGTCAAAAAAAAAAAAAAAATAAAAAAAAAAAAAAAATAAAAATAAAAATAAAAAAAAATAATCAAGTTTAAATTTTGTAGTTACCTCTTTGTTCAATAAGTCCATAGGGAAGTAGAAATCTATAAGGAAGATTCAAGCAAGAAATCGAAGAGAAGAATTAATTTTAATTGTCAAGGTTCTACGAGGATCGAGAATTTCTCATCAACAGTTGAAGCCGAGGAAGACGTTGTTTCTACTGAGCACTATGAGAGAGTCGAAGACAGATGCATAGTGGTTGCTTTGTTAGTCCGCTTTCCATCCGACACAAGATCTTTCTAACACTGGTTCAACTCATTACACGTAATTAGTCCAGTTGTTTAGCAGATGTCCCTCTCATCTTTATCTCTCTCCTAATCTTATCCAGCTGTAAAGCATATGCATCTTACAATGTTTATCAAGTTGTATAGCGGATATCTCTTTATCTAGCAGTATTGCAGATGTGTCTCCCCTTTTCTTCATTCAGCTTTAGAGCAGGATAGGTTGAGAATATTTATGTCCTCATAGCTCTTTGGATACTTGTGACCAATTAGAAGTCAGGTTTTATGGGTACACCTCTGGTAAACCCTCCCGAGACTATAACTCGGCCACTAGGGCCACATAGGGGTTCAAAGGCTTGTTGCACGCGCTAAGTGCAATCGCGATGCCTGCGACAGTGAGTTAGGATTTTATTTTGTAGATTAGTTTTGCTCGAGGACTAGCAAATAATAAGTTTGAGGGTATTTGATAGACACATTTTTGTGTCTAAGTTGTCCTCAATTTTCTCTATGTTGGTACTCGATTTTGTACTTATTATGGTGTTTTTGTGTGTTTGCAGGTATTTTTGGGAAATAAACATTTTTGGAAAATTCGGCTCGAAAAATTATGCGGAGCACTTTCGAAGGACATTTGCTATGCGGACTCTCAATTTGGTTAAGAGGCACCTCAAGTACTATTTACACCCCAGGGGACCCAACTGCTATTCGCACCCCCATCTCTGTTAGGGGGAGGTCTTCCCCTTCATTCAAATTATGTTTTTGGCGGGAAAAAGTGTTCTTCAGAAAACATAATTTAGGGTTTGAGAATTAGACGTGTCGTTGGGAGATTCAAGGGCCAAAACTTATTGGGTTTGTTGCTTTTGACTCAACGGAGCTGGTAATGGTCGTCGTTTAGGCCAGAATTGGTTAGAGGTGTATTTAAAGACTGAACAGTTTCCCGGTTTTTCTTCCTGCGATTTTGGTCAAGCTGGAGTGAGACTCGAACACTGGATTTGGTTTCTCTAGGCATGTTTGGACCAAACAGGGATGGTAGCGTCAATGGTTTCGGTTAAAATTGGCTGCATCGTGGGATTGAAGCAAACAAAGCAACACGTTCGTGTAAGAGATATTCACGAGATTACAACGAGTTAGACGTGTGATGATCGTGTTTGGATAGAGCTTGGTCTCTGCAGAAGCGTGGAGAAGTTAAATAAGGAAGATTCAGCAGCTGTAGACGCGTGAGAGCTAAAAGTGGAAGAAAATATTCTCGAGAAGATATTGTTTACCGTCGAGCAATGGCAGAATTATGGGATGTTATTGTCGTGATTTCTTGCCCCTGTCGAGTATAAAAGAAGTGCTTGGAGGTCAGAGAAGGACTACAGAGAGAATTGGGAGAGTTTAGAGCATCACAGAGGCGTAAAATCGAGTACCAGGAAAATTGTTTCTGCTGTTGTAGTGAAGAACACGAAGAACATAAGACGCACAGTGACAGTCGTTTATGCTACAATGTCAGTGACAGTTTACATTTATCGTTCTCTGTAACAATTGGTTTGTAACACTTATAACTGTTACAAACCCGGTTTTTAATAGTTTTTCTCCATTTCATCATTTGTACACCACCTTTGAGCAATAAAAATGAATTTTGAGCGTGTTTCCAACATGATGATGAGCTAATTCTCGCGTGACTGAGGCAACGGAGGAAACTATTCGTTCGTGCTTGATTGGTAATTTCTTTAATTATTTATTTATTTAATTCACTAGGATCAACATAAAGATAAAATTGGTTTTCTTAATTAGTTGTGAATCAATTCGATGTGTTATGTTTAGAATCAATTCTTTGATAATTCATGCTTAGGGATTACAATTTAACCTTTAATATTTGGACACCTTATAGATTAATAGTGAATTAACGAGAAAAAAGAGCTTAATAATAATTTCAGAAATATCATTATAAATCAATCAACTAAAAAATATAGTGGAATCCGGAGCCTTGGTCTAGTTTTAAAATCTTGAAATCAATTTTGAGTTAAGTTTTCTCTATTTTTTAAGTTTTATTAAGTCTAAAATCTATTGCTTTCACAAGTCTTCAACGAAATTATTACTACAACATCATTAAAAAATGGTTAGGAACCAATCATATGGACATGTGCAACACGTTTTTAGGCAAAGGGGAACCGATCCTATGGACATATGCATCAAGTAACAGTTAGATACCATATATATGTAGGGAACCGATCCTAGTACCTAGTCAACCGAATTTTTGGAAAGCTAGTGTGACTATGCACAATACTCACATGGAGGTAGAACCGAAACTTTTTTTGTAGAACCGTGAAACCCATGATTTGTGATTGAGTGTTCTTGATCAATCACATAGTTCTTGAAAGTCAGATGAACCAATTCTAAACTTGTTTGGAAGTGTGGCAAATCGGTTTCAAGGTTGTAAGTATGAAAGAGGACTTAAAAAGTAAGGATGTCGACATACTTTGAACATGTGCAGTAATGCTCATCTTTAATTGTTCAAAGTTATTCCTTAATAGCTAAAGGAAGAAAATCCCTGATCGAATAAAATAAACTGAGAATCTTTTATTTAAGGTTTTTAATTTTATTTTTGGAAAATGAAAATTAGTAATGTGCATTTACTAGTTGGAGATTTTCTAAGAGATTTTCGATCATTATTTGGACAAAGCATTTCCAGGAATTATGGAAACCGAATCTGGAATATATTGCATATCTTGAGAATATTTTCGGTTTTGGAAATTCCTTGGTGTCCAAAATTCCTTGGCCTATAAATATGAAAGTTTGCATTTCAAGCAAACTAATCCTCGTACAACAAAACTACCTCGTTTGTGCTTATACTGGTGAAGCCGCCTATTCGAAGAGGAGAGTAACCTAATTAGGCGAAATCTCTTACGGCCGCTCAGTCTAAAGTCTTCTTTGGGATTGAGAAGCTCTATTAGTACCGTTGGTGGGAAACTAGATAATTGCAGTTTATCTTTTGTTTTCGATTGATTTTATTGACGAACGGTGGTTGAACTTTGATTGTACCTAGTTTGTTTATGCTTGAGAATCTTCTCTTATGATATAAGATTCACTCAAACTAGATCGAAGTTTCGACGGGGATCTTTAGACTGTTTCTAGTTCTAAAGACGTCTTGTGATAATCCATTGTTAACAGACTCCGTTCTTTGCGTGATTGATCACAAGATATTCAAGTTGATTGTGTGCAGGTGTTTATTGAATATCTAAGAAGATTTGAAGACAAAGAAGACTTTGAAGATTTCTGATTTGGGATTCATAATCTTTGGTGTGCACAATACTTGTTTCGGTAAAAGATGATCCAACTATAATCGGTTTATCCTTGTGGTAGATTATATTGATTAGTTGTGTAGATCGGCATCAATACAATTCTTTGTGATTAAAAGTATTGATTGCAAAATCTTAATAATTACTTCGGTAGTTGATAATAAGATAGATCTAAGAACCTGACAAAGGAGTTTATTGAGATAAACAGAAGAGCCTTTGTCGAACTCACATCACTTGGTTGAAAAGAGTTCATACCAAACAGATTTGTTGTTCTTTTACTGTTTGGAATACGAACCAAAGGAATTGTTCCAAGTACGTGACTTATTACAGGTCGGAGGCGTGGGAATACAGACGGAACTAGGTGAACTATAGGTTTAATTGCTTGGTCTCAACTATACGAAGTTGGTTTGATTTTTTATAACGGCTTAATCTTGAGAGTATTCAATTCTGGACAAGGTCCCGGGGTTTTTCTGCATTTGCGGTTTCCTCGTTAATAAAATCTTGTTGTGTCTTTTACTTTTCTATTTCCGCAATTATAATTGTTTTTATTATAATTAGAAGTAAAATACACAAACGTTAATTCCTATTTACTTAAAAAGTAATCCTATTGTGTTTGGTTAAGTCCGAACCTTTTATCAAGTAAACATTCTTCGTCGTTGTATTGTCTCGATCTCGTATCCATAGAAGATCACACGAAGTGTGAACCGATTAGTTGTATTGTCTCGACTTTGTCCATGGACAATCACTTTCGGAGAAATAACTTGTAGGTGTAAAAGTTTTAGATTGAGGTATATTTGAGTACCCTAGTCTTTTCAGAGTTGTTCAATTTCTTAGATCTCATAGAAGTATATAAGACATAGTCGAAGCAAAAACGATTTTGATTCACTCGAATCGATTCATGAACATTATAGCCACGGTTTGCAAATATGCATTCCTTAGTTTATATATGTCTTAGTTCACGAATAAACTGTTTTTTAGAAAATAACCCACTCAAGTATGCATACCGGTACACATACTTAAGTACCCGGTTTGAGTTTGTTTTCAGTTCAACCAGCAGAAATTCACGGTATGTGAACTTCCGGCAGTACGCGTACGGGTACGCGGACTTAGCTTCCGGACTTCTTAAACTAGTAAAGTACGCATACTTTAGTTCAAGGATTTTGGACTTACACAAGTATGAGTTCACATACAATGTTTATATCCATTCAAGGTTATATATTCTACATTCATTTCAATCATTGAAACATTCTTAGAGGATGCTAAAATAGAGGTTATTCACACACTATTTTTCATCAAAGCAATTTTCAAGATATTGAAATAATCAACATGACTTTCGTCACTAGTAAAGATGAACTTGGCCAAAGCGAAAGCACACCAACACATATTTCGATAAATAGATAGGCGAGATAAACTCGGCTCGAAATAGCAAATGTGTATAATCGAAGTCTATATAAAAATACTACTTTTGTCTCAAGATAAGAGATAGAGTTGATAGAATTTTGAGTGATAGATAAGTTCATGTCTCCACATACCTTTTAGTCGATGAAGTTCCACCAGTTCCTTGAGTAGTTCTTCGTCTTTGCATGATGAACACCGTTGATTCTAGAGCTCAAATACACTTTCTATCCTAGTCCGAAACTTAGCTATAAGTAGACTAGAAATCAAGACTTATATTTTTGGCAACTAAACTTGACAAACAAGCTTGAGATAGCAACGCTTGCGAGTTCGACCTAGCAGTGCTCTAACAGTACCGTTTTTTTAAAAGTAAAGTGCCCATAAATTTTGGTAAGTATAAATTTATCACAATGGTAAGGATTATGATTAAAAAAAATTTGATAATTTTATTGTTAATTTTATGGTACTCACAATTCTAATCAATCTTACTTGCACGAGATATTGTTGCATCCCGGAGGATAAATTTTGGTTTTCTCGGGTGTAATAATCTCCCAAAAAAAAATATATTGAGACTACTCCACCAGAAGCTGGAATATGGTGTGACATAATATGGGTACAAGTCGCCCACTTAACTATCCGATCGGTCCCAGAAGTGACCCATAAAAAAGTGCTAGATAGTTCATATCATTGGTCCATGAAGTGATCTGTAACGATTATTGAGGCAATTTTTGCTATAAATAACGTGTCAATGTGCACACTTACAAAAAAAAATCGTCAACCCCGAAGGCAACGAAAATGAAGAATTGTCGATATTATGTTGGTACCATATGTATGTATATTTTTTCTATTTTTTTTGTGCCACTTTTGTTTTTAATTTTTTTTTTTTGAAAATGCTAGATTCTAGATGTAATCCATGAGATGTTGTTGACCCCAGAAGCAGTCCAACATATAAATTTTGGTATATTGTAGTACTTCAAACTATTATGGGCTCCATCAGCGGTCTAGGAACTAATCAGATTACAAGAATAAGCCATGAATTTTGGGTTCCCGAAGCAGCCCATTGTTACCAAATACTTTTCTTAATGGTGTTAGATCACTGCTCAGTCGAACTCTCAAGCGTTGATATCTCAAGCTTGTTTGTCAAGTTTAGTTGCCAAAACTATAAGTCTTGATTTCTAGTCTACTTATAACTAAGTCTCGGATTAGGATAGAAAGTGTAGTTGAGCTTTATACTTCATGTCGTTCATCGATTAAAGACGAAGAACTACTAAGCTTGTGGAACTTCACCAACAAAATGTATGTAGAGACTTGAACTCACCTATCACTCAAAAGTCAATCTACTACTCGGAGGGTGAACTCCATCTCCCTGAGAACGACTAGCACCCCACAGTTCACAAGACGACATGAACTCCTATTAGAAACCAAGCATAAAGTGGAGAGTTCACCAAGGAGGGTGAACCATATCTCCATGAGAACGACTAGCACCTCACAAATCACAAGACGACAGGAACTCCTATCAGAAAACAAGCATAAATTGGAGAGTTCACCAAGGATGGTGAACCCCATCTCCCTGAGAACGACTACCACCTCACAATTCACAAGACAACATGAACTAATAACAGAAAACAAGCATAAAGTGGAGAGTTCACCAAGGAGGGTAAACTCCATCTCCCTGAGAATGACTACCACCTCACAGTTCACAAGAAGACATGAACTCATATCAGAAAACAAGCATAAAAGTACAGTTCCCCAAAGAAGGGTGAGCTTCATCTTCTTGACAACGTCTAACACCTCACAGTTCACAAGACGACATGAACTCATAACAGAAAATTCAAGCATAAGGGTGAACTCCATCTCCCTGAGAACGATTAAACCTCACAGTTCACAAAACGACATGAACTCATACAAGAAAACATGAATAAAAGTACATAGTTCCCCAAAGGAGGGTGAATTCCATCTACATAGGATGAAAAACAAAGATGAGCAACAAAAATGAAACACGCGATGAACAAACACAAAAAACATTTGAAGATCAAGATAAATTTTCAAAAACTAGATCTGAGATTATTATTTTTTGCATAGTACCTTCAATTTCTTGCTCAGATTCTTTTTGAATAGTCAATTATTCTTGAACGACAACCATCTCCTTGTTTTTCTCTGCTTTTGATTGAGAATTTTTATTTGATTTCGCCATTTTTTAGGGTTTTTGTAAATGTTTTCTGGTTAGTATCGAAACTTGTCAATGAATTGATTATGTGTTTTGTTCCTTCGATGGAAAATTAGAGTTTTAATGAGAAAGATTCACTGTGTTTCACATTTTCTCTCCAACTGCTGCTTGGTTTATATAAGAGACTGGTTCAGATAAGAAATAGAGAATTGTTTCCTTCTTCGTGATGAACAAAGAAGGAGAAAATAAAGCAGACAATAAAGTGGGAGAAAAAGGGTATTATGGTTCATCTAGTATTCAAATAGTATTTTTAAACAATAATGGACCAAACAGACAAGCGTTTTTGTCGGTGGACCAAACTGTTGTGGTCCCAGCTATTAATAATGGACCAAATGATTAGCCCCAAGAATTCATAAATTTCTATCAAGCGTTGGTTTTGGTCAATTCGGTAGAGATACTAAACTTCGATATAACCTTAAACCCATCATTATAAACCATTTTATGAAATATTTTTATTGTTTCAGTCATAGGTCCATGGCGAGTATAACGTGACATAAAAATCGTCCATGAAACCAAAGTTCTTTCAGGCATTTCATCAAACAGTTTATGTGTTGCAACAATCGAACCGGCATTTGCATACATTTGTAAGTAAAGATTATATAGAAACAAACTTGGTTTTGTATTTTCTTGAATGGGTTTGAATTTCTTAACATTTAGAGTAACAATTTTGTTGCTTATGTGAAGAATTTGAGGTGGGTTGTTGTTGTTATTTCTTGGGGCATCTATTTGATATAAAGTCAAAAATCAGTAGAAAAAAATCAAATAAAATATGAAAGTGATAATCGGTGGGAGAGATGAGAAGAAGGTGCCGGTCTGAATAAAATTTTCATTTTAACTAGTAATTTTTTTTCTTCTAGAGTTTATCAATCGGGATGGTTTTTTTGTTTGATATATACAAAAAGTCGAAGGTGTAGTATTTAGGATATATGAAAATTATAGTGGGGTGCTACCAACATCGGCGAGACTAGGTGCTCACAATACGGAAATCGATCCGTTTTGCCAATTATGTAACAACCAAGTGCAAGAAACGAAAGCTCATATCTTCTGTGAGTGTCCTTTTACAAGAGCCGTCTGGTTTGGTCTCTCCCTTCATAACATTATACCCATAAACTCTCACAACACCATTATTGATTGGATTAAATGGTGGATTACGGAAGATAATTTGAGCCTTAATCAGGTTAAAATATCCACCACAATTTGGTTCATTTGGAAATACAGAGGCTCGGTAGTTTTTGAGAAAATCCACCCAAACCCAGTCAGCTTAATAGGACAAATCAATAGTTTCTTAAATTCCACCCCGTCAGATACCCTTCAAAGTAATAAAATGAATCAAAATAAAATACCAACCAACTATACTTGGTCAAACCTAAACTCGGATTGGATAATATTCATCGATGCTTCCTACAAAAAAGAAGACCTTTCGATGGGATATGCGTTCATCCTATATTGCACTTATGAGGAGACATTCATGCATCTTTCTGCGGGATCGAAGTGGCAACGTCAAACTTTCCACGCGGAAGCAAAGGTCTTACTAAAGGCTCTTACGTGGCTAAAAGAAAATGTTTTATCAATTGTGTCCATCGTAACAGACTGCAAGGTTTTGGCAAACAATATAAACATGGTTACTACTGAATTTTCGTGGCCGAAAGAAAATACTTTGCAGGAAATTAGGAACTTATTGGGAGACCTTCCTCAAGCGAAAGTGAAATATATAAAGAGAAAAAATAACAAAGCAGCGGACTACATCGCTAAGGAGGCAAGGATCAAAAGACTACAGCACATGTCAGAGAACCTAAATCAAAAAGTTCATAAATCTAGCATTGATTCTAATACTTTTGATAAAAATGATTTTGTAAATATTTTGTACTACATTTGCTAGTTCTGATATATGAACTTTTCCATCAAAAAAAAAAAAAAAAATTTTATAGTGATGGCAAATATGATAAATAGGGTGGCAATTAATGACAGTGGCAAATAGGAAAAGTGGGAGTGGCAAATAGGTGAAACCCAAAATGAAAATACTTCTCTCCAAAAACAACTTTGAATTTGTTTTACCAAACACCGAAGTGGTTTTGGTTGAAGAAAAAAATCCCGAAATGTCAAGCTTCTTTAGGAATGATTAATTGGGGGATAGAAAAACTAATTGGGGGATATTTTACTGTAGCTGCCGGCATGATTTTTCAATACCGGCAGTCCATCGACCATGCCGGTTTTCATTGAAAACTATGCCGGCACATATCCGCAATTAATTTTTTTCATCCCCCAATTAATCATTCTTCTTTAGACCGTATTTCCTTAAAAAAACAAAAAACAATCGATATTGTTATAAACGTGTAATTATGTTAAGAATATCTAGGGTAAATCCCCTTTATTACTGGGATGTCCTTGTGTCTAGCCCCATAAATAGAGGCTCTAATGTTAGTCTATTGTACACATTTTAATGAGAACTCTTCTTTCTTCTCCCTTTACTTTGTGTCTTCTTCTCCTCTTTCTCTATATTACAATACGTCATCGGCGAAGCTCTACCTACCGAGCATGATCGCATAGTAAGATGTCAGTTAAAGCTACTGACTATAAGGGATTTCAGAGATTGTTCATGGATTTTTATATCTATGCATAAAGAGGACGCAAAGGGACTTCCATGCACTAGTTAACTATATTCTTTATTTTAATATTACATCTGTGATTCGAAACTTTTTAAGTTCCAACTGTGTGGTGTGTAATTGTTCCTAGGATATGTGTTGAAAGTTGGTAACACCTCGAGGACAAAAAGGCTTTATGCTTTGGGATTTGTTGTTCGTCTCTACTTAAGCACCATAAGTCTCGACCGATAAAGCACTATGGGTGTTTATCTAATCAATAGTCCGGATGATGACATACAATCTTTTAAGCTCATCTTTTAATCGGTTACTTACTGTTTGATTTTGATTTTGATTTTTTTTTATTTATTTTATTTTCTTAATCATAAAGGAATTTATGTGGTGACTCCATAAAAAAATCTATCAGTTAACCATAAAAGACAAGTCTATATTTATGGGATAATGGTGATCTAACTTTGCCAAAAAAATTGATTTCCTTTCTTCTCTTATCTTTTACATAGATAAAGAAAACATAATATCCATCGACAGATGGTTTACAGTTTCTATTCCCTTGAAACTGTAATCACCGATTTTTTTTTTGTATTATCGCAATTTGATTGCCTTCACGGTAATTATTCACATGCATGGTTGAAAAACCTACGTCCAGTTTAATTGGTATCTTCGTCCATTAGATGAAGATCATGTGATTAATGGTTTCTATTTTTTTTTTCTATTTTTTTTGTAAGAAACCATCCATCAGCTGATTACGCGATATTCAAAACGACAATATTTATTTAATTTGTCGATACAATTTTGTTAATTGTAAAAACCAATTGATGTGGTTTTTCCCCGTCAATTCTCCTTAATGAGATGTAAAAATTGGCATTCTAAAAACTTCTACCCAATTTTGGTTATTGATTTCTATTCCTTCAAAGAAATCTTTATCACCAAAAAGCAATCAAAAAGTAGATTTTTCTCTACAAACAATAGCGATAATGATTTCTTTATTTTTCTCAAAAGAATCATTTAAAACTAATTGGATTTGATTTTATCCGTCGATCATACATGGATTTGATACTGTTATTACGGTATAAGTCAATTGCAAACACCAATTGCTGAATTCCTGAGGGATGTTGTGCAAATTTTCTTCTTCCTAATACAAATCTCCAAAATTGAGACCGTTCAACTTGATGTTGGAAAAAGTAGGACATAAAAGATCAAAGGGTGCGCACCCGGCTTGTTAGCCAATATCATTAGTCCTTGTAGTGGCTAAATTGATCCTAATTTAATTTTATTTTGATAAAAGAAAAGTGTCTATCGTCGGCCCTGCATGTGACGAAAGTATTGGAGATTTGTTTGCATATATTATATTATTTTTGGTTATAACCATTAAATTTTCAAGATTGATGTCCAATTTGTATGTCAAGAAGACTACAATTTTTATTTTATTCTTAGGACAATTTCTTATGGCCACTGAAGTCATTATCTATAGTCTGACTGGTATTATTAACATCCAGAAATTATTATAAGTATATGTCTTCGAATCAATCGGATAATACTTTACGAAGTTTTTTTTTTTTTTTTTTTTTTTTTTTTCGTGTATGAGATTAAAATATTTCCGCCATAATCAGGGTTAGAGTATACACTATCAAAATCCTGTGTTAATTAACTTAAATGTTATATCAATTTCTTTCCCATCAAGATCAAATTGGTAAAGGCTGTCATTATATGATTGGTGTGAAATATCTCATTTTGCTTTTATATAAGCGTTTGCCTGTTAAAAGGAAAATCCAATCACATATAACAAAAAGTAGCATTTTAGAATAAGTTACATATAGTACTTCAAATAGAGTCTATCAAAACAAGATCCACATTCTCATAGTTCATATCTCCTCACTGGAAGATGGGGAGATTATAATGCCCGCGGGCGCTGGTACCAGTATTTCTGTGAATTTTTCAAGATATGCATATACTTGAGAATTGTGTGGGATCATAGTTAGTTAACATTGTCGAATATTCATTTAAAGTAGCTACTAGAAATAAATGGTGGTCTTGAACCCCTCTGCAGAGGAATATCGAATGTGTGATTGGTTGGCATACAATCCAAGTTAGGTTGGATTAATTTCTCGATTGATGCAATTTTGGATCCAAAGTTAACAGCTTAAACATGTCAAGCCTATTAATTACAGGTTGGTGTAGTCATATTGCGTCTTTATACGAGAAATTTCTTCGTTGTAAAAATGATTTGAGGGTTTTATTTTTTCTCAAACCCTAGGATTGATTCAATAAATTTTTGTTCTCCATGTAGGATGCTTTTGGCTTGGTAGTCCTTGAAGGACTCGTATTGCATTTACACAAAAACTGTGGTTGGGAACATATTCAAATTTTTTATTCTTGTAGGATTCAAATTATATTATGGCAGCCACTTGACTCGATTATATATGTCAGGTTGAACAATCCTCCACGTGTTTTTATAATTTGGTATAAAACCAAGAATCCAGATTAATTAGTTGATGCTATCAATTTTATGGGTCTCTTGAGGAGTCCTTAAAAACATCCACGCTTTAGCGGCATCTATTCTATTTTTTTCCTTAAATCTGCAGTTAGAATTATGCTAGCTTAAACTCTTCTTTGAGATATACTAGAGTTATTTGTTTGATGCTTGTCTACTGTAAAACTCATATTGTTGGGTTATCATCCAAATTTTTGTCAACAATTTTACTCTTTTTCCTTCATTCAGGTTTTGTCCCATTTGGTTTTCCTGATAAGGTTTTAACGAGGCAACATCTCGTTGACATTTAACCTTTGTTTTCAAAAGGTTGATATTGTTCTCTTTTTCCTTCGTCCAAATTTTTTCTCATTGGGTTTTATTGGCAAGGTTTTAGTGAGGCAATTTAATTCAACATGATGGTCATCCAAGGGGGAGTTGTATCAATTTTGGTTGTTTAGTGGATGCCCACATTTGATTAAACCAAATCAACTTAATCATCTCCAAAGAATTTGGATTTCCTTTTTCACAAATACGATTTTTTTTCACGTACGATAAGGTATTCATATCTTAGCACTTTGTTGAAGAAACTACATCAATTATTTCTGCAAATCATCTCCAAGAAATTAGCAATCCAAGACTCAAGTACTTAATGTATTGAAAAAACATTAAGACTCGAGAACACCACTATTAGAAGACTAACACAAAAGAAAACTTCATCAACTGGCGGATTTCTCACGAAAGCATTCTTATCTCCACCATTCAAGAAATTCGTTTATCGAAATTGTGAAGTGTCATCTCAAAGATTTGCAAGCCAAGATTTAACTGAAGTACTTATCAGGGGGAGCATCACAGTGAAAGGTATTTTACTGGACTATCACGTTGTACTATTTTCCCTTCATCAAGGATAATTTTGTCCCACTGGGTTTTTCCTTGTCAAGGTTTTAATGAGGCAACATATGCATATCCAGCTCGTTCTAAGTTTACTCGCAATTGTACCTTTTTCCCTTCGATCAGGTTTTGTCCCTTTGTGGTTTCCTGACAAGGTTTTAACGAGGCAATTAGTTTAGACACAATGTCATCAGGAGGAGTGCTATAAACGTGTAATTATGTTAAGAATATCTAGGGCAAATCCCGTTTATTACTGGGATGCCCTTGTGTCTAGCCCTATAAATAGATGCTCTAATGTTAGTCTATTGTACACATTTTAATGAGAACTCTTCTTTCTTCTCCCTTTACTTTATATCTTCTTCTCCTCTTTCTCTATAATACAATAGATATATCTTTTGAAAGAATAAAAAACCGAAAAAGAACCTCGTTTGATTGGGGGCCAAAGATATTAATTGGGGGCCTTGACATTTTATTTGCACCCCAAATTTTTCAGGGGCGTATTAAACCGATTGTGAAAATACTATTTTACCCTTCACTAAAAATAAATCTTAAAAACCTATTAACCCTTAATCTTAAGCCCCAATTCATTTCTAATTCTAAAAAAAAGATCACTCCCTCCCCTCTCACCCTCTCGACTCTTCTCTTCTCCTCCATTAACGACTTCAAGAAAAAAAAAAAAAAATTCACCCGAAAACTTTCAGTTACAGTAAAAGGGTCGTCAATTCGACAAGCCTAAACCCTAATGATTTTTCATATGCATGTAGAGACCATAAAAAATCGTTAGGGTATATGATGATCAAGATAACGCAATAGTATTTCGATTTTCATATTTTTACCCTAGATTAGAGTCGTTAACATAATATAGAAACCTATGACGATCCTCTATGGACGACCCTTTTTAAAGGTCAACGACCCCAGGTGAAAAACAAACTGACCTCTCTGTCCCAAAAATTTTCGTAGTCGTCTTGTTATAGACACACAAAATAACGAATCTTTGTGACCCAAGTTAAGAGTCGTCGGGGTATATCATATTACCCCCGACGATTTTTCATAACTTTGGAAAAGTTGCGAGGTTTGAGTCGTCGGGGTATATCATATTACCCTGACGATTTTTCATAGCCTGGAAAAGTTGCAGGTTTGAGTCGTCATTTTTGGTATCAATACATTGACGACTTTATAGAGTCGTTGGGGTATACATCCCTCGACATTGACGACTCTTTCTCTGTGTTGTGAGATATATCCAATCCATGAGAGAATTTAAGATAATCTTACCATCAACACAATCATCTTTGTTACTTGAACCTTCTCCAACATCATTTTCCCTACTTGAATTACTCATTTCTAAAAACCCAAGTTTTCCTCTAAAACCTCCTCTTCTTCTTCTCAACTCACAACAAAAAAATAAAAATAAATAAATAATCTAAAATCTGATTTTAATCTAACATAATCTAACCACACTAATTAAATTAACTTTATTAAGTTTTAATACTAATCATTCAGGGGTAGTTTAGGTATTTAGAAAAAAAATTACTAAGGGGTGACCCAAATTAGGTTTGGGTGACCTTTTTTGTCCTCTAGTGGGAGGCCCCAATTAATATCTTTGGCCCCAATCAAATTAGGAAAAAGAAAGACAAGGTGAACCAAAAAAGGAATCACGTGTAAAACGTATGCGCAGCGTGAAGTAGTCATCCACCCCTCTCTGTCTTTATTCATTCTCATTCCATTTTACTCGTCTTCTCAGTTCTCAGAATTTAGGGTTCTTTCAATCAGGTCGTATATTAATCAACGGCATCTCTTTTATTACTCCTCTCTGAAATGGAAATGGTCGATGATCAGAAGGTGGTGGTAAGAAGGAATAGGAGAAAGAAAGATTACTCTGCTATATGGAAAGAACGCATTGATGGCCAGAAATCTGAACTCAAAGCACTCTCGCATCTTGAGAATTTTATGTTAGTTACTGCTGGTGCTGCAGCCGTTACTTTGGTTACTATTGTTGGTCTCCATGTCGCAGGACGAATATGATATGATCATCTTAATTAATATAAATCGTTTTGGGGGGTTAGGGTTATGATTTACTAATTAGGGTTTGTTTTATTTCACGCTGTCTTTCAGTTTATCTATATTTATATGTTCTAGCAGTAGTAGTTCTCTATCTTTGACTGTAAGATCTACATGTTTACATACTTAAATCTTAATTTTACTTTTGTTAATGGCGTGCTTCTTATTTGTCTCTAATTTCACTTCATCATTTAACACTACTGAAGTAGTAAAGTTAGAATATGCGGTGTTTTCCTACATGGTTATTTATTTCATTGCAGTTTAATCATGGTAGTAAAGTAATAGGTATAGAGACTAGAATTGGTTTCAACATGCAAATTTCTGTCTGATACCCTGCCTACCAGGGCAAGAAATATGTAGTGTTACCTACAAGGCTAAAGAAATCTGAGATACATAGGGCTGATTGTAACTATGGCTAATATTTGTTCTTGTTAGTGCACAATTCTATTAAAATTGTGTCTTAGAATCATGCTGCTCGTAACCAGACAAAGAATCACACTGCTCATAACCAGTCCTGAAACAAAGCAAACCTATTAGTTTTTTCCGATCATGTGTTGTCATTTTAATAAGCTCTGAAACTTTGGTTTACTGATTTAAAGTAGAAGTAATAAGAGGAGAACAGAATCAACTGTATATTTGGTGCCTCTTAAGAGATGAAGAGATCTGATTTTTGGTTTATGAAAAGTTGGGTCAATGTTATCCTCCTTTGCTGGGGAGCTGTATGGCTCAAAGCCTAGCGCTTCCTGCTTATAACCGAGATTTGGTACACCAGGTTGCGTGATCTATCAACTTCATCTGCAATTGAGGTGCCACGAAAGCTTATTGCAGTATCCTTCTCCTTGCAGACGAACTGTATCAGGTTTGTGATGTTAATATTGGTGATTGTATTTATTTTCTTGGAAATTATAATTTAATTTCATCTCCATTGCAGACTAAAAAATGTATTGATGCAAGAATGTATAAATGAAACAGGATATTTGCTTATCTAGGATATATGAATTAATTTTCATCTCCAATGCAAGAATGTATTGATTAAATAGGATATTTGCTTATTGCTGGTCACTTGTATTCCTGCATCTTACCCTTTGCATCCTGTGGATGTTACGTTCCCCTAAAGTCTTGGCATCTGCAAATTTTGCCTTTGTTCGTAGTCAGGTATCTACTATTGATGTAAAATATACTGACCTCTATTTTCTTGCATAGAGCTCAGTATATTTGACATCATAGCAGCCCACACCTAGCGGTCGCCCGGAATAAAAGAATGGCCTCTTCAGCCTTAAATCAGCCTGTGATGTTGTTGTTACCTGAAAATATACCTGGTCACTTAACTTCCTGCGTCTTACCTATTGCATCTTGTGGTCCTGTGGATGTTGAATGTCCCTAAAGTCTTGGGCATCAGCGAATTAAAGCGGAGGTGAACTGTAAGCTATACCACTGACATCAGTGAAATAAATGGTGTCCTAAATTCTGTCTTCCCGTGTCTTATCCACTATCCCCAAAGCGAATAACAGTACTATAGTTCACATTTCCTCTCAACCTTAATTTTCACCTTCTTCAAGTACTTGTAGATAACCCCATTTTGTAGAATCGACCTTATAGTAAGTGTAGTAACATCCGTGGAAGATATAAACTTCTCTGAAAACCGTACAGTTACGTGATAAACAGTTCACTCTTAAAAATAGAGTGATATCAATTAAAAAATTTAGACTTGATTGTGTAATTTTTCTTTGAATGTCCATCATTATCTTGCAACTACCTTAGGCAGCTTAATTGATGAACCCTTATGTAAATCTCTAATATCTGATATTCTAATCAGAAAATTAATGGTTCTTCATTAGATGTGCGTATGGCATTCCGAATTATCTCAGAATTACGAGTCATTGAACTTCCCAGTAGTTGGTGTAAGGTGCAGCTTCACCTTCTTTTGTCCTGGAAATGTGTATTTCATTCAAAGAAAACTTGACAGACCATTTGATGCAAACATATTTTAACACTAAATTCAAAACTTGAAAATACAGCTGCATATTTTAACCCGACACCAATAACACTAAATTTGATGCAAGATCACACATTCAGATAGATCAATCTCACAAAAGAAGAAGAAAGAACAGACCAGGAAAGATGAAAAAGATACAATGAAGGAATGCCAACAGAGTAACCTAGAAAAAAATCGGGGAAAGAAATGGACACTTTGAATGGGTTATGTTAGTGCCATGGATCGTCCCAACCTTTGGGTCCCTCTGTTTTAACAAACTCTACTATTGCTTGTACTGCTTCTTGAACCCTATTAGAGAGAGAGTGGTTTCCCCATTCAATCTCAACTTTCTCTGCTCCACCCAATGCTTTGCATAATCTGCACAGGATATTAAAAAATAAAAAACACTTATCAAATCATGAGACTGAATTATGGGCTAAACAAAATACAGAGCTACAAGTCTGTTAGTATACGCATTACCTCTCCACCAATGCTTTCTTATCAACATATTCCGGAACATACTCATCAGCCATCGAAAAAATAACCTGCAGTGAATGCAAGTAACTTAAGCTCCAGTCACTTACAAGAAAGACTAAAATTAGATTTTTCCAAAATTTGTAAAATTATGGACTAATTTTGTCAAATTTATATAGTTTCTGGGTTGGTCCTCAAGCTGGGACAATGGGCTTCCCTAGTTTTTTGCTTAAAAGTGCCGGGCCAACTTCCAAATGATACTCTTAGTCCATGGGTTGTGGGTCTAATGCGAAGTGTTGCCTAATCATATACAACAGTATGCTTAGTGTGGTATCATATAGCTCGCCAAAAAGTTAAAAACTTGTTAACATCATAATAAAGTTTGAACGGTTATGTGTTTTCTCCAAACATTCGAGGTTATGTGGTATCATATAGCTCGCCAAAAAGTTAAAACTTGTTAACATCATGATAAAGTTTGAACAGTTGTGTTTTCTCCAAACATTCGTGGAAAAAAAAGGTTGTAGATATTGGCTTACTTATAAGTTACAGCTCAGAAATATGGTTCAAGCTTACCTGGCAAGGTGTTTGTGACATATGTCCAAGTCTAGTCTTCAGTTGGTCATCAGTAAGATCAGAACTGAACATGTCGTCATCTCCCATGTATGCACAAAGTGAGTGATACCTACAAGGTACATGGTATTCAGAAAGCACTGTGTGAAATGTTATCAGAACTTATACTTATAGAACGATGAAATAAAGTGTGGCATAATGCCAATTCACAGATTTAAGACAAAACAATAACATGGAACTTATGCCGCCAACTGTCCAGCTGGAAACAACAATCTCAGACATGCTTACTGCTCAGGCTTTGTACTAGCTAAAGAATACAATTTTGGATTTTCCATTTTACTGTCCATTTACTACTTCGGCTACGAACTTAAACTAGTTAACCTAGTTCCACTTCATGCCTTCATGGTCCTACTGCTACACTTACTCCAAACAACAAACCATTTCCATTACCTACCTATAGGCAGAAATAGGGGCATCTGGATTTGCTCGGAGTGGCATTAACTCATCACCCCGACCCTCGCTAATCATCGTTGACGCCAAGTCGATCATTTCTGCTGTCTCAGGAAGAGTTGCTCTAAACTCTCGATCACTAACTGGAGCCTGAATCATTCAAATTGGCGTTATAATCTAAACTGAAAAATAATGTTTGCATCTGTGCAGTAAAAAACTGAAAAAGTGTTTAGCATATTAACTTATTAAGATATCACGAGGCAAAAGTTCGAGTACGAGAGCATAAATATTAAATCTATATATTTTCGCAGTTACAGATTACCCAGCTCTTTCAAAACCAAATCAGGTGATTCCACCAGCATTAACAAAAAGACGCAATTACTTTCTATCAGACAATAGAAGTAAAATCAAAATACCTAGATGGACACCAAATGGAACCAATATCACTTGGAGATGCCATTTCATCCCAAGGATTTTAGTGCTGCTCTTCAGACTGAATGCCACGTGAGACTATCAAAGAGTTGTTTACAGGGTCCTTGATGACAAGAGGCGACTAACTACTCTACAGTACAGCATAGCCAAACCCCGCAGACTACAGCCAACCCTTCTCTAATGAAATTGCTTGATAACTAGGTTTAACCCCTAGAATACCCAAAGGCGCTTGGTGGAGGGGGGGTTGGAGGTAAGACTTAAGACAAATAGTATATTTTCACTTGATATATCATTTACAAGTTTGTCTATATATTCGGTAGCAAACTCAACTGCCATCACGTAACACAGATCCTATCCAATGCCACTAAAAGTTTTTCATGAGTGGAAAGCCTTCCTAAAGTATTGAGCCATATTACACCTACAACGGAACCCTTTACTGCAGACAGAATAGAATTAAGCGATTGGGAAAACTAAAAGAATTTCACTTATGTACTGCTCGCTCTTGTAACAACAGCAGTGTGAAATTCTAAAGAGATACACCTATTATTGTCAGATTCCACTTTACGAGATATACAAGCACAGAGAAATGGGATGCTCAAAATATGCAGAGACAAAATGATACATGAAAGTCACAAAATACCTGAAGAATGGCTGCCCGGACCGCCCTGGAGCATGCAGCATTTGTGCGAAGGTAATGAACAATATCCTAATTATTTACATGCAACCGTTAAGTACAATATCTCTCACATCTAAAGTCCATTAAAGAAATTCAAAAATTGGATAACATATTCTGCAACTATTGTACGTCTCACCTGACATCCAGTACTGTGCCCTACAAGCACAACACCTGTAGAATCTTCTTTATTAATTAAATAGCTGATTAGCTGATCGAGCTCCCCAGCATCCTTTAAAACACATACAGCAAGAACATCTCAGATCATGAAATATAACCAAAAGATAATACACAACAATTACACATTCTATGATTCACAAACAACTGATTTCAGTCTGGAAGTAAACATGAAAACACCACTTTACACATTTAATAGTCACCAAGCAAGGAATCCTGCTCTCATTTTATTATATAACCTCTAGGCAACAACTCCCACAATGGCTATCGTCACTTTATGGCATCACAAAGACATCAATCCTTGAACGAGTGTGGTTATTTATTGACAATTCGTCCAGAAAATTACATTTTAGACATTTAAACTGATGTCTAGTAGAGGAAAATGAGGTTTGCGCTTTACAAAGGTGGTCTAATATATAGTTCGATCTGTATGTATCAACAAGGGTCATATTCCAAAAGCAATCACAATCGAAGTCTCATTCCACAATATGGGTAAACTAAGAATCAACATGCAACCTTTACCATACTAAAGATCTATGATACCCCCTGTGCTAAAATAACGGCATTGCCCCAGAAAAAATTTACCTGTTTCAAGCTTGAGGTACCATATCCGGTATAGGATGATGAGAGCAAAGGCTGGACCAGGGACCATTTTTCCTTTTGCAAAGCAATTGATAGAGGTTCCACATAACTACATATATATCAATAACAGTACTATTAGAACCTCCACAAATACATACAACAAATGCACAGACAAAATTTCCATCAACTACTACACGGAAAACTTCTTGCAAGAGTATATTGCGAACTACATCATTAAGTCAATCAAAAAAGTCACAAATTTTTACTCAATGTAAGTATCCACGGATAATCAAAAAAGTATAGCAAAAAAAAGAAATTAAACTAAACATACTCAGTAGCTAAAAGACCATCAGTCAATCCACCAATAAAAATGACTTGCTGTTTGAAATCCCCAGTCTTAAATGCAACCTGATTGATAATCACAAAATCAAAACTCAAATTACTCATTCATTCATTCATCAAAATGAACAACAAAACAAAGAAATTTTCAAAATCAAAATGATGGGCAAACCTGAGCAGATTTAGGGCCATACTTGAATAGAAATCCATGATTCTTTCGATTAACAGAACCACCACTGATAATCCCTCCTCCTTCACTAGCGATCGCGTCAGTAGTCATCATGTTACTAGGGTCTTCGGGTTTAACGCTACTACGACTCCTAACTAATCCCGAGAACCATGATGGAGAAGAAGATGATGAAATCATGACAAATGATAATCTAATTCTCCCATGACATTACAAAATCGAATCGGATTTCTTCAGATATCCATTAATTGGGTCTAGATTTTGTTCTTGGTAGGGTTTTCTAGTACTGGAAAGTGAAATGTCAAGAATCAAAGAGGAGATCTAATTAGTTGAACAAAGAAAGTAAGAGAATAACATCTCTTCCCACTCTCTCTGGTTGTCTCTGACAATTATTAAGGGACTAAATATGTTAAGAAATAGTTAATATGGGTTTAACTGTAGTTTTTAACTTTTTCCTTTTTCCTTTTTCCGGTCATTGAGAAATGCAACCGGAATGGGCTGCGCGCTGTTACCAAAGTTTTACTGGGCAACTGTGAGAGTGTGAGCAGGGGTGTGCAGAAAAACCGAAACTGTGGATTTCACCTGGCAACCGTCCGCAAAGCTGCGGGTGAAAATCAATCCGCAAGAGTCTATGGGCTAGGACACGGGTGAATTCTCAAATCCAAGGTTTAGCGGTTAGTTTTGTAAATCCAAATGGACGACCAGTGGTGGCATGTCCAGTGTTGCCATGTTGCTCGTGGATCAATCCCGAGAATTTTAGTATTTTTCTCGATGTGCGTTCGAGCAATATTTTGGATTTTCATAAGAGTTTGATCTTGACTGAAACTCTCAGTTTTGCTTGAATGAGCAAGTAGGACTTTGCTCGTGCGACCAATATTATTGGGTGTCATACACAAATACTCCATGCTTGAACTTGACGATGGCGATTGAGGGACAAGGCATGATGCATTCTATACCACTTGTATCATGGGAAGAAAGGTAAGCAAACTTGTTAATGATACTGATAGTAATGTTTATATCGTATCCGAAAATGACATTAAAGATATGAAATTTGAAACAAAAGTCACCCAACAACAAGCTCTTTATCATGTATTGGCAAAAGAAATGAGAATTTACCTTATGTGGATCTAATTTGGGTTTTCTTTGAAGATAAATATCATGGCGCTAGCTACCGTGCAAAGCTGGGAGAGCTACTTGGTGGTTCTTCTCTTCTTGTGTATGCGCTTGACTATCATCATAAGAGGTTAGACATGATAAGTAAATGTGAAGGAAGAAATCGAGGTTGGGTAGTTTTTAAGAAGGGAAGAAGTGCAATCATGAATGAGTTAGTTTGATTTTTGGACCACATAGCATTGAAGCACATCAATTGCAAAGACAAGTTTTTCGCCGAGGCATGATAATTGGGTTTCTTATTTGCATCAATTCACTTGGTTTCGTATTGGGGAAAAATGATACGGATAAAGAATATGATAATTTGAGGGAGAATTTCTTTCAAGAAGGGGTGGATGATCCACAGTGGTACTTATGAAATACCATTTCTACCTTTTCATCCATGTTCCCCATTTTACCCACTCCTTTTGGTTTATTTTCTAGCCTTTCTATTATATATGTAAAACGCGCTCTACTTTAGTTAGCTAAGTTTGTGTTGTGAAGAAGAGGTGTGAGAACCTTGATCCTTCCTTGGAGAAGAGCCTCCATCACTTTGTTATTTCCAATTTGTAATTGGGTATAAATTACAACTTGAAAAAGATGCCTCTGTTATCTTCTAATTTCCAATCTTAGAACTGGGTAGAAATTTGAAGCATTTTTAGTGAAGAACCTCAAATATTTGCATCTTCATTTTTCCAAGGGTAGAAGAAGCTTCATTTGAAGTTTGGTTACTTGTGTTTTATGGTATTTGTTACAGTTTTACATTTTCATTTTAATTATAAGCATCACTTTACATTACTTAATATCCCCTATTCATGAAAGAACAATGTTGATTATGAAGAAATAGAAATAGAATCGAATTATTTTTTATAAGAAATTTTAGGTTGTTTTAGTCACTAATATCTCGTGAGATCTCATTTCTAGAAAAGTTCGGCTAATTGATTTTACTTTTCCATCCACATAAGCCTCCACATCATTTGGAATGTAAAGAACCCGAATGTAAGTCGGGACAAATAACGTTGTTGTTTCTCATTTTCATTAAGTGTCACGAATCCTGAAATCTACAAAGAAAAAGTTTTGACAAAAGAAAAGCATCTTCTAGAATAAAAAATCTGTTTTCGACACTTTTTGGCCCAGAGGCTCTACAAACTTCGTCAAAAATTGGAATTGATGGTTGACCCCAATATGGAAACTACAAAGAGTCAACTGAGCATTCGCTCTATCAGAATCCATTATAGTTGCAAATACTATGCAAAACTCGAGGAATGGCTGCAACTTTAAAGTTTTAGCACAATAACATAAAACATTTAAGAAAAATAAAAATTGTTAATACAAAAAGCCTCTTTGTTGTTCATCGATGAATTTATTCAAGTAAAAAATGATTTCATAAGTTTTCAAAGTGGAGTAACAAAGTATTAGGCAAGAGATGGTACATGCACTATGGGGATCTAAGTAACCTGTCATTGGTATTTATGCGTTGTAATTTAAGTAAATCTACTTACTAAATATTAATGGTGACAAACACTCAAGCAACATCAAACATTACAATTAAAACCTTACAAGTTGGTTCAGTATGCATTTGTCGAATTTGTTGGATGTCTTGACTAATATCGTTTATTAATTGTTGTTTCAATTTCCTTGTGTAACTTTTTTTTTTCTGCAAAAGATTAACATTAAATCATACAAAGTAAATGAAACTTAGGTTAGGACCATACAAAAAAATGCATGGATATACCTACGGTCTGAAGATGATATTTTTTAAATGTTCAAAAGTCAAAGTGAAGAGGCAACCTGAGTCTTTCCCATCTAGGTAATCATTCATATCCTAAACAAAACTTAGTTTTTATACAAATAGTGAAAGAAGTAAAAATCTTTTTGATCACTGTCGTAGGCGTCAAAAATAAATTACACTTTCTTACTACTTAAAATATAAAATATAGCAAGGGCAAGAAAGCACCGTTCCCACAGAGAGGACTAGGTTGTCAATATGTTTCGGTTTCCTAAAAGTAACAAGGGGGGGATTTTTATGATTTTTAATAAAGTAAAATAAACTAAAAGCAAATAAATAAATAAATCAAGTAGAAGAGATATTGGTTAAGGATTTCATTTTCAGTCACAAACATGTTCTTGTCTTAATAACTAGAATTGATATTTAATCTCTCGTTATCAAAGGCCCTAGGATATCTTGATCGCAAGAATATCCCGCAAATCTCCTCTTATCATCAACAAACACATTAAAGATGCGAATATGAATTCTATCTAAGAGAACAACCTAACGTGTAAAAGCACTAATCAAGTTTAATTCCCTAGATGCATTAAGTACTATGAAATCAGGCCAATCAAACCAATCGAACGTGTAAAAGAACTAATCCGATTTAACAAAGGTTATGACTCACTTGTGACTACTAGGATGTATCACTACAAGCAATATCCACAATTATGCTACTTGCAATCAGAAATTTATCACTTTTGCGTATAATAAACTCTAATCTAGCAATAAAGATGAAAGCAAACTCAATCGATTCGCGACTCGACTAAACAAGCATTCAAATCATGTAAAAATATTAATGGTGAATCATAATCGACAATATGGAGAAAAAACTAATATATCAAACAAGGATTCATGTTATGTGAAATCCAACTAATCCATAACCAATGATAAAATTAAGTACTCATGTTAATGGGGTTCAAGAAGAAAAATAAAAGTTTCCATCTTTCTAAACCCTAGAACAAAAGTAGAAGAAGATATGATAATTAGATTCCAAAGAGAGGTTCCTTATATACTTCTCTTGGGATAGAAAACCAAAAGCCCATTTATGCTTGGGTCAAACCATCAAAACCCTTGAGTCAAACTTGGTCAACACAGGGACGGTCGAGAGGAGTCGAGTCGAACGTTGAATCGTTGAGTCAACTTTAGGTCGTAAATCGTGCCGAGTTATGTTTGTATCTCGCCGATTCCATGCCAAATTAGGACTTTCTTTATAGCTCCCCTGCATGAGGTCCTAACTTACGTCTATTATCATTCCTTGCATTTCAGAAGCTCCATAATCCATTGCTCCATCACTGCAATGCCATTCAGCTCTTACCCAATTCTGTTATCCGTTTGTAAACTCACAGCAGCATCAACCATATACCGAATTCGCAGCTGCAATCCACCATCAGAACAACTCCATATCTCAAAGCAGCAGCACCTCAACCATCAGTTGCAGCTCCTGCAGCTAACCTCAACAGCGTCAGACATATCTTGGCATAATTCTTCCTTAAGCTTCACAAGCCACAGAGACCACCAACACAACCCATGCAGCACATTAAGGGCCATTTGCATCTCATAATCATTCTCAATCACCCAACCCTTGACAATGCACAACTCATTCATCTTCTGCTCTGCTCGGCCTTGCCGATGAAACCCTCCTTTTTCTAAGTGAGTCCTGGCCATTGTCTCAGCGCCGCATACCCAGCCATCAGACCCTTGTAAACAGCACCGCAATCTCATATCAACATCTCAGCATTCTCAATCCTTCAATCTTCACAGCATCTATATCATTGCTACGCAATCTCAGCTATGGTCCCATTGGCATACATCTGATTGTACACCTACAATCTCAGGCCTGCAATACCAGCCAACAAACCCTTTATCCTTCAAATTGAACCCATAAAGCGATAACAGTTCACATAAATTGAGAATCCAACCAACTTGTCTTGTATGAACTCCTCCCGAGTTTGTTGTCAACTCGAATCTAGCAACACCCAACATCTAATCCCATTAAAACTTTCCAACTGCATCAATCTCGACCCATTTGTATCTCCTTCAAAGACATACTACTACTCAACACAATTATTGCTCGCTTACGACCACTCGGTCAAACCTCCAGATCGACCCGCAATGTCTTACATTCAAACCTAGCTTCTCAATCTTCCTTGTCGCACCTAGCCATTTCTCGATCAAACTCATCTCTTCCATGTTCACTCTTGCATCAAAAATAGCCGTAACTCAATTTGTTCGTCAACCGATTCAAGCAGCAAAAATTCACCTAAACCATCCACCTAAATCCATCTTAGCTCTAACTGCAACTGCAACTTCATGTACTCAATTGCAACTTTGCATAACCACTTGATACATTTTCGCTTAACCCTTTAGCTCAAAGCAAAAGTCATTGAAAGATTAGCAATAACGGCTAACTCTTTGCACCTAAACATCCATTCAAACCTGAACCCAAAACTCCATGTTCTTTATCTCCGCAACACCCATTCGCAAACCGATTTAGTGACTTCTTAATCTCAAGCGCAATTCAAAGGACACCTCAATTCAATCACCCCAATTGAGACAATAGCAACTTGAACTCCACAAACAACATCTCCAAACCCTTACGCCAATGAAACCAAACCACAATCACGAACAACATCTCCATTTCTTGGGCAACTTGCAATTCCATTAACCCATTATCTCGAAACATCATATCATGTACCAGTCCTCGGACCCATTCCAGAATGCGATCTCCTTTTTATTCAACTGCTATTCTCAACACCAACAGCCCACCGGGGATCTTCTTTTTCATCACGAGATCAATTTCAAACCCTAATATTCGTCTCCACTTTACTTAGAATCATACCCAATCTCCAGTTCCCCTTAATTTCACTAACTCTTCATTAGTTTTCATCACGATGTGAGACTCTACTTCCTCGAGATCTTTCTCTCAATTTCTTCTCGAATAATTTCACCTTCCATATGTTCTTCATTAATTCCTTCTTTGAATTTCTTCACCATCACCTTCAATTTCGTCTGCTTCACTCTCGGCTAAAATCACCAGCGAGTAGCCGCACTTTCACCCTCTCTGAATTTTCAAATGAAGACAATGATTGAATGAGAGAAATGTTGTCTCTCGAATTTAGGGTATGGGAAAGGAGGAGAACTCTTCAAGGCAACCAACAATTCTATACGGGCCACCCAGTCCATATATGACTTGTCAGTCCGAGTAACCGATAGCCTAAATTCAACTCAGTTGTTAGTTATGGGCGACGGTTCATTCTTCTTTGCTCCTTGCAAAACTTTAGCGAGGCTAAAAATATCAGTCTCCTGCGAAGTAATGATCTTTTTGTCTTTTTCGCTCCAAGTGGACGTTTTCTCCTTCTTTTGCTCATAATGACTCCATTGCATCTTATAACTCAAAACTATACATAAGAGACGCAATTCACAAGGATAATAGCAAAGAAATCATAAATACTAGATATAAAATTAGGTGTTTTAGACACCTATCAAATTCCCCCACACTTAGACTTTGCTAGTCCTCGAGCAAATCAAACAAAATAATTATAAAACATACATACAACTCCGTATCGTCGAGGCTACGGTCACACTTAGCATAGCACGTATAACAAGCCTTTGAACCCCTAGGTATCCCTAGTGGACGAGTTATAGTCTCGTGAGGGTTTACTAGAGATATACCTACAAAACCTACTTTTCCAACTTGAAAGTTCTCCGAAATGATAGCATCCAGCGCGCTAAGAAGACATAGAGATTCTGCACACTAGTAATAAGAAGTTAGACACATAAATGAACACAATCTCATCCTTAAAAGTTGAGAGAAATAACCATCCCTTATCGAAAGAAATTCGGGTTCGGAGTGAACGAAATCTCGACTACTCCTCACTAGAAAGGGTTTTATGAAATTGCTCTCAATAATAAACAACTTTTTATGGGTCACACATGTGTCCAGGTAGGAATGAAGAGAGAATCCTGAGACACGTTGAATGGTAGGAAGGCAAAAACCCTCCAAAGTATTTAAAAAAACCACATCTTTTATACTTTTGAAAACCCATTTTTTCTGATGATCTCTAAGAAAGGAAATCAACCACTTAACGAAGGTGGGAATATGCTTACTTACCTCGTTATCCGTTTGATGTGCAGTTAGCACCACTCTCACAGCATCCACAGAAACGTCTCTGGTCTTCAATCGGTGTCTTCATCTTCGTCTTCGGTCTTCAACTCTTGATGATAACTCTTGAACTTCGTATAATCTTGACAATGTGATTTTGTCCTCCAATTTATTATTGCTTGAAACTTCATTACAGATATTCATTCTTTCCATTGGCTTTATTGAAAGAACAAAACTAAAAATAAACCAAAATATAATACAACACATTTTACTTGTCTTTTTTTTTTTTTAATCATTTTTATTTGAGACAAGAAAAATAAAACAAATAAAAAACAAAATAATAAAACTAATAATGCACCTAACAAAATTTTCTCTTGTCTTTTTTTTTTTTTTTACTTTTTTTTCTTAACTTTTACTTTTTTTTCAAATTTTTTTTAATGAGACAAGAGAAATAAACACGAACTGAAAATAAAAATAAAATAAATACAAATGGCCATGGTGTAAGTACTTTACCGCTTGATTCTTTACAACTTGTATCGTCTCGATATCATAAACTTCTTGAAATTTCATCTTGATAATATTCGCTCTTGTACAATAGTCTTCAACTTGTAAAAATTCTGCTCCTTGTCTTGTTGCTTTACTTGAATCTGACATCTGCTCATTTCTGTACCGTTGCTTGTAAACCTTGAACGTCTTCAACTTTCATTCGAATTTGTGATGCTCCTCTTGTTGATGATGATGGTGTTTCTATGGGCACATTGATGTGAGAGAGATAAAGTGGATGGTGCTAGCTGCCGAACAAGATTACGAGTGGTATGTAAGTTAGAAATTCGATGTCACCATCATGATTGATAAAATAACACTCAAGAGATCAAAGTAGTGCTTCTATTGGTGGGAGGTTGGGTAGCTCACCATTCTACCCGGAATTAACGTACGGTGACAAACACTCTAAAAGCACAATTTAGACACGTACAAATAATTGAAGGTCGGTGCCTCACATTATGTAACATGGGTGGTTTCCACTATAGGGGACCACAATTCTACTACCGAATTCAGTCTGCACCTTGCTTGCCACTGGCATTGTTAAATCCAACTTTAACTCTCATACAATTAAGAAACTTAGATCATGTTCTCTGTCATCTCTAAGTTCAGTCACTCTTATGATATTCTCGATGTAATCTTAGTGACATGTATACTATGTGACTCTAAAAATTTACAATGCAAATGCTTAACCACTCCCCCACACTTAAACTTTACATTGTCCTCAATGTAAATTGAATCGTCCAAAGAAAGTCAATGTGGGAAATCATATAACAATATGCGACAAGAAATCATAAAAAGTAAATACAAGACAAGAGAAAAATAATAAAAACATAAGATAAGAAATACTCATCCAATGGGTTGCCTCCCGTGCAGCGCTTGGTTTAAAGTCGTCAGCCCGACTTGCAAATTGAATTCCCCATACACCAATAATCTAAAGAGTTGAGGATCCTTCCATAGAACCTATTTGCAAACACTAGCTTCACACAAATATTAGTAATATAAAACGAAATGAAGCTATTAACTTAGATAAAAGTTTCCCCCACACTTATTCTTGTCCACACTTGGAAGTGTATAAAGAATATAAAAGTCAGGGACTACCACGGTTTCTTATTTCAAAACCTGCATAGTATGAGAATCAAGTATCTCTAATGGAGTATATCGAGAAACAAAGTCATTCAACAATATTCTCGAAGCACATACATTCAAACCCATAAGAGGTAAAGGAGAAGAAACAATAGGCAACGGGTTTTACAAACCTTGCACAATCTCTTGTATCACGGAATCATCTTCATCCTTGAAAAACTCAAGTGAATTACTCACCTCTTGTATATCATGGTCCTCTATCAAACCTTGCAACCATTCTTTGTCTGTTTCTGCCTTAACCACAGTCTCGACATAAACATCATCATTGCTATCATTTGCAAGCTCAATTGGGTCTTCCACAATATTGGTCATATCGGTTTCATTCTCAACACACTCCTCTTTGTTGTAAGGCACATACTCTCTTGCGGCTCCAAATTTTGCTATAAGGAACTTTTTTAGAAGACTCACAAATGCATCATTCTCAAGCTCCACCCTTTGAATAGGCTCTTGATCATTATAAATATCAATGCTTGAGTAATATACACAAGTGTCAACATATTCCTCTTCGTCTTCATTAGATTCAAACCTTGTTGCAACGAAATTCTGTAAAACACTAGATTCATCATACCCATGTACCTTTTGAATAGGTGCTTGATCATTATAAATATCAAGAGTTGAGTCCACTACACTAGTGTCATCAAATATCTCTAAAGGTTGGTCCTTTTCAACGCAATCATCTTCATTTTCAGACTCACCGAAATCAGAATTGTCGTCGGTTTCCCAACCTTTATCACGACGTCGTTTAAGCTCCATATGAATGGTGCTGCTAATTTCATCGACAAGCTCTTCCGAGGCTCCATCATCTTCCAACTTGTATAATTTCTGTGCAAGTTTTCTAACGTTCACACGCTTACCATCATTGGCTACAATAGGTTCTCTTTCCCATGACTCCTCCCTTTGAATGGGTGAATGATCATAACTACGATCCGGAGTCAGGTAAGAAAAAGTGTTGCAAAAATTGGTTTGTGTGATGTTCCCTTTATCACTGTCAAGTTGGTCTAGTCCAATTATAGCACTCATACATCTCGGATAAAGCAAATTGGAAGTAGAATTGTTCCACCTAGGTGCTTGACTTACATACCCACTACAAGGTTGTTGTTGGTATGTATGAAAATCACCATAAGCTCTTGGATATTGATCATAGCCAATAAATTGGTTTCGATCGTATTCCATAGGTGGTGGACAATCGTCATAGTGTTGAGGAGGTTGAAAACCATATCCATCGTTCCAATATGCTCCTTCCATAATAGGTACACAAACAAGAGTTCTCAAACCAAGGTTAAAAACCGAGAAAATAAGAAAAACAAAAATAAGAAACAAACTAAAAACAAAAATAAGAAACCAAAAACAAGTGACAACAGAGTTGCCTCCCCGAACAAGGCGCAAAAAATTTGATCATTGTCGTAGGCGTCAAAAATAAATTACACTTTCTTACTACTTAAAATATAAAATATAGCAAGGGCAAGAAAGGATCGTTCCCAGAGAGAGGACTAGGTTGTCAATATGTTTGTTTCCTAAAAGTAACAAGGGGGATTTTTACGATTTTTTAATAAAGTAAAATAAACTAAAAGAAAATAAACAAATAAATAAATAAATCAAGTAGAAGAGCTATTGGTTAAGGATTTCATTTTTAGTCACAAACATGTTCTTGTCTTAATAACTAGAATTGATATTTAATCTCCCATTATCAAAGGCCCTAGGATATCTTGATCGCAAGAATATCCATAAATCTCCTCTTATCATCAACAAA